>CM052550.1:32165961-32209421 GCA_028533065.1 Trachops cirrhosus | reverse complement strand
AGGGCAGATCAAGTGCTTCTCACATAAGGTCAAGTTAAAGGAGTTCATCATCACCAAGCTCTTATTTTATGAAATGTTAAAGGGACTTATCTAAGAAAAAGAAGATAAAAAACATGTACAATAAAATGACAGCAAACTCACAATGATTAACAACCACACCTAAAACAAAACTAAGCAAACAGCTTGAACAGGAACAGAACCACAGAAATGGAGATCACATGGAGAGTTAGCAACAGGGGAATGGGAGGAGGAGAGAGGGGGAAAAGGTACAGAGAATAAGTAGCAATAAAGGTAGATAGAAAATAGACAGGGGGAGGGCAGGAATAGTATGGGAAATGTAGAAGCTAAAGAACTTATGACACATGGACATGAACTAAAGGGGGGAATGTGGGTGGGAGAGGGTGTTCAGGGTGGAGGGGAATGAAGGGGGCGTAATGGGACAACTGTAATAGCAAAATCAATAAAATATATTTTTAAAAAGATACAAAACTTATGCAATTTTGGAAGTATGGTAGGATTCTACCTCATAGCTTGTACCCTCAAAGAATAAACCTGCCACCCCCTGCCAGGCCAGCCCAATCCTAGGCTGTGCCTGGAGTTCCTTCCCATCCAAAATACTGTCTGTTGGGAAAGCAGGCAGCTACAGCATGATCATCCAGGGATAGTAGAGGAAGAAGACTGAGAGCCTGTGAGCCAGAGAGCCAGCCCTCTTTTTATGTCTACATGATCTGGAGGCATTCAGCTTCTCAGCCAATCCCATCCTAGACTGCTTATAATTGCTTCTGCAATGTCCTCCTACAGCCCCTCCCTTCTTCTCCCCAGTGATCTGATCAGATCTCTCTGTATCAGGTTTTCCTTTCAGATTGTCAACCTACCTTTCAGAAAGGTTTTTTACCAAACTACTCCCCAACTGACCACATATGAAGCACCAATTTCCTTACTTTCTCACTAACACCATTTATTATTCTTTTGTAATGATTTAAAAATCATAGACAAAATACAGTATCTCATTGCTTTAATTATATTTCTTTAATAATAATCTTATTTTTTCATGTCTCAGGCCATTAGTATTCCTTTGCAAAATGTTTGTTCATGTCTCTTGACATATTTAATATTGTGCTCTTCATCTTTCGGTTATTGATTTTTAAGAGTTTCTTGTATGATAAGGATATTCATACTTTGTTATATGCTGCAAACATTCTTCCAGTTTCTTATTTGTTACCAATCTTATTTATGGTGTATTTTTATATCCAAAAGTTTCAAATATTTATGCAACCAACTCTAGCAATTGTTGCTTTTGTCTTTTTTGATTTGGAAGTCAAACTTAAGTAACCTCTGTGTGGCAGATTCCTATCCCATAGGGGAACAACTTGCTAACAACCTCTATAAGAGCCTTGGGGCAGGAATTGGGTGCTAGTGAGGGGAAATTTGTCTTACTGTCTTGTGAGCATGGAGAATCATACCTCCTGTAGGCCAGGAAGACCAGTGGTATATCAGTGGTGCAGGGCAGTGAGGGTGGTGTACCTGTCTCTTCTGCACATGGCTGCTTTCACTCCCAACCTCCCAGCAGAAGCTGATCTGACCATGGAACCATGATCAAATTAGGAAATTAATGTTGGCACAATACCGTTAACAAATCTAAAGACCCAAATTGATGTTCTCCGGTTATCCTGACACAGAGAGATCCAGTCAGATCACTAGGGAGAAGTGGAGAGGGGTCATAGGAGGGGATTGCCTCAGGCAATGGTAAGCAGTCTAGGATGGAACTGGCTGAGAAGTTGAATGCCTCCAGAGCATATGGAATTATGGGCAAGAAGATTTGAAATAAAAGAAGGGCTCTTGGGTGGGTGGATGTGGCTCTTTCTGGCTCTCTTTTTCCTCGAGGATGCATGGATGATTGTACTTCAGCTGCCTGCATTTCCCAACAGATGGTATTTTGGATGGGAAGGAACTCCAGGCATAGCCTAGGATTGGGCTGGCCTGGCAGATGGGTGGCAGGTTAATTTTGGGGGGGTTCTTTATTTTTATTTTTATTTTTTAATCTTTCGGTGTTCTTGAGGGAACAGGCTCTGAGGTAGAAGCCTGTCATTCTTCCAAAATTGTGTAGCTTTTGTATATTATGTTGTTTTAGTTTGTTAACTAATCCTATAGAAATAAGATAACTAAAAACTAATGGGGGAAATGATAGGAGAACGTAGGTATTAGAGTTTAGCCTTAATTGACAGGTTTAAGTGATAAAAGCTGTGATTTGATAGGCGTAAGAGACTACTTTTGAATAAAGACCCCTTTCCTTTATGACTAAACCTTTGCCTTTGGAATTTTGCCTAGAGGGCGGTGGTGGGCAGCAGACCCCAACTGCTGTTCCATAACAATCCCACTAGTCTCTTTTTTCAGGTCCAGAGCACGATCTAACATCCTGAGTGGCTTTTAGTTGTCATGTCACCTCAGTCTCCTCTAATCTGGGACAATTTCTGAGCATTTCTTTGTCTTCTATGACCTAATATTTTTGAAGAGTACTGTCCAGTTATTCCATAGACTGTTACTCAATTTGAGTTTATCTGATATTTTCTGTGATTAGATTGAGGTTATGCATTTGGCAAGAATGCCACAGAAGACACTTGCCTTTCTCAGTGCATCCATCATACTGGGGTCATGGTGCTGATGTGTCTTATTCCTGCTGATGTTAATTAACTTTGATCTCTTAGTTAAGATGGTACCTTCCAGGTTTCTCACTGTACTAAAGATACTATTTTTTCCATTGGTCATTTTCCATGACAAAAAAGTTTCCATTTTTGTCATTAGTAAGTATCTTGTGAGGAGACACTTTGAGAATATGTAAATATTCTATTTTTCATTATATTTTCACTGATGATTCATACCTGCAGCAATTATTACTGCAGTGTTGTCTAAAGGTGATTTGCTATTTCAATCATTCTTTCTACATTTATTAATTGGAATTTGCTGTAAGAAAGAGCTTTTTTCCCTGCTATTTATTTTTTTGTCAAAGAAATATCTATTTCTTTGAGTCATAGATATTTATTTTATTCTGCATATTATCATTCATTACTATTATTTATTTTGTTACTCAGATTGTCCCAGATCTAGCCATTGGGAACTTCAAATTAACCCCTATGTTCTTTTGATATGCCCTTCATCATTTTATGAGCATTTCTTTACTTCTTGGCACAAGATGTACAAGATTCTTGTCTTTCCCTGGCCAATGATGGAATCAACCGGTTCTCTAATGAGCCCTAGTTCCTCTCATTAAAGAGAGAGATTTACAAACCATGATATGTCTCTAGGTGGAATCATTGCTACTGGCATGTCACTGCATGCAGGTCCTCTCAGTTGATAAAGCCATATATATGTATTCTCACACACCTATACACACATCCATATTTGTTTCTATACCAATCTGTGTGTATACTACAAGTCATTAATTCATTCCAATAACCTCTGATTCCAGTACAACGCCACAGGGTTCATTCTAGTCTTCCTTTTTCCTTATTTGTAACTTCTTTCTCCAACAAAGAGAAACTTGCTCTAATTATCTAAATATATTTACCCACTTGCTTCATCCTAGCATATACATAAAATAATTTTAGAATTGCTACATACCCCTTTGAAAAAATTAGTAACTAGTGCATATTATTTGTATACAGGTCTTCTAGTCTTATCCAATCAAAATACTCTTTTCTACAGTTACTCAGATTAGTTCTTTTCTTTCTACTGTATGATTATGTTGTTCATTTGTAGTGCAGTTAGGTTCATTGGTTACTCTTCACTTTGATTTTCTCCCACATCCCAGTTGGTGTTAACTATTTATTTCTGAGATATGTGAAACCTTATTATGGTTCTCAGAGTCAGAGCTATACAAAAAGGTATACTCACAGAAGTATGCCCCTCCCTCTCATCCCTTCTACTCTCTTTCCACTACCCATTCTTTTTACCCAATTCCCATCCACCCCTTGTAGATAACCAGTCTCATTGGTTTCTGATTTATTTTTCCTGTATTTCTTTTGCATGAAGGATCCCTTGTCCAATCATAATGGTAAATGGACAAGTGCAATGGCCAAGGCCTTAAAAGGACATGGTAACAAAGGGTTGAGATTTCTAAAGGATGAAGGTGTGGGTTACCCCATTAGGTTACCTGAGTACTTAGACATGCTAGACAATGGTGAGGGGAATCTGGAAAGAGTAGTAGGGGAGGCGGGTGATGAGTATCAGTGTAGCCCTGAGGCAAGCTGTAACAGTAGGAGTTGTAGTCCATCCACTAGCTATCTTCTGGCAAATTTCTCTAGGAAAGGAGACATCCAAAATCTTAGAGAGGCTATTCCCAGCTGGGATCAGCATGTTATAAGTAATAAGTGTATTCGAGCAGTGCAAGAGGTGAACTGTAGTGGATGTCATGCTGTACCTTCCAGGTTCCCCATTCAGGAAGGAGATTCCCACTCCCTTACCTGTGTTTTTTTAAAGTCTCATAAGTACATGACACAGTAGTATGTACATAAAACAGAACCTCACCTTTCTATGAGATTAGAACAGAGTATAGCAGACAAAAAGCAAAAAGCACAACAATGTATACCTTAATGTCACATGCATATCACAGAGAAGAAAGAGTAAAGTCAGCAAGAACTTGAATAATTGGCAAAGGCTGAGAGTTGAGACTTGGCTTGAGGCTTGAGGGGTGGGAAGGAACTAGGTATGAGGAACTTCGAAGGAATGGCTCCCCTAGATGACACACCAGAATTGGTGGGCATTTGTAGCTTTCCTCAATCCTTCTCTACCTCCTTCCCCCATTTCTCTTTGCCTGAGACACAGTCTGCTCTCACACCCTGTTCTAGCTTCTGTAACTTTGGCTTCACTCCACAGTTTAGCTAAGATAAGACTGGACTTTTTAAAAAGGAAATTCACTGTTTGGACTCTAAAGTTTGCCCAGGCCTTCCCACCTGTGGCCACAGTGAGTCTCTTTAACAGTAACAGAACAAATCTCCAATCTTCATCACCAAGTGTTTCTTAGCTAGTGCCTAGGCTGCCACCACAGTGTATGGCACCATTAATAGCTCCTATTTTCAAAGTCTCTGGAAGATAGTCCACCTTAGCATAGTCTCTACTTCAGCTTCTCCTTCTCAAAGTTGCTGTCCATATGCCAGTGGGCTGATTCCTAATGTTTACAGAAACAGAAATCCTAGAGACATCAGCATAGTTCTGCATTCACTCCAGTTCCCACCACGCTGAAGACACAGGATTGTTCACAAAGGTGGGGGAAATGTCACTCTTCATAAGGACTAGCGTGCTTGTCCCTCCAAATCTCAGCTCTCCCCCAGAAACCTTTGCAAAGAAAAAGAAAAAAAACCCTGGCTGGTGTGGGTCAGTGGATTGAGTGTCGGCGGGTCGCTAGTTTGATTCCCAGTCAGGTCATACGCCTGGGTTGTGTGCCAGGTCTCCAGTAGGGGGTGCACAAGAGGCAACCACACGTTGATGTTTCCCTCTCTTTCTCCCTCCCTTTCCCTCTGTCTAAAAATAAGTAAATAAAATCTTTAAAAATAAAAATAAAATAATAAAAACAAAGAAAAAGAAAACAAACTCCACCTTCTTCTTCCAGTTGAAGCCCCAACATTTATGCAAATGATGCTGGTGGCTTCACCCACCAATTTCAGGCAAATCTGAATCCTGGTTTGTTTGCACAGGAACTGAATATTACTATAGAAACCTTTTTTAAAAAAATGTAAAAGGAAGAAACAATGACAAAGAACTAGAAAATTCCTGACACTAACTCAAGGAATTGTGGCTAACAATCCCACCCAGGCTGGTGATGTTTCCTTGGCATCCTTCTTATCTGTTGGGCACAAGTCCGCTACTTCCCCAGCCTCAGTGCCTTGTTCTACAGGACTGCCAGCCCCTGAGACAGTGCCTGGCACAGAGTGGGGCACTGTCCCAAATCATAAACATCTAATGATTGGGACAGATGAAAATGAAAGCAGGAATAAGTAAGTGGGACATTCCTGCCTGGGAAACTCATCATTGCCTTATCTCAGCCCTGCAGCACCCAGTGATTGACCTAGCACATAGATTTTCATGTGAGGATGGGGTTCCTCAAAGATGCCCAAAGATGCCTCCCCAGGCTTCCACATCATCTTGCAGCCCCAAAGTGGTCTCTTTCCACCTGTTCTTCCCTTTTTACCACTATCCTCCCCTCCTGGAGGAGCCCCTGTAGTCCTGTTCCCTCTCTCTGGCTCCATTTCTCTGCACGTCTTGGGTTTGCCTGATAGAGACACAGTTGCCACAGTGGTCAAGGCAGGAAGTGAAGCTCAAGACTCTTCTGCTGAGTTCAACTTTATCTATTTGGCTAACATCTGGGCTTACTCTGATTTGTTAATGTTTTAGTGTGTTCTGTTTTAAGTTAATGTTAACACTGTAATGTAGCTCTGATTTTTTTTTTCTAAATAGACATTAGTTTTTAGAACAGTTTTAGGTTTGCAAAATATAGTAAAGATAGTACTGAGATTTCTCATTTACCTGGCACCCAGTGTCCCCTATTACTAACATCTTACATTTGCATACTATATTTGTTAATGAGCCAGTATTCCTACCTCATCAAATAAATTAGAGCTGACACTTTATTGGCATTTCCTTAGCTTTTATCCAATGTCCTTTTTCTGTTCCAGGATCCTATGCAGGACACCACATTACATTTAGTTGTCACAGTTCGTTAGGATTCTTCAGACTATCACAGTTCCTCTGCCTTTCTTTGTTTTTGATGACATTGACAGTTTTGAGGGGTACTGGTCAGTTATTGTGTAGAATGTCCCTCTATTGGGATTTGGTGTTTTTTCTCAAGGTTAGACTGTGGTTGTGAGTTTTGAAAGGAAGATCAAAGAGGTAAAGTGCTATTTTCATCTCATTATATCAACATGGTTTATGACTATTGACATTGACCTTGAACACCTGGCTATAGTAGTGTTTGTCAGGTTTTTCTCCCTTTCATACTCTACTCTTCAGAAAGAAGTCAGTATGTACAGTCCACACTTAAGAGAGTGGGGAGTTACATTCCCCCACCTGAGAATGGAGTGTCTACTGAAATTATTTTGAATTCTTCTGCATGAGAGATTTGTCTCTTCTCTGACATTTATTTACTCAATTATTTATATCAGCATGGACTCACCTTGGGTTATAATCCAATACTACATTATTTATTTTGCCACTCACATTGGGACTCACTGGACACTGGGAGCTCTTTCATTTGGCCCCTGTGACCCTTTCACATATTATTATAGACTGAATGTTTGTGTCTATCCCCCCACCCCCACATTCATATGTTGAAGCCTTAATCCAAAATATTATGGTATTTAAAAAATGGTGACTTTGTTAAGGTTAGATGAGTTCATGAGGCCCTCTTATGATGGGATTAGTGCTCTTATAAGAAGAGACACCAGAGAGCTTGCTCTCTTCCTCCTGAAGAGGCCAGGAGAGCACACAGTGAATGGCAGCTACCTACAAACCAAGAGAAGAAGGCTGAGAATAAAATTTACCTTGCTTGCACTTAATCTTGGACTTGCCAGCATCTAGAACTGTAAGAAATTTCTGTTGTCAGAGTCAACCAGTCTATGATATTTTATTAAGTGAGCCTGAGCTGAGACACAGACCCTCATTGTTTTGCTTTCTGAGCATACTTCCTTATTTTCTGGCACTGCAAAATGCTCCAGGCTCACCTTGTGTATTTTCTGCCTCAATCCTAGAATCAGCCATTTCCCCAGAAAGCCCAGTTCCTTTTATTGGAGAATGGTATTAAAAACCAAGAACCGGGTCCTAGGTTGCCAATTCTTTTTGGATAAACAAATTATTTTGTGCCTCCTATGTACCAGACACTATGTTAGCTTTTTTTTCATGTCAGTTTACTTAATCCTCATAACAACTCTATGAGGTCAACCCTCTATACAGGAACAGAGGTTTAGTTAGGTTATATGCTAGCCAATATCACCTGGTTCTGCCTCCATTGCTCATCATGTTGCCATGATGGAGACTGGTGTCACATATACCATAAATAAACAAATTAAAACAAAACAAAACCCCACAAACACCACCATCATTTATTGTCTGTTTTGTGCTTCATAGATACTGCAGTAATTTAAACTACAATAATTCTGTAACAGGTAATCACTGCTTATTCAGTGGAGTGAAGATGTAAGAATAAGATCCTCTTGGGCCCACAAAAGATACAGACTACCACTCCTGATCTGCACAGATGCCATGACCCTCTTATGTGCCCAGATGACATGTACCTATCCTTATATGCACAGACTATATGCATTTAGTCTTATGTGCACAGATGTATACAGCTCTTCTCATGAGTGAAGATGGGATGTACCTATCTTCATGTGCTCACATGGCACACACCTATCCTTGTGTGCACAAATGTCTTGTATAATACAATTATTATTCTTAAGTGCATAGATGGTGTGGGATCACAGAATCTGATATGTGGAAAAGTGTTTTATAATGGACATTCACAGTAAGTTTAAACTATGTCAGATCTTTCTCTTTAATGCATAGGACTCATGAAATTTGGGGGTGTCCTAAGACAACCATTTAACATCATAGCTATTACAATTCTAATAGTGCTTCCAAAGGTAAAACTGGAGGTTTAAGTATTCCCCTCAAGGATGGGAATCGTATCACATGAGAAAGAAGAAACCAGTCAGAAGATTGACGTGACTAAGGCTCCATCAGAATGACTACAGTGTGATCTGACATTTAAAATGGATATTGATGGATTTGTCTGCTTAGCACCCCCTTTTCTGGGGACTGCCTCAGCCATACCATCCATAGCTGCCATGTTAGTACATCAATGACATGTTCCTGGCCATTTGATCATTCCTGGTATGAGCACTTAACCTAACTGGCCAATCCCAGAGTCTTTGCCTAAGGACTATGTAATAGGAACTAAAAGATAGTTGGCCTTTCTTTAGTCACTAAAACTATGAACACTGAGGCAATGTGAAGAAAGTTTGTGTGCAGGCAGAAAGAATAATGAAACCAGTAGACACACACACACACACACATGAACATGAAGGCACTTGAGCATTTGAGTTCTTGGTTCTGATATAGCCTGGGTATTTTGTGAAGAGTGCCTTAAATTCTTTGACCAACTCCTTCTTTATGTTAAGTCTAGTCAGGAATGGCTTTCAGTTACTTCCAATCAAAAGTGCCCTAACCAACACAGAATGACTAACAATCACTGTCATATTACATGTTGCTAATATACCACAATAAATATCTACTAAGATCCAAACCTGACAGATATCTTAACTATCAAAATTTTATAGATATGTTTCAGATCTCCCATGAAAGTAGTTAATTTGGTATATTAATTTTTCTGAAATTTATGATAAATACTTAAGTATTATTATAGATATTTAAGATACACTGGAGTTAATTAGATTTGCATAATAAACTTCTATTGATCTGGCTTTCAAACAAGAGATTTCAAATTACAAAATTTTTCCTCCATTCTATGGAAATAAATGAAATGATAAGATGTGGCAACTAAGGAAACTATTCTAACACCTTCTGGGATACAACATGATGTATATTTCAGTGCCTGAATCATCAAGGCAATATTAAGGACAGCTTGACCTTATTTGGAAGTGTCTTTCAGTTTACTGTAATTCTAGGTTATAATTTGTTTATAATTCACATATGAGCATCGTGATAATAATAGTTAATAATTTTAATCTCCTACTGTGTAGTAGGCAGGTATTCTTGTAGGGCCTAACATTAACTCCTTCAGTCCTCACAGTAATCCTGTTGAGTTGTTATCCCCACTTACAGGTGTCAGAGAGGTCAAGTAATTTGTTTTAGGTCATACAACCAGTAAGGGGTGAAGCTGTGGACATAACAGGCTGACACTAGAGTCCATATCTTTTAGGTAACTAAGGTAGTTAATCATAGCAGCTCTCAGGTAACTAGCATATTCAATTAACAGGACATCCTACTTCTCAAGTCTTTTGGACAGGATTTTATTGTACTGCCTGTTTACAAATTCTTTGGGTTGGTAGAATGTGCACAATATTGGTATCAGTGAGGCAGAGATCTATGCAGGAAAATTTTATGATGGCTTGGGTCCCTGTGACTTGCAAGAAAGCAACATGGTGTATATATCTTTCCTCATCCCAGAAACAGAGCTTCCACCAGGCTTTCATCATTTCCCTATGGTGAGAACAAGTCTTTCAGAGGCTTCCCATCTCTCAGAGTAAAATGAGAAACTGTCTTGGGCCACAGGTCCTGCCTTTCTCACCACTCTCCACTGGCACACTGCGTTTCAGCCACTCTGGACTTAATTTTCTCCCATCACAAAGGCCCTCTGATAAGACTTTCCCTCTGACTGGCACATCCACTTCATCTGTGTCACCTCATCAAGTTGTATTGATTTTATAGGCTTTCCCTAAGCCACAGACCAGGTTTGATTCCCTTCTTAAAATCTCTCACAGAATCTTGTACTTCTTATAGTATAGTAACAGAAAAATTGTGTAATTACTGAACGTCTGTCTTGCTGGCTCTAAGTTTAAGCTCCATGTGGGCAGGGACTATGTTTATCTTGTTTGCCGCAAAATCCCCACAGCTTAGCACATAGCTGGCACCAAAGAAAATAATATTTGTAAACTGAGCAGAAAAATTACCAGCTGAAATGTAAATAAACACTCTTGTCTCCTTGGCATTGACTAGACCTGCTGAGTGTGGAAGAAGGCCTGCCCAGGCAGACACAGAGAGAATGTTGGGCCAGCTCAGCAGAGTGGATAGCAAACCAAAGGAGAAATGAATACACCTATGTGATCCTTAAGTGATTAGGAAATGGTCAGGGTAAAACTATGATTCTGTGAGTAACAAAATATAGTCCAACTTTAACAGTGCTAAAATCTTGACCAAAGGATTTTCAACTCAATACTGAGGGTCAAAATGAAACACACATACCAGTTTTGATGATGTGTCATCAAGTGTACTTTTATGGTTATAACTGTTTACCTTTAATTGCAGCCCTTTTATTTTTATTTACCTTTATTTTTGCAAATGTTTTATCATCTCTTTCCTGATTCCTCGAAACAGTTTTAAGTGGAGAAGTGTTGGCATTAGCAAGGCCTTGTCGATGAAGAAATGTTTCCTCTTTCAAAGACTATTTTTTGGACGATAAGAATTGCTAAAGAGGAAGCAATCAAACCTATCGCGAATGGCCGTCCTCCACCCAGCAAGCGACTTCCTGGTTTTAAGATGCTTTCAGATCCTCCTGTGAGACTTTGATAAACCTGGGTTGCCAGGCATTTTCTTTGGAGATCACATCTCTTAGTCTGTTCACCTGGAAGAGGTACATTGAAGTCGCTCGTGGAAAGTCAATTCGTTTTTCCCAACAACGAACCACTATCTGCAGTGTTACCAAGTGATATCAACACTAATTCTACACTGGGGCAATTTTGCTTTATTCATTCAACAGGTCTGCAGTTGTCTTCACTGCCGTGAGGCCCACGACTTCACTTCAGGCTTCATACGAGTTCGCGGTGCCCCACCTCCCGGGATACCAAGTCTGGTAGGTCGTTCTGGGAGACTGTCGCTGTGAGCGGGGGAATCCCCGAGGACGTGGTGGAACCGAAACAGAACTTCGTGATTCTATCAATCACCTCACAACACTGTGCTTTCCGAAGACAATGATGCCTTCACAAAGCTACGCTTCTCCAACTTCCACAGACTCTTTCTCACAACTGGGACCCACACCTTGCAGCCACCGAGTGCTAAGAGCTGTGGGACCGCAGGGAGAGTCCCAGCTCCTTATCTTCTCCCACCACGCCCGCCAGCCTGGGGCGCCTCTGCTATTGCCTCCGCCAAGTGCCCGCCTCCCCAGCCAGGCCGTCCGCGATTGGCTGGCGGTACTGCCTATTGCGAGGGGAGGGCGGGTCACTCACAGGTCGGCGCTCCAATTGGTCTTGAGGCGGCGGTTGCGCGCGGCTGGGGCGAGGAGGGGGAAGCCGGTGGCTGAGGAACGGGCGGAGGCTGCCGATTTCGTAACCATCGCTCCTCCTAGCTGACTCGCGAACTGCGATTACTGGGTCGGGTCGAGCCGCGCTGTGCGGGGCCGCTCGAAGAGGAGGCCGCCTGGGGGCGGGCGGGCTGGAGGTACAGGTAAGGAGGCCGCGGACGTGCGGGCGGGCTGGAGGAGCAGAAGGCCGCTGTGGAGCCTGCCGCTCGCGTGGGCGCGGGCCCAGCCCGAGGAGACACGGCGCGGCCGCGGAGGCCGGCTGGTCGGGAAGGCCCGCGCAGCCGGCGTCGCAGGCGGCGGCCCAGCGCGGCGTCTGATGCAACCTGCCGGCAACACCCAGCGGGGCCTCTGAGCTCATCCCTGGCTGCCGCCCAGAGCCCCGGAGTCGCCCGCCGACCCCTGCGCTCCCCTGGGCGCCCCTCACCACAGGCCAGGGACAGACTGGAAGCCGAGATGCACCCCCTCCAAAACCCAGCCTTCAGAAATGTGCAGTTATGACAAGCCGGGCTCGTATTGGCCCCTGGGGATAAAGGGTGTTCCCAGGATAACAGGAGGTGGACCGTATCTTATTTTAGTGCCACATCGGATATTTCCTACTTCTCCAAAATTGCTCAATGTGGGGTCGTCGAGAATTCTGTTAAGAAGTGAATAAAGTGGTAGTCAGGGATCGCACTTGATGTTTAAAGACGTGACTTTACAGAAATGCTATTATGTAATTTATGAAGCTGTAGTTTGAATACCCTGCAGTTTACATAGGTGAGATGGTGCAGCAACCACGAGTTGAATAGAAAAGAGGCAAGAAACGAAGCGCTTTGTTAACATGGTGGGGGAAACAGGAAAACAGCTGGCAGAGGTACCTTAGATGGAGAAGATGGGAATGCAGGTTTGAGGGGAAGGGTAACTTGTTTTTCTAAGTAAGCTTGCATGTTTTTCTTCAGAAGGTTTAAGTGTTTGGTGCTTGTCTGAGGTTTATGCTTAATCTGGCATCTTAAAATGTGTCAGTTTCAGAAAGGTTTTAATATTAGGGGTTGCACAAAAATTGGTAGTTCTGTCTTTGAGCCTACTACACTCAACCGAATTCTTATTTGGAAAGCCTGTTCTTTAATTTAAATAGGATATGTGACTACCAAAGACGTTTTGGAAGTAAAATACTATAAGGGCTTTCCGTACTTAGAAATTCTGCATCCAAATTTTTGATATTTAAAAGTTAAAATCTGGTCAGCTATTACCAGTTGAGTGGTGTTTGGGATAAGCTATTATTAAAGTTGATTCTTTGTATCTGGAAGAATTTACTGTAAACAAGGTTAAGTAATTACAGGATGCTAGTGAGCAGAAGAATTTGTCAATTTCTTGACACTTGCTTCTTGTGGGCATACTTGGCTGATTCAGTCATTTTTAATACCTGCCTTAAAAAACATTGAAACAAAACTTTATTTTGTTTCAGACTATCCTTTAAATTCACAAGAACACCAGCAAGGTTACCTGATCATGGAGAGGTGGTTTCCTCCCTGGGGATTTTCACAGCACATGGTACATGCTTGATAAAGACAAATAGAATCTCATGGGGGCTGAATTTAGACTTAAAGTCTAAGTTTGTCACATCTGATCACAGTTATGATAAATGTAGGTAGCCACAATTCCAGGTTTATTGTGTATTCTTGAGAGGGGATGGCTTCATGGGTCCTTGTATTGATATCCTATACTAGTAGGTAAGGTACATTGGCCTCCTACCTTTTAGGCTTTCTCGTCCTATCAATTAAAAAAAATTTACTTGATCTAATAGATGTATATTTATAAACAATGTGTGTATACTATTTATTGTGTATGAAATCAAACCAAAAGTGGATTTTAAAATGACATTTAGAAAAGACAAATGAACATACATTTTCTTCTTATATTTATGTACTTACCAAAGGTATATATCCTTCTTCATGGACCCCTGTTTTGGATCATGAAGCAAGCAGTGCAACTGAATAGAAATAACTGCTCGTTTGGGTGTGATTTGACTTTGACTGCTTACCTTGACTTCACTTGTAGTACAGAGTTATCAGACCCTGGCAATACATGCCTAAGAACTTGAGGATATTAACTGGAAAACAGTGGGACTAAATAGAAAATAAAGCTTCTTAACTGAAATGAAACACAGACCAGACAAGAATGATGTTCACTGTGTAGACTGGGGACTTTCATTTTCCTATACACCTTTAAGAAAGACACTGAAGTTTAGGTAGTAAGACCATGATTTCTTAGTAATACTCTTGATTTAATTGCTGTTGTTTTAACAGATTGTAATGCTAGAGTATCTCGTTTTTATGTAATACATTTATTAAAACATGTTTTCTCTTAGCCTTTTGAGACTGTATTTAACAAATATCTCTTGGGCACCACCACTGTATATACCTAGTCCAGCACCTGATGCTGGGCATGTGGAGATGAAATGAAGACAGAGTCCTGCCTCTAGGTCTCTAGTCTACTGAGAGAGACACTGTAGAGCTGACACTGACAAAGAAAACTGGTTAAGGAATTGGACAGAAGCACAAACTAAAGAGAAAGCGCGGACCTAGAGGTGTGGATTTAGAGGACTGATGATGGTTTGGTATTATTGAGGTGTGAAGTATAAGGGAGCAGGGGCTAGAGGGAGCATTAATTTGATGCTGTTTGTGGGAGCCACAGAAGAATTTTCAATAGGAAGGTGTGTGACACACTCAGGTTTGAGTGTTAGATTGCTCTAGAGACAGTGGTTGGAGAGAACACTGCTAACCAGAAGAGACTGGTGCCCCTGAGAGATGATGTCAGCCTGAGGTAATTCTGTGACACTGGGATAGAGAGGTATGGTGGATGTAGTTTTTTTCTGGGGTGGGGTAGAATTGTCACATACCAATGATTGAACAGATTTGGAGCAAGGGAGAAACATCTATAAATATTTTGGAGTACAGACTTTTACTGAGGAAATTTGAGTAAAAAATTTGTTTTGGAGGACCAGGGAGGAATATCTGGTTGTACATATGTAGGCAAAAAAGTGACAAGAAAGTTAGGAAAATTCTTGACAGGTTTATTTTCCTAAATGAAAAATTTTGATTTTTGTTTTACTCATTCTAACACTGAGTTTTCAGCATGTTACTGATTTGAATGTACATTACTTGAATTAAGAAATCTGAATTTAAAAAATGTAACCTACTCAGTTTGTTCTTTTAAAGATCCATTGTTATCTTTAGTAGTGGCTTATCAACTTCAGTGTTAACAGAATCACTTGGAGGTCATATTAAAACAAGATTGCTCGGCCCTACTCCTAGGGCTCCTGATTCCTAGATCTGGTGCAGCTGGAGAATTAGTAATTCCAACAAGTTCCCAAATGATGTCTCTGGCCCAAGGACCATGCTTTGAGCACTGTTGCTCTTCAGTTTTTCTACTGCTTCCTGCTTGAATGATTCACACGCAAGGAAACAAGGCACCACCCTGTTTCCTGTAGACTGAACTTTGGAATAGAATTTGTCCACATAGGAGCCAGACTTTCATTTAGGGTTCAATATCCACATTTGAAATAAACTTACTTTTTTCCCATTGTAGGTGCTCGTATGTTTGTGGAAGGAACAAAAGCACAAATGAGACTGTAAACTGTAAATGTATAAATTTTGGAGGCAGCTATTTGCTGAGTATAAAAACAAAATTGGTAATCTGTTTGGAATTAAGTCTTTAAGACCATTATGCTTTTTGACTCCCTTTACTTGGTTCATTTTCCTTAATGGATATCTCTTCCTCTTTATTTGTTTCATATTAATCTTCACCCAAGGATATAGTTTCTTTTTTATATTATTGATTTTAGAGAGAGAGGAAAGGGTTGGGGGGGAGAGAGAGACAGAGATAGACATTGATGTGAGAGACAAATGTTGATTGGCTGTCTCCAGTACGCACCTTGACTGGGAATTGAAACTGTACCTTTTGGTGTATGGGAAGATGCTCCAACCAACTGAGCCATCCTGGCTGGGGTGAATTAAATCTCTTTACTTTAAAAGCCACTTTCTTGGCTTGTCTTTGGTCAAAGTACTTTTTTTAAAAAACATTTTTGAAGTTCTTTTTATTATCCCCAATTTTTCCTTTCTTACAGTTTTACCAGTTTGATGATTATTTTTTGTTTTTCAAGCTCAAGGGCTCATTTTCAAAACCTGGCCTATTCAGCCTAGTATCTTGCTTAGCAAGATGAGTCAGACTGAGGTAGAAGAGCCCTTTCCTATCTTTGGGTACAAAAATGGGCATGAATGTCACAGAATTTGGAGCCTTTAATAAGAGTTTAGTGATTGAGTTCATGGTATATTGTCAGTAGGAAGGTATTTTACTATTCTACATTCCCCATTGTTGTTGCTGAGTTGACTGTAGAGATTAGCTTTAAAGACTAAAAATTTAAGTGATGTATGAAAAGTAAACAAATAAGATGATTATGATTGTTGAGATGATCCCAGTAAATAAGATGATTATGACTGTTGAGATTATGCCAGCAGAGGTGTTAAATGAGTTACTAAAAATTGTAAAACAGCCCTGGCTGGTGTGGCTCAGTAGATTGAGCACTGGCCTGCAAACCAAAGGGTCGCTGGTTCAATTCCCAGTCTAGGGCACATGCCTGAGTTGCTGGCCAGGACCCCAGTTGGCGTGAGAGAGTCAACCACATGTCGATGTTTCTCTCCTTCCCTTCCCTTCTCTCTAGAAAATAAATAAATAAAATCTTTAAAAAATTGAGTAAAACACTTATGTTCACTTTATACCAAATAATTATCTAGGGAAATTGTCAAATGTCCATTACTGAAGATAGACTTGGAGTAGATGTCCCACATGGTTTGGAAGGAAGCTTTATATCTTGCCTTAGTACTGGAGTGAAACATGACCCACTAGCTCAAGGCTGCCTGTGTGGCTTAAAAAACAGTTGAAAGTAATGATATAAAAAAAATTTTGGTTGTCAAATAATCTTTAATTGAAATATTTTCCTTTGTAGTTATTTTGTTAATTTGAGAGAAAGGGAGAGAAAAAAACATTAATTTTTTTGTTCCGCTTATTGATGCATTTATTGGTTGATTGTTGTATGTGCTCTGACTGGGGATTGAACCTGCAACTTTGGCATATTGGGACAGTGCTCTAACCAACTGAGCTACCCATCCAGGGCCTTCCTTTGTAGTTTTTTTTTTTTTTTTTATGATTTTATTTATTTATTTTTAGGGGAAGGGAGGGAGAAAGAGAGGGAGAGAATATCAATGTGTGGTTGCCTCTTGCACATCCCCCACTGGGGACCTGGCCTGCAACCCAGGCATGTGCCCTAGAATGGGAATTGAACAAGCAACCCATTGGTTCGAAGGCTGGCACTCAATCCACTGAGCCACACCAGCCAGGGCCCTTAACTAGCTAAACATTCCATTGTACCACTGTTGATGTCATCTATGATGTCATGAATGTGGCAGCCATCAACATTGCAGTCCACAGATGGGGTGGTCCCCAGGATCTCTTTAATGGTTCCAGAGAGTTCTCTACCTAAAGATTAGTGCTGTATCTGTCAGACAATGTTGACAGTCTCATCAAAAGTGATATTGCCACTGTGCTTAATGTTTATTTGGTTCTTTTTGTCTCTTGGTGGTTCTTTGAAAGCTTTGATGATCAGGCAGATGCAGAAGCTACTACCTCAATGTGGGTCTGTCTTCTGAATGGTCACCTTCACTGTAATCCTGAGAACCTTCCAATCACCTGCTGCTTTGGTGATGCCATCACCAACCTTTTTTGGAGACTGATCTTGGGGGCCTGGGCAGACATGATACTGACTTCCCCACACAGTGCAACTCAAGGATGTGACTGGTCTTGTCGGGGCTGAACTTTGGAGGCATGGGGGAGGTGGCTGGTGCTGCATTAATCCGGGTCTCGGATGACTGAAGAAAGTTGCACTTAGACCTCCTCCAAGCTAAAAACCAAAGGGAATATGGACTTTTTAAAAGTAAGTATTTTAAAAAGCAGATGTATAGACAGTAATGCCTGGCTAAAGGTTTGGGTAAAGCTACTGGTGTTTACTAACTGGGCTTTTTGAGATATACACATTAGAGGCATTTCATAATTCTGGCTCCAGGTTTTTCCATGATGTAGTTTTAGCAGTTTTGTGAAAAGATAACAGGATAGTTTTATGGTTCATAACACTGCTTTCTAAATTTTTAGGAATGCTATGACTTCTTGGTGGACACAGTTCACTCAGCCAGTTTGTCTTGAAGTGGCCTTATGATAATAGGACAGGTATGGTTTCTCACATGTCTTGAGACAGTTGAAGTGACCTAGTTGAATTTGTAGTAATCCAAATATGACTAGTTTTTGAAATTGTGACTTCATTTGTACAGGCAGCACTACAGTTGTTACAGAACTAGCGTGTGCTCTGAGCTCTTTCAGAAGTGATATGGATGCAGGCACTGCCTCTGCTCCATTCTGTCTAGCCTGAGTCCCATTACCTGCACTTCCTGGATGCATCGTTAGAGCTTTTGTTTCTTTTCTTGTGGTTTTAGTTTGACTGTGTTTAGATGTGTTTTTAAATTATGTCAAGAAGAAAAAAAAAAACACTATTAGAAGCACGGTGGGATGAGGAAGCAAATTGGGTTTCTCCGAACTCCTAAATCTTTGATCCAAGAAACGAACTTAGGAAATCTCTGTAAGCTCGTAATGTTTGAAGTTATTCAAAAATTTTTTTAAATGCCAACAAACACCTTTTCAAAATATCCCATAAAATGAGTCAAGTTGTTGCTGACTCACTCTCTCTGCAGAGTTGGAATAAGGAACATGCAGCTCTCATAGTCCAGTATTCCTGGTGAATGCTGGAGTTGGGGCATTCTGCTGCAGCATTCCTTATGACTTCAACCAACAATCGAAACTTTTTTCTCCTTTCATTGCAGGTGTCTCTTCTATCATAATGGAACTCAGCTGTTCCCTGAGTAAACCAAACATTTCAGATTTCTTTCTGGCAGATTGCCAAGTAATATTCAATGTGCCGCCTAATTAGGGATATTCATGTGTTTTCCTCCCATTTTTAAAAACAATCACAGATGGGCAGTACCCTCAGGGATTCAGGTGGGCTGAATTTGGCCTTATGGTGCTTCTGTACTAACTTACCTTTCTCAGTTAAATGGTTTAGACTTCTCAGACATTGGGACAGTTGACAGTTCCTGTAGACTTTTCTCAGCGTAATCAAATAAAGTTGGCTTGCTATTAAGTACATGCAAGTTTAATCTCATTTGATCTTGTCATTTCAAATTTTTAATGCAATTTATTCTTTACTAGGTACCTGTGAAGATTTCTTGGCAGTGTAGAGTGGAAACAATTGATCACCTTGCCCTCATTTCTGCCTCTTCTGTGTTGGCAAGGGAGAGTGCCCAAATGAGCAAGATATCGCAGCAGAACAGTACTCCAGGAGTGAACGGGATAAGTGTTATTCATACTCCAGCTCATGCCAGCGGCTTACAGCAGGTTCCTCAGCTGGTGCCCGCTGGCCCCGGGGGAGGAGGTAAGGCTGTACCTCCAAGCAAGCAAAGCAAAAAGACTTCACCCATGGATCGAAACAGTGATGAGTATCGTCAGCGCAGAGAGAGGAACAACATGGCTGTGAAAAAGAGCCGGTTGAAAAGCAAGCAGAAAGCACAAGATACACTGCAGAGAGTGAATCAGCTCAAAGAAGAGAATGAACGATTGGAGGCAAAAATTAAACTGCTGACTAAGGAATTAAGTGTACTAAAAGATTTGTTCCTTGAGCATGCGCACAATCTTGCAGACAACGTGCAACCCAGTAGCACTGAAAATATGACAAATTCTGATAATGCAGGACAGTAGGCCGTACCCCTTCCAAACTCCACACCTTGTGGCTTGAACATTAAAGGTGTGCCAACCTAAATCACTCATATCAATGATTGAACATTGTCTTGTTCCTTAGTCAAAGATCCACTGAAGGTTTTTTTTAGGATCAGCACTGAAGAGTTGATTAGCTAAAAATGTTAGCCATGTCATTAAAATTTCAGGTTTTAAATGTTATTGGGATAAAGAAACAAATTTTTAAGGTATATGGTAAAAAGTCCCAGACCTGGATATTCTTAATAAATCCTGACTTCTCAAGAAAAGCTTCTTTTTCAGGTTGACAAAAGGAATGAGGAACTGCAGGTCATGCTGAAGTTTCTTGGTTTTAATGGATATGGTTAATTAGATTAAGAAAAAGTGAATGTTGTCTGTGTTAATCTATTTGTGATTTTATTCTAAATTATGTATTAAAAATTCTTAGGGCTGTAGAAACCAATCACTTTGTAATGTGGAGTGATTTTATGTATAGCATAAACCTTGGTTTAGCATAATTAGTATTGTTTCCCCCACAAGTATAAGTTTTTGAGTAGCGATGTCAGGTTAAGTACAGCACCCATTGTATTCTTTTTGGCAAAAAATGGCAGTTTGCAGCCATTTGGCTTAAAAACATAAATAATACTTATGAAGCAAATAGGGTTTTAAAAAATAAGGTTTTTAAAAGTAAAACATATTGGAATTATGCTTTTAGGATACCTTTGGGTCATTGGATTGGCATTTTTTGTATCCTTAAAAAAGAAAAAAGCCCAAACAACTCAGTAGTTTAGAGAAACTTTACCAAAATTTTAGTTTCTGCAGATGCTAATAAAGTAAGCATTTAAAAAATACCATTTTGACAACCAAGTTAGTAAGCAAAATGTTTTAATAGTTTGATCACATAAGCTACTGATCAGGGTTTGGAATATCAATTCAGCAGGTAGTTTCTCCTGTGTTCAAATGTCTGCCCCCATGGCCAGGAGTTTTAAAGCCAGAAATTTCTTATGAAGGACTGCGTGGTGTTTGAACTTAAGTGATTATTAGAAAAGTGCATCAACTCCCAAAATAGTGGTCTAAGAAAACTTGAAAGTGTAAGGTTTAACCTTTAATTTATTTCACTTAAACACATCTTTTTATATTTTTGTGATACTTCTTTTTCTAGTTAGTGGGCTGTTCTTCCAGACTTTTTGTACCACTGTTTCTCTTATGTGTATTGCTTTTATATCCCATAAATTATTGTAGGAAGAAAATATTGATAAAACTCAGGATATTGACATTTTTATTGTTACTAAAAAAATGGCAATCACTAAAGTCAGGAATCTTTAGTCTGATTTATATCAATGTGGGTAGTTTTGATTGTCCCTGTTGACTTTTTATTTTTAAGCAGCAGAAATCTGGCTAAAATTTGTTGGGTTCTCTGCAGTGTGTCTGTTTCTCTCTCTCTCTCTCTCTCTCTCTCTTTTTTTTTTTTTTTTTTGTGCCTGGGCTGGTGACAAGAGACTGAGTCACATCTGATAAAAAGTTTGTGTTACTGGGTATCTCATTTGAACTTAAGTTATTTTTGGCCATATTGCTGTTTCAATACTAGCACCTGGGAGAATGTAGCCAGCATGTAACTCAAGTTGTACTTTTGGGTCGGTGGAAGAGTGCTCTATGCTCTTTTCTTGAGTAGAAGACATCACAGCACTCTGAAACCCAGCGAAGCCCTTATTTAGGCCATGAGCCTGCCATGAGCCTCTTCTGCAAGTGACAGGAGCCCAGTAGCCCATGAGAGGCACCGTCCCAGGAGGGTTAACTCCCAATATAAATCCAGGAGACAGAATAGGTGTTTGTCTTAGGGTCCAACTCCAGTGTACTTTGGATGGAGTGTTGATCTACTGGTAATAGATGTTTTAAATAACTGACTAGGAGATACCCACAGGTCTTACTGAATCTTTAAGAGCTGATCAATGCTATATAATTAACCTAAATGGAGATGCAGTTGGGTCATTTTAATCTTAAAGCACCTATAAAAGGTGTTATAGATATTATAATCTCTTACTACAACTTTCAGAAGTTGATGTCTCTGTGGAATTAATGGTTACCAGTTATATGAATTGACTTAACTGTCTTAGAAAAAATGCTTTAGGGAAATCATCAGGAACGTGTACTCAATATTCAAATCAGAACATGAAATTGGAAATTTGGAAAAATGGATTCAAGCTTTCTTGTTACCTCTGCAAATTAAACTTTAGCACAAGCAGTCCTTTATGCATAGGACAAAAATGTTAACTATTGTCTGGACTCTTACTGAAGTATTTGGGAATGAAAGTTTTTAGTTTGATAGATTTATCAATATAAAATAAGAGGGAAATCAGGTATGGGAAATGGGTACGTTTAGAGCTTTGGGAACTAAAATGACTTTTGTAACTTCTGTAGGTTACTTATGAACCATTAGGATTTGGTCTGCCTTTGCTGGCAGGTCCAGTTGTTTAGGAACCTAGGCTTTAGTATATCAGTTTCTAGCTGTATCTGAGTCTTTGGGGATGAGTGCTTTCTGACTTGTCTTGGCTGCAAGTGGTGAGGGATCAAGAGCAGCGCTTCCTGGTGTCTGCCCCTTTCAGTTTTAGGGGTGTGAGCTCAGATACTTTGGACATTCTTACAAGGAGTAGTAAGATTTTAATAAAATATGACCAGAACATGGTCACAGACCAGTCATGAGTGTGAAATCCTTGAATTTACATAAAAAGTAGAAGTGTGTACTATTTAATATTTGATAATAAAGGAAATTGTAGCAGTTTTTGGTATTTCTTAATTCCCTTTTAGAGGACTTGAAACTATGAACCTGAACCACCCACTTAGCACTCAGTGCTTTTTGATGCCTTAGAACTAGGAAAAGTTGTTTTTGTTTGACAAAAGCTAGGAAGGAGAAAGTCCATTCTACAGCTGTTAGATCTGCCTCTCAGGAAAAAGTACTTGTTCCTTTTGTTCCAGCCTTCCTCAGTTTGTGAGATTACTCTATTTTTTTAAATATAATTTTATTTCTTTCAATGAATCTGAAATAAAAAAAACCTTTGGAATACAGAATTTCATTGTGGGTTTCTTTATGTTAGATACCAAGAAAGTGTCCAAGTTGTCTCCTGTTCCTAGCTCGGGGTTGGAGTGAGGTGGGCCTGGGAGGGACAGATGGGTATTTTGTCCAAGTCTAGGGAAGTCTAGATTTCCCTTAATGGATAGGAACATAGTTTCCTGTGAATATAGAGTGCTTGTTTAGTTATAATTCTGTCACCTGGTCTAATCTAAAAATGTATATTAGAGAAAGGAATAAGTAGTGTTCCCGCTTAGATACATAGTATCTCAGTGGGTGGTTTCTATTTACAGAGTGGTAGGAAATTTATTCATAAGGTAGGAATGTCAAAGTGAGGCTTTCCCCCTAACGATACAATTTATGGTATGTATATAATAGTTTCATTTACATGATGCCATGGACTGTCTATAGAAACCAATTCATAAATATAGAAACCAATTCATAAATATTGAGTCCAAGAAGCTGGTTTGAGTGTTTCAAGGTAAGATACCATTTAGATGCTTTTCTTCTGTGATCCTTCATTTATGTATGTCTTGGGAAATGTCTACTCACTGCATCTGATAATCATTTCTATGGGTAGTAATGTTCCATTTCATTTTTATGAATTAGTGATTGAGAACCCTGTATCTTATCTGGGGGACTTTTATAGGCATGATTTGTGAAGGTGCCAGCTCTTTTTTAATAAAAGCACCTTTAGACCTGCTCTTTCACTGCCTGTGAGCGTCTGAAGAGTTCATATGCATTTTACATGTACTCAAAGGAGAACACCAACCCTGAATGCTCCTTTCCCGCAGTGTGCCCACACTCCTCACAGAGCTCTTGGCCTGAAAGTCACCCAGAGCCTTCTAGAGAATTTGGGGTTGAAGACCTGGGCTTGAGAATGGAGTTGTTAGGCAGTCACACATTAAAACATTTTTGCAGCCCAAATATCCAAGTCTTGCCACTCCCTTTGAAGCAGCTGTTAAGAGCCAGATGCCCTTCCACGTGTCCTCCGTTCAGTTCCACCTTCTAAATGTCTCTTGTACCTACCTGTCTGCTGCCCTTCCCCTCCCTCACCTTCTGCAGAGCCATTCTCCTCTCTGCCTGGACTGGGTCTCCCCTGGACCACTGCATGTTCTCCAGATCTTTGGTTCCCCATGGCATACAGGGTGAGGCTCAGCCTCCTTGTGGTGAGGCTCCACTTGATCTTGCTGACTTCATTTCCTTCCATCCTCTGTGTCACATCACTCACTGCTCGGCTGCAGGGATTTCCCAAGCTCATTACCCGAGGGCTGCCTTATAGCAGCTTTTCTTGTCTTGGGTAGCCTCATCTCTCAGTTTTCATTTTAAACCCTTCCTGTCTCAGCCCCCTGGCTTTTAGACAAGGTGAACCCTGTTACCTTCTTGGCCCTTTTCTGTTTCAGATGATACATTTGTGTATGTTTAAGGTGCAGCCATTTGAGACTACCGGCTCTGAGAGCAAGAAGCATGTTTTTATTGCGCACTGGCACATAGAGATGCTCAGTTATTTCTTGAGTGGATATGTAGGCCCTTCCAGGGTTTTGGGAGGGCATTTAGCACGCTGGACAGCTCTCTGGAAGGGTCTTAATGTATCTCTGAAGCTGTACAAATTTCCGCAGTGGGTGGAGGAGACATGGGAACCTGCTACCTCCTTTGGAATGTCGGGTAGAGCAGTTGGCTACTGCTGGCCATTTGAGACCGGCACCTTCATGGAATGCCCTTCAACTTACCAACATGGGCTAAACCAGAGTCACATCAAAGCACTGAGTTGCTGTGATTTCTCTTTGTTCTTTTTTGTCTATTGCTTGATAATCAGAGAAAACATTTATATGAAGTGAGCAGTTTTGGTATAAAATGTCTAAAGGAGAAAGATGTATGAGACAGCTATTTTTTATTTAACAAAACTAAATGCTTCATTTACAGCAGGGATGTTAATAAACTCATTTTCACCGGGGACAACATTAGCCTCACAGTTGCCTTCAAAGGGCCGAGTGTAGTTTTAGGACTGTATAAATGTAACTACCCCTTAACAGCTGAGTGAGAGCTTGGCGCTGCCGTGGGGTAGAAACAAGGTGCTGGGCTGGATAAAAGAAGGTTGGAGGGCCAGAACTGGCCCACGGGCCTTGTGTTTGCCACCTGTGATTTAGAGTTTCAGCCTAACTTGAACTGTTTTATCCTGGGGGTCGGGAAAATTGAAACCCTAAACATTAGGCTCAACTGGGATAGAGAGATGGGGCAGACCCAAACTCCTGACATTCAGACGGGCAGCCATTACTTAACTGCTCCATGTCAGAATAACTTAGGGGATATATCTGCACCAGCAGAACTGAACGTTATAAATCTTAGAAACAAGATAAATGGTTTCTTGGAATTGAGATTGTTTTATTTTAATGTGGCCACATCACAAGCATTTTTGTGTTACTGCCATTGGAAGAAATCAATTTGTATTAAACTCTTCAGTGACTTCTCAAAATGTCTCTAGCTTGGGCTACAGAGTTTCCACTACATCATGGTTCATCTCTGTTGTCTTTTCTCACTTGCCCTTCACTTGGCTAGGAAACTCCTGGACAACAGCACTGTGGAGACAAACCTGGAATGGTGCACAGAATTCTAACCAGGGGGTGGGGCAGTCCTATGGGAGCATGTGGGAATCGGGCAAGCAGAGGTAAAGACAGGTACTCTGCCACTGGTAAGGACCAGGCCCAGCCAGCCCTGGGCAGCTCAGCCTCAGAATAGAATTTGGTCAGTGGACTTACAGAAGACAGATGGTTTCAGAAGAGACGGAAGGAACTAGAAAGCTCACCTGTGCCGTAGTGCTGCCTTTGTCTTAGGTGCTGTCAACCCATTGGCTTTGCTAGCATGTCCTGCTTGAAAAGGATAATCAAGGACAAGGAATGTCTGCAAGTCTTATGTTTTTAAATAACTGTGCCTCAAGTGCTTCCTAATTCTGCCCCCTTCAGAATCTAGCTTTGAGGCAGTAACCACATCAGAAAGCTCTCTTACTCTACCAGTTCACCTTTCAGCACGTGCAGAGGCGTGATGTGGGAAAGCTCTGTGTGTGCCTGACCTTTTAGCCCTGGAGTCTCTGACTAGGTCTAAGTGCGTGCTCATCTGCAAAGGGACAAAGGACAGAGACATGCACAAGGGATGATTTTAGGAAAACTTTAATTGCAAATTCCATTCTGTATATTGATTTTTGAGGAAAAAAACATTGGTTTTTCCTGAGTATAAGAATATGATTGACAAGATACATTTTAGTGGCTACTAAAGAACAGGATTTTTTTTTTTTTTGCAAATAGCATTTTAAAAGCCGCTGTCATTTAAGTTAAGTATTAACAGCTTAGGGTATGATCTTGTAGAAAGTTAATAAAGTCTTCCCCCCCTAGGACACAGCACAATTTGGTGTGGTCAAACTCTGATGCTGGCACATGATTTCCGAGCTCCATCTCTCGCTGCTGGGCACTCCCGGCTGGCTCTACTTTGGGCCAGAGAAGGAAGTAAAGGCCTTGTCAGAGCCTGCCATGCATGCTTCAATTTCCTCCACTGTGCGGGGCACACAGGTCAGCAGCTCCATGCCACTCTCAGTCACCACGACGTCATCTTCGATCCGGACCTGGGTCAGACCAATGGACTCAGTATTTGAGTTGGCCTCATTCTTGAGATGAGAGGGGTAAGCCAGACCTGACAGCTCCAGGCTGACCCCTAGTGAGTGGGAGAAGCCCTTTCTGAGGGAGGAGCTGGCCTCCAAGACCTCTGGGCCACTGCTGAGAGGAAGGCTCATCCCATGGAGCCATGTGTTCATGCCGCCTGCCCACCCTCTCCTTGCCCCTTGTGCCCTGCCAGGTGGATAGGAACCCCTGGAGTGGGCAGGGGTTTTGTAGAATCTGTGTCTCCTCTGTTGAGGGGTGAGGCACCTATCTAATGCCAGACAACAAGAAAGGGCAGGCCAGGTCCTTCTCAAGTGAGACAGTCAAGACTGTCCCTCCTCCCACTAGGGCCCCCGTCCTGGGACAAAGGTGGCATACAGCAATGTGGGGAGCATTCTGGGAGCAAGGACACAGGGCCTGTTGATTGATACCTACCCCACCAAACCCACGAAAGCGCTGCAGGACCTCACGGTTCAAGAAGCAGGCGCGTGCCGGGTCAGCCAGGGCTTCATCCAGGAGGTGGTCGATGAAGTAAATGCCGGGCTCCACGGTGAGCACCATGCGTGGCTCCAGGTGCCGTGCAGTGCGCAGACTCCGCAGGCCGGGCTCATCGATGCGCTCCACACCCTGTGGTTAGAGGGATGGTGAGGAGGACCCAGATGGCAGCTCACACACAGGAACACCCAGCGAAGCTGTCCTCTGCCCCTGCAGGCGTCCTTGTGTGAGGGCTGGCTCCAGCCCTGTGGGGTCTCCCTGCAGCTGCAGAGAAGGCTTTGTGACTGGGGGTGGTGGGGTGGCTCTAGCCCAGACTCACTCTGTGGTGCTGTGCCACAGGCACTTCAGAGAAGGCCCTCTTCTCAGCACACACCACCAGATTTTAGTGTCTCTGCCCCTGTTACCCTCAAAACGGCCTGCAGGAGCCCTGTGGACACCACATACACACACACAGGGCAAGCTGCCCAGGGGGCTGGCTGGGTGTCCAGCTGCCCTCACCTGGGCCTTCCCCTTGCCAGGGGAGCAGTTAGGAGCCAAGGCTGTGTGGCCAAAAAAGCTCTTAAGGAGGCTGAGGCTGCCGGCTGCATCTCTTCCAGGCATCTCAAGTGGAAACCAGCCCCAGAAGTGCTGAGCCTGGTGCCCCCAGGCCAAGTCCTAGGTTTTTATATGGCTTTTCAGGAGCGGAGACAGGTACTCTCATCAGGATGGGCCTACCAGCACCAGCTCCAGCGTATATTTCCACAAATGCACGCATACTCCAAGTACGCTCTGTGCCATCTGGCTGAGCCTGGACAACAGCGCCCAGCCCTTGAGGACTGAGCAGCAGTGGCAGCTGCTTCCAGCAGAAGCGCCCCCTCCCCTGAAAGTGCACACCCAGCTTGGGCCTGTCCTCACACGGTGTAGCTGACAATGCTGCCTGGGCTGTGAAGGCAGGTGGTGCCTGGGACGCTCGCAGAAATTTCCATCTTCCCTAGGCCCTTGAGGCACCCATCCAGCCCTCGGCCAAGGCCTGTGAGTGAGTAGGCAGCAAGCTTTCTGTTCAGGCTCGGAGCCTGCCCTACCCTGCTCACAGCAATCCCCTGAAAGCCCGGCTGCTGGAGACAGAGCTGTCGTTTCTGACTATCTGGGGGCCAAAAACATCAGACTTCAATTAGTGGTTCATGTAAGGTAACTGAAACAGGCTGGCTCAGCCTCCATGGCTGTGCACGGCAGGGAAGGCTGTGACCGTGACTCCGTGAGGGTGGGGACAGTGGGGCACCCATGGAAATTGGCATACACAGCCCCTCCGACCACCTGGCGTGAGCCATGCTGGGATGGAGGTGGTGAAGGGACACTGAGGCACTGGGACCCTGTGGGTCCTGCCCTGGGCTCAGAAACCTGGTTGGTGTGGTGCGCAGCCCCACTCCGCTTTGGCGGGAGGGGCTGAGTCAGGAGGGTGGAATTGTGGAAGGGTCCAGTCTGGAATGGCAGCCCCTGCGCTCCAGTGCTGGGGACTGGGGGGTGGGAGCCAGCTCCTGCCCAGAAGCTGCATGTCAGAGCTAGGACTCCAGGGTTCCTGCTCCAGCCTTTCCTGCTCCTGCCCTCTGAAGTCTGTGCCGGCCCTGGGCTCTGCCTTCCTGAACCTCACCTTCACGCTACCCCTAAGTGCCCGTTCCCCTTTTCTCACTCCAAGGTTGCCAAAGCCGGGAGCCTGGTGGAAGCTGACACCTGACAAGGTCACAGCCCCAGTTCCCCTCAGTTGCTATGGACCCACATTTTCCTGTTTCATGGATGTGCACAGGGTGGTTTGCTCAAGCTTGCACAGACAGGCTTCCTTCTGGACATGTTCAGGTGAGGAGAGGGAATGGCAGGGACCCGGGGGGCGCATAGGAGGATATCCCTGTCACAGTCCACCAACCTCTGCCCCTTCAGAGCATTCCTGCTCAGGAGCCTGCCCATGGCGGGTGGCCACCAAGGACGGCCAGGGCAGGGCTTGGAGAAGGACGGGGCTAGGCCGAGTGCAGGGTAGCTCCCACTTGGGAGAGGCCGAGCCCCAGTTCCAAGGGCCCGGGGACTCCGGCCTTGTTGGGGGTGGGAGCGCTGGCCTCTGCCGGCTTCCACCTAGGCAGAGGGCTTGACAGGCCTCGGCTTTTACTGGGCTCCGACCAGAGGAGACCCAGATGTGTCTGCAGGCCTGAAATAAAACAAATGACTTTTATAGGAAAAGCCATATTTTTTCCACAATGTTTATCTGTCAGAAGAATAGCCTGAGCACAAAGGGCTGCTTACTGGAAAAGATGAAAACAGTTTGCTGCCAATTTTCTCTGGTGGAAAAAACGGGCTTTGGCCACTAATGAATAACGAACCTCAGTTAACAATGTCTGGAAGGCCCCGCTCTTGGCTCCCTGCACACAGTGTGATGGATAGAAATTAGGAAATTAAAACTGATTTTGTTTCTCTAAATTTAACTGTTTACACTTGAGGAAAAAATAATTGAATAATAATGCTTCTCTTGAGCAACTCCCTCCCCCCCACCCCAAATCATTCTTAGTGCTTTCAAAATACCCTGCAGCCAACAGGCCAAGCCTGTCTTGGCTAACTGGCTGGTGGGCCCCAGGGCGTGCACTGATTGCACAATCAGCCCCTGCACTGTGGGCACCAGGCCAGGCGGCAAGGCCGGGTTCATCACCACCCACCGGCCGAGAGGCTGCAGCCACCTGACGGGCAGGGTTGCTGGGCAGGGCCTCTGGAAGGCCCTCTGGGTGGTCTTTTCAAGGATCTGTTGGTAGGTGGTGGAGGGGAAAGCCTAGCTGGAGACACCCACACAAGCCTCCCTCCCCTGCCAAGGAGATGAAGAGGCCACAGGGGCATGCTGGCCCAGGGGCCAGTGGTGGGGATGCGGACAGAGGGTGCCCCAGGGAGGAGCAAGGGATCCGCTGCTGGCTTGTGAGGGCACTGGGCTTAGCTAGTCCTAGGGGAGACCAGAGCCAGCCACCAGCTGGTGGAGCCTTACCCAAATGAAGCCAGAGGCAGGATGGCATGGCTAGCGCCGTGTCACACCCCATTGCAAAGACTCAGCTTTTGGGTTCCCACTGTCCTGCAGGCACTCCATGCACTGCACATGGACCACCTACCAGCCTTCAGGAAAGGCCACACCCAGTGCACTGCATGGGGCTCACTGTGCAGTGTGCCCATTGCATACCAGGTCCTGTGAGGTGGCCACTGGAGGTGGCGTGCTCACAGAGGTTCCCCGGCCTTGATCAGGGCCTTTGGGGGTTGGGGGCACCATGGCAGTAGCCTGGGCCTGGACCAACCGCTAGGTGTAAGAGGAGGGGGAGCAGTGGGGCTCACCAGGACCCCGCTCTGTTCCTGCCCGGCTCGTCACCACACTCCAGTTGTCTCCCAGAGCCCTAACCCACCCTGAGGAGTTCCAGGCTCAGTGACAGTCCAGAGGCAGGCCACTGGGACTGACATGTCCACACTGACCTCTGGGTAGCCTCCCACGTCGTGCACATCAATGCCCAGGAAGTGACCGAGTCCGTGTGGCATGAACACGGCTCCCAGATGGGCCTGGACCATGGCATCTATGCTGCCGTTCAGGATACCGATGCGTGCCAGCTCCTCCAGGTGGATGCGGTCAGCCAGGCGGTGCATGTCCGGCCACCAAACGCCTGCGGTTCAGAAGGAGGCTGCAGTGAGCTGTGGACACTGGCAGCCTGGCCAGGGCTCCCCAGGGCAAGGTTCGAAGGACACGAAGCCCTCACACTGGCTGAGGCAGGAGGTCGGAGGAGGGGGCGGCGAGGATGATGAAGCCCAGGGTGGCGCTCCATGCAGGGCTCTCCCAGCCGCAGCTCTGGACCTGGAGCCCCTTCCTCTCCACTGTGTCCTCAGAGGTAGGCATCTGCCACCCACGACCAGGGGCCTAGCCCAGGTGTGCTCCCCACCCCATGCTGTGTCTGCCCCCAGGCCAGTGCGTGTCCTGGGGCCGTGGGATCTCGGCCAGACCCTTGGGCACCAGAAGGAGAGCAGTGAATGTCCCTGACAGTGGATGTGGGACAGCTTCAGGAAACCCCAGGCAAAGCTCAGGCCCAAAACTGCCTAAGTGCCTCAGGCTATGGGGCCAGGGAAAGAGCAGAGGAGAGGGGTGATCCTACAGTCCCCCAGATGGGGCTGAATCACTCTGGGAGCCACTGTAGGAGAGCAGTGGTTTCTGGGGTGAAGGTGCAACTGGTGCCACATCAAGGGCTGGCCGGCAGGGTCTGTGGCTCTGCCTTCTACAAGCCCTGGGTGACCATTTCTGTGGCAGCGCAGACATCCAGGCCCCAGGTTGCTAATCAAGCCCATCTGTGCCCCATATTTCTGAGGCAAAGGTTACTGCGAAGGACACTGAGTTGGGGTGAGCAGGCCCTGTGGGACTCTGCAACTCTGTCCTGCCTTGTCCCCCAGGGGGCCTTTGGCTTTTGCAGCCTAGAGCTTTTGGAGAGCTACCCTCAAAGACCCTTGGCCATCCCCAGAGCATACCAGCCCTGCCCATGGGCTCCATGGAGACCCACCATCAGCTTTGCTCAAGGGCACTCAGCAGCAGCAGAAGCACTAGGCAGGACCTAGGCCAGTGAAGTTCCTTGCTCCACCCTACAAGGGCTGAGCATGGGGCAGGCCATGCGCCTGCCAAGGCCAGTGACCCCAGGACATGCAGGGCCAGGCAGACAGGGTGGGGTCTGCACCCCGATAATGTGCTCTGGCCACGAAATGTGGTCAGCCGGTCTGTACAGCCCTATCCATGTGGGTGGCAACCCTGGCTCCCAGGGGCCTCCCTGCCATACCCTGCCCTCCACATGAGCCACCACTGTCGGTCACTGCTGCAAGGGGGCAGTGCTAGGAGTCTGGACTAGGAGGGCCTTGCTGGGCCCTGCACTGGCCAGAGCTGAGCCACCAGGGTCTGGGCTCAGGGCTCTGAACCTCTGTGGCTGGCAGAGGGCAGATGATGAGCTTGAGGGGAAAGAGAGATGAGAACCTACCCTGGGACGCAGGCTGTCACCTCTCAGCTGGGCACCAGTCCCCCAGATGGGGGCCCCTCCCCTGCCAGAGACAGAGGGCCCTGAGTTGGGGTCTTGGGTGGGCTGAAGGAACAGGACTGGTTCAACCTCTTGGGTCCCCAGGATCCAGGCTCTGAGCAGGTGGGTGGGGCTGCACCCTGCATAGTTCACAGAGCAGTGGCCAGCTGGTGGCCCGAGGCACAGAGAGACCCAGGGTAGAGGACACCAAGGCCTACCCTTGGAGACAGAGAGCCTCTGTCACTAAGGGCAAGCCTTGCCCATTCTACCTGCTTCAGCCCATGAGGTGCTGAGGTGGGAGTGGGGGTGGGGTCTGGCTATAGCCACAGCAGCGTGCAGGGAGAGCCCAGTCTACACTGCAGGGTGGAGCCCAGGTGGGGAGCTTTCCCTTGACCTTTCCCTTGACGGCATGGCGTCCTGAGATGGAGGCCCAGGACACTAGGTCTGAACTCGGCTGCTCCTCACTGTGTGACTGGGACAAGCCTTCACCTCTGTGAACCTCAGAGGCCTCCCTTGTCAGACATGGTCATAGCGCTGCCCTAGAGGGCTGGCTGCAGAAGCATCTACCAGGAGAATGGGTCTGTATGCCCCAGAAACTGCCGTAAGCCACTCTTCACCCATCACTTTAGGCCAGCCAGACCCCTAGGTTCACTTTTGTTCACTGCACTCACTCATGGGCCACAAGCTGAGTCTGCCTCAGCCTCGGGCCACTGCTCTTCTCCGAGACAGATCAACCCCACCCCTCCAAGGGACCCACCTTACCAGACTCACTTCCATTCCTCTTGAGGGCCTCTGTGTTGAAGCTTTCTCCAGGAAGGCCTCCCTGACTGCCCCATCCTGTGCTGTCTGGACACTGCTGTGCCCTGATTACAGCCTCTGAGCCCTGAGAGGGCGGGGCCTGTGCCCTGCTCCATGCCTGGCCACCTCTGTTCCAGAAGCACACTGTCTTCCTGCCTCAGACCCTTTGCAGACTCTCCCTGGCCTGTGACTTCTCATCTTTGTGGACACAGCATAAAAGTCAGCCCTCCCTGGAGTCCTCGCCTCCCTCTGCTATCCCAGTAACTTCCTTCCTTGCACTTAGTCCCCTAGACAGGTCTGCCTCCCTGTTTCTCAGGTGTCCCCCAGGAGAACAATGTCCCATCCGCACCCCCGACACACATACTCCCTGGGGCCTGGCAGAGTGAGTGCTGGTTCAGGGGAGGGTGCACATTGAGCATTTCCTAAGATCTGCTCCCACCAGAGGCTCCGGTTCTAAAAGAGCCCCAGGCAGCTCTGCAAACCCGGCAGGCTGGCCCCTGGGACCGAGGAAGGGTGTCCTGTGTGGTAGCTGATGCCCAACCCCAGCGCAACTCTGTTTGTCTTAGGCAGGGGCCTTTTCCCAATGCCAGAGGAGAGCCCCCAGAAGCAGCCTGCCTTCAAACCTGGCCAGCTTCCACAGCAGGCTGCGGTCTCGGCCTGGCCTCGGCAGCAGGGGGATCAGGTATAAATCATGCTCGCGCTGGCAGCTCAGCTCCTCTCCTGTCCTCGTGGCCCCTCGTGGGGCCGGACGTGTGGGCCCAGGCGGTCCCCACGGCGCCTCTAGTCTTCCTTGCCTGCGGGCCCTTGGGGAAGGCCTTGTACACAGTGCTCTTGGCCGGGAGTGAGAGTTTCTGCCTGTGTGTGGTTAGGGCTGTGACAGTGACTAAACCTCCAGCAACTTGGCCCAGCGTCTGGCCCGGATGGTGGTTACGACACCCATGGCCAGGGCAAGGGTCCCTAAGTATGTGGAGGCTGCTGTCTTTGGGCTGTACGTGTGGGGTGTGCACAAACGGGAGGCCTTCCCCGCCACCTAAGCCCTGCCCTGACTCCTGGGCTCTGCGTGCCTCAGCAGCTCCTAGATCCCTCGGGACCACACCTCCCAGCTAGGAGGTATCAGCAGTCCCCCAGGCCTGCTTATGCTGGGGACACCACACTGAGGATCACACTGCAGAGACTAGGCGCCATCTGCCCTGCCCCCTGCCCCTCACCTGCATCAGGCACCAAACCCTGTCCTGTCTTCCCAAAGCATCTGCACCTGAAGCCTCGTGGGCCCCCACCTCTCCTGGACCTCTGCTGTTTTCTCCTCCTCCCTTGCAACACCTCGTCCCCTACTTCATCCTGCCTAAGGCCTGGACATCCAAGCCACCTCTTTAAAACACAGGTCAGATGGGGCCAGTCCCTGCCCCGAGGACAGGGCCTCGAGTTCCTCAGCCTAGCTTCCATCTCCAGCCTCACCTTCATCTACTCCTGGGCCAACAGCGTGGAGAGCTGGTGCCCCCCTGTGCCTTCTACTTGTGGTTCCCTACCTGGGACCATCCCTCCAAGGGTCCTACCTTCCTAGACTCACTCCCATTCCTCCTGTGGGCCTCTGTGTTGAGGCTGTCTCCAGGAGGCCCTCCCTGACTGCCCTTTGCTGTGCTGTTAGGGCAGAGCTGTGCCCTGGTTCCAGCCTCTGAGCCTGACAGGGCGGGGCCTGGTACGCATGTGGCCTGGACAGGAACCCCAGCCTCTCTCATGGCCCTCTTTCAGGCATTGCTGTTGCCTTGTGGGCCCAGGATTCAGGTGTGCCCCCCACCCCAGGGTGGCAGGGTAGCCTCCTGGGTCTGTGCCCCATCATCTGCCTGTTGGCTCAGAGGGACCAGAAACCAGGTACCCAGGCCCCAGTATGTATCCAGAACAGCTCCAGGTCACCAGCTGGCCTTCTGTGCCCACCTGGTCCCCTCAGGCCACACCCTGCCCTGGTGGGCTGGGAGCCTGCTGGGTCTGCTGCCTGGGGCGGCTCTCAGAGCCCTGGCCACATCCATCACAGCCTCGGGGCCTCCTGCCCAGAGTGTGACAGCCTGGGGGCTCGGAGGCCCAGCCAAGCAGGGGAGGCAGTGGAAGACCTCCCCCCATGCTGCCCCCCAGCTGCATCCTCACAACCACTTCCAGACAAAGAGCTCACTTCATCCGAAGACAATGGCCCTCCAGGGATGATATGTCGCCAGGCCCTGGGGGTGCAGGAGGGAAGGCTCAGGGCAGGGGTCCCAGGGCAGGCCCTGGGGGTTGCAGGGAGCTCCCTGGCAGGCCAAGCTGGCCCAGGACTGAGGGCCTTCAGCCCACCTCACCTCAGACCCCTGTCTGCTGCTAGGATATCTGGGGATCCACTCACCCTGCAGAAGGGAAGGGTAGTGTGTGCCCAAGCTGCAGGCGCCTGGATGCTGAGTTGAGCATGGCTGCTTTGCTCAGTGTCCTTGTGGTCCCTCCCTCCACCACACAAACACCCTGGCAGAGTGCCCGGAGTAAATGAGGCCAGAGAGGGTGGGAACTCCCCCACTCTCCTGTAGCCAGCAGGGGGCCCTTTTAGGCCAGCGGGTGACAGAGCCCAAAGATAGCCCTCTGGGTCCTGGCTCCTGCCACAGAGAGCACCGTGGAGTGCTGTCCCTGTCTCTCTCAGCTTACCCCCACGTTCCTTGCCATCTCTGAGGAGAGGCCCAAGGGGAGTCCAGCCCCTGCCCCATGGAGGGCAGCAGAGTCCAGAGACACCCTGACCACAGGCCACATGGGCCAGCACAGCTCCCAGTGCCCTTCTCCCAGCTGGTCACTGAGGCTCTAACAGCAACCTCTCCTGTTGTCTGACCCACTCTGTGGGGAGGCATGCCCCACCGGTGAGAGCACCAACTTCAAGTTGGCAGCACCCCACCACGTGGCCAGAATCCTGACACCAGGGGCAGAGCCAGGAGTTGGTGGCAGCTGCAGACAACTGCACAGGCTGTGCACAGAATGACGATGGCTGTACATGCCATCAAGCAGACCGAGACACGACTGCTTCTGCAGATTGCGAGGGGCCCCAGAGCCCAGTGTGCAGTCTGCACCACCTATGTGGGGGCCAGGGTGTGGGGCCCTGCAGCCCAGGCCAGGGTGACCAGGGTGGGTGGTGAGCAAGGAAGGAGAGGGAGGAACACCGGATACTGGGAAGTGGGAGGTGAGGCTGCAAGAGACCTGGGTGCTTAGAGGGACGTCAGTGCTCCAAAGTGACCAGAGAAACTGAGTCTGCAGAATAGCCCTGAGGTGGGCTACCCCAGCCTCCTCCCCGCACCAGGGCCAGGGGTTCCTTCAGCACACTTTCCTGCCCAAGAAGACAGGGTGCTCTGCACAGAGAAGCCACACACCCTGACACAGAAGCCACAGAGAGCTTTGATTTCACCAACCAGAAGCCAGTGTATAGCCTGGGGGGCCCAGACCCTCTCCTGGGGGGCTGGCATGGATGATATTCCCCAGGTAGATGCCAGAGCTGCCTGGCTCACCCCTGCCCACCCTCATGGCGCCCCGTAAGTGAGCTCAGCTCTCCTTCCCTGGCTGAGTGGTAGTGGGAAGCTCCCCCTTGGACTCCAGGACCAAGGGTTGAGGCCCGCCATCCTCAACCCCTGGGGCCATGTCCCAGGGTCTGAGTGTGCTGTGGTCGCCCATCTCTGCCTCTCCTGTGGGCATCTTGCTGGGACCCGGCTGTCTGTACTCACTGCTCCCTGGAAGGTGGTGGGAAGCAACTGCAGTCTCAATGGGTATTTGTCCTGGCCTAGGAGCTGAACCCACAAACCAGGACGTTTCTGCTGGGACAGGGCACGAGGCTGGCCTGGCCGTGGCCTCCTGACTGCTATGCGGAGGCAAACTGCCCCCATCCGAGAGCAGCTCTGTGGTTACAGAACCCCTCCCTGCGGGGCCTGCACTGCATTCGACCACAGCGGAGCCAGGCTCAGCCCTTGGGAACCAGCAGCAAGCTTGTGGTACCTGTGATAAAGGAGAAACTGAGGCCCCGGCGCAGGCCCGGTCTGTGTCCCACAGTCTTCGGAGGTCAGCCTGGCTGGGCCTGGCACCTTCTGCCTGCCCCGAGAGTGGTGCGGCTGGGCAGCCCCACAGGACCGAGCACCAGGCCCTTCTCAGCAGAAAGCAGGGCCCTGGGCACTGGCCTGCCTGTCGGCTGACTGAGCCAGTACACCAGCTGCAGAGATGCCACTCAGGTCCTCCTGGCTGGCTTTCTTGTGCAGGAGTCAGGGGGCAGGTAGGGTCATCCAGACCTTGGCCACCACCCCTGTCTCAGCACCAGGCAAAGACTAGGCAGTGCCAGGGGCTTGGACACTGTCCTTCCAAGGCCCTGTCTGCCCAGCATCTTGCCAAGTGGCTCCCCCAACAGCCATTATGCCTGGGCCTCACTCCGCTGACCCTGCCGTCTCCAGTGTGAAGGGTGGAAGGCAGCCGCCCTCCCTCTGCACTGTGGCTGGCGGTGGGCTCGGATCCAGGCAGGCCTGCTCCTGTGTTCCTTGAGGGGCCTGTGATAGGGTGTGGGTGCTGGGGGTCCTGGAACTCAGGGTGGGCTCCAGCCCCCTCCCAGGCCTCTCAGACAGCAGAGCCCAGCTCCTTCCAGCCTGGGGCCTGGGCCTCCGGAACATTATTCACAATAGCCTGTGCATCGGGACAGCTGATGTGGTCCGCTCAGCCTGCATGGTGACAGCGCTGCAAGGTGCACAAGGTGGCACAGCGTGAAGGCGCAGGGGAGACCCTGACACCCTCGGGCTGTGCCCAGCTCAGGGCCATGTCCGGCCCAGGGTCCTCCTGGGAGTTGTACACCACAACCCACCGTCTCCAGCCAAACCCTTTCGCTGTACCTGAAATACTTATTTAAATAAGTGATGTTACTCAAAACAGAACAAAACATGCTCATCCCCGGTGAAAGAAAGGGTGTGGAGAGAGGAAACATGCCCTTGGGGTGACTGCGTCACAGAGGCCGGGTTTAAAGGTCGGAGTATGAAAAGGTCACAGTGAGCAGACACCTTCCTCCCCAAGCCCCCGCTCAGAGGGTCAGTCCTGTGACCCCTCCAAGGACTCAGAAGCACATGCGAGTCCGTTTCTCACTGCCACCTTCCTTTTACGAGAAAGGGGGCCCCTGGCCACCCCATGCTGCCCTTGGCCTCACGCGACAATCCGTCCTGGAGTTACCACGTGGTGACCCGTGCAGACTGCTACTTAGAGGGGGGCTGCTACTCTCTAAGCAGACAAGTAGCCTCAGCTGCTGAGCCAGGCAAGTCCCACCACCTCTGTCCCCCACGGAAGTGGACTCCTCGGTTTTCCTCGTCTCCCTTCGGGGTGTTTCTGAGCTCCCCACCCGGGGCTCATCTGAGCACCAGGCTTCCCTCCCGCTGGACGAGCGAGGGTGCGGAGTGGGGCCTGGTGCCCCTCAGCAGCACTCCCTGGCTCCCCAGCCTCTGGCCGGGGCTCTCAGCGCTGGACAGGGGCCATCCCGTTGTTCACAGTGCACCTCCTCAGTAAATGACAGTTGCTGAGAAGCCTCAAAAGCAGCCCTTGGCTGTGACCCATCCCAGCAACTGTGTGTGGGGCCCCCGGGGCTGCTCAGCCACAGGCCGAGCCTTCGGGTTCTGGGCCTGCAAGAGGCCACATTAGGGGCTTTTACACTTGGGGGCTCAGGATCTTTTCTTCTCTTTCCTTTTTAAAATAAAGTCTCCTCAGAGGGATGCAAATCTAATTGCTACAGTCCCCCTCAATTTAGTATGAACTCAGAGTCCAGCCTTCAGGACTTGTCATGGCAAAGACCTCAGATGGCCTTGCGGCCTCTGCTGCCCACCCCCTGAACACAGCAGCTCCCCCCAGCAGACCAGCCGTGGCTGCTGCTCCGAGCAGGAGGGCCTGCCACGTCCTACCAGGGGCCAAGGTGCCGAGCTGGCCAAGCCCTGCCTGCAGTGAACTCTGCTCTGGGACAAGGCAGGGACCACATGACATCCCAGCAGCCAGTGCAGACAGGAGATGTGCAGGTGGAGATCAGACGGGGCATGGGGCGACCTTGGGCTAAGTGCACTGATTCCCAGCTCTGCCCCTGCTTGGCAGCCAGCCCCCTTTTCTAAGAGTGACTCTGGGGACCTGACACCATCCAGGCTCACTGGCCAAGCATGCGAGGCAGGAGAGATTCAAGTGGTAAAGTGTAGGGCCCGCTTCTCTGAGGCACCCGGCCACAGCAGAGGGCGGGCTGGCCAGGCCGCCGCTGCCTCAAACCCCCTCGCCGGGTGCCCCCCTACAAGCCGCCAGCCCCGCCCTCACCTGGCTTCATGGCGCTCAAGACGGCGCGGGAGCTCCGCAGCACTGCCTCGTAGATGGCCCTCTGGTCTTCTGTGAACTTGCCATTGGCAGGAAAGGAGCACGTGATGTCAGAGGAGAAGCAGTAATACTCGCCGCCCATGTCAAACAGGCTGCGGGGAGAAAGGGCATGAGGCCAGTGGAGTGCCGGGGACACCCCAGCCCAACCCTTTCCTCCCACTCGGTACTCAAGGGCAGCCTGCGGGGTCCTGGGCCCGTCAGGGTGCTGAGGCCATCTCACTATGTGACTGGTTCCGGCAGAGTTGGGGCCCCCCACACTGGTGTGCACAGGAACCATGGGCCATGCTGGGGGACCTCTGAGCCCAGAGCAGGGAAGGCTGGGGGTAGTGGAGCTGACCCTGCACTCACACCCCTGACCCCCTGTCCTCCGCTGGCTGGGTCACTGGATGCTGGGCCATGGGGACTCACTTGGAGAGGGAGGGAGGGACAGAGATGTCCCCAGGACACCCTCTACCACCGAGGTCTCCATGTGAGCACTCCCGTAGGCCCTCCCAGCACTGCCCTGCTTCCAGCATGGGGGACGGCTATCGCCACAAGGCAACGTACATGGGACTGGACGGGGGCATCAGGACGGACGCGCCACGCGCCTCTCACAGGAACCAGCCTCTGAGTGAAACCCAGCCAGTGGCTCTGCTGCTGCTCTGGCGTCCCCTTGACCAGAAGAAGCAGCCCTCCCTGCTGGGATGGGACAGATGTGCTCTGCAGGGCCTAATGGAAGGGACGGGAGGACACCGCAAAGGACAGCCCTCACGTCCAGCAGAGCTTTTCTGGGGCCGGGCCAGCTGCACACTGCCCTTGGGGCCGCCCGGAGCCCAGCATCCCCCCTGCTGGCAGAGTGGGGACCAGCAGGCCCAGACGCAGGAGTGGAGAGTGGGAGGACAGACGAGGCCGGGGGCTGACTGACAGAGCCGTGAGCCTGCAGCAGAGGCAGATCGGTGCTGGGACAGGCAGGCAGCCCTGCTGAGTCAGGAGGGCAGGCCCAGCTGACCTGCCCTCTGGACACCCCGTGACGGGCCCTGGTGCAGGGAGGCCAGAAATGGGCTGAGCTGCACTGTCACGCCCTTGCTGCCCGGCGGCGTGCACAGGGCCCCCAGGCCTCCGAGCCCTCGCACCCCCCACAGTGGGACGGGCCGGGGCACACAGGGGCTGCGGGGTCCAGGCATGGCTCCCACTCGGTCGCCAGGCTGCCTGGGGCTCTGGGTGGGGGAGTGGGGCACACAGACTGAGCACCCCTCTTGCCCTGTCCCACCTGAGTGAGCAGGCACATTGCCTCAACAGCAAGCACAGAGTGGGGACACAGCAGCCCCACAGCCCCTTCACGGGGTCACGGCCGAGTCCTGACGCTGTTGGTGATGAAACCAGCTGAGGGACATCGGTCTGGTCTCGAGCCTTAGATCCTTCTGGGTCTTCAGGGCTGCTGCAGAGCCAGGTGGAGCCGAGGCGGCAGGGGCTGCCGTCTGTGACCAGTGGGGACCCTGCTCTGCCCCCCGTGGGGGTCACTCTGCAGTCATGTGTGTTCTGGCCGCGCTGAGCCCAGGCCGAGCCACACCCCACACTGCAGGGGGCTCTCGCCCGAACCTGGGTTCTAATGGCGTTCTGGAAGCTGCCTGTGCCTTTGGGGGCCCCTATCCCACAGCACCGAGTTGGGGCCTCCAGACTTGTTGTGGGGCAAGGAGTCAGGCGTGACAGGGAGCACTGAGCACCAAAACAGGTTTTCAAAGGATAAACTTGAAGGCTCAGTTCCCCCGGATGTTTTGCTGGAATCCGAGGTTCCCAGCTGGGCACTGTTTACTCTCCTGTCCTTTTGCGATTGCAGCTCGCCATGGGCGGGGCCAGTAGTGCACAGGGCGCCAGACGACCCTCAGGTGACTCGCAGAGGGTGGGGGGAGCGCCCCCACCAGCACAGCAGGAGAACTTTGTGTTGGGTCAAAGTCACAGACTCGAGGGGACCCTTCCTGGGCTGGGCTGACAGGGAACCTGGGCCTCACTTGAGGCGACCCGCCCTGAGCCGGGTGTGAGAGCCGGGACAATAAAACAGAGAGGCCCTGGGCAGACACGCCCAGGCGTCTGCTCCCCAGGAGGCTGCAGAGGCAGGGGCGCTGGGGCCGACAGCTGTGCACAGGTTACTCTTGCCAGGGCACGCCCCCCCAGGGCTGGCCAGGGGAGTGGGCAGATCTTACCTCACAACTGCAGGGAAGCTAAGGCTCTGAGTTCGGGGTCAGCAGCTCAGAGACCAGACAGAGATGGGCTCTCCTGTCCTGGCTCCAGCACTTGGCCTTCAGAGCCTCGGTTTTTCCACTTTTAAAATGGGGACAGTGACAGTGCTGCAGGTTTGTGTCCCCGGGGCGCCAGCGTGCAGGCAGCCATGGGGAGTGGTGCTGTGTGGGGGCGCGGGCCGGCCGTGCCGGGGGAGCAGGGTGTTTTCATTCGGGCTCCCCAGAGGCAGCAAAGGGGGCGGTTCCTGGTTTGCCGGTTCGGGACACCCAGGAATGGCCTGAGCACACAGAGTGGTCAGGAGCGTGGGGGACACAATGGCCAGGGACCCCCACATCAGAAGGTGACCCACAGTAGCGCCCCGACAGAAAGATGTATTGGACGGTGCTGATCTCAGAGAAAAACAGAAACCGCACTATTTGAAAAACCAGGAAGCCCACCAGAGCGCACCAAATGCTGGAGGCACCCGAAACAGTAAAAACGGGACTCCTCCCCAGGCAGACCAGACGACCGAGTTCTCCAAACTCTCCTCAAAAACTTGAAGAGCCTGGAGTTCCTCAGCCAGCCTGGCTGTACCACTGAGGTTCTAGAAGACTTCAGCTGTGTTTTTTGTTTCAAAACCATCCGCTTTCTGGAGAAGGAAGTGCAGCACCAGCCAGCAGCTCCATCCTGCCCAGCGCCGCTCAGGCATGGGGGCTGGAGTCTATTTTCGTGCTCTCAGTTCCCTATCTTTCAGGGCTTTTTTTAATCTCCCACAGAGTTCCTACACACATAAGTTATTCAGATTCAGGCCACTCTGGAATCCAGGGACGGAAGCCATCTCTTTTATAAATCACCTCCCCCAGCTCCTTCTTGTGTACTCACCCGTCCTCCAAGCACAGACAGACAGCGGGGAGCTCAGTCACACTTTGGCTCCACAGAGAATGCAGGGCCCCCTCCCCGGCTGCCTGGGGACACCACCAGGAACCCTACCATCTTTGGCCGTGTGAATGCGTGTGATAATCTAAGACATCTGGGGAGATATTACACATCTCCGAGCAATATGCTGGCCTCTCTTTCCTCACATGTGTTCATCTGCTTCCATTTCTGGCGGGGATGAGAGGTTCTGTCTTCCATTGGCTCCTCCCGGGCAGCTTCATGCCCGGGCTACCTGCCACCACTGGCCCACCCAGACCCTCCCCAGGCCCCTCGGCTCCCTCGGTCCCAGTGCAGGGCCCAGCCAGCCCACAGGCAGACAGCCTACAAGATGGTTTGGCCAGTGATGTGCTTGGGAACAGTTGGGGAAAATGCTACAGTGCTTATTCAAGGGCCACTTTGCACTGAAGTTCATAGCTTCCTTTCAATGCCCCTGAGCTGTGGCCTCTCCCCCAAGACTGATGGTGCACCAGCGCCCATGCGCAAGCACACGGGCCGGGCCCCGTAGACAGGCTCGTCTCAGACCCCAGCGTGCAGCCGCCCCGTCCATGTTCAGGCCAGGCCAGGGGATTTCTGAGTAGGAGGAAGCCCTCGCTTCCCTTCAGAGGTTGGCGTGAGACAGAAAGGAAGGAGGACCAGTCACTTCCTGGCTCACGTGCCACCGTGGGCAGACTCTCCAGATGAGGCCCCTGAGCCAGCTGCCTGCTCCCAGCCAGACTTTCCACGAGGGCCCAGCCTGGGTGCAACCAGCGGGGCAAAGAACTTCACTTGGAGCCCCGGAGGTTCCCTCTGTGCCACGGGCTGACCCACCAAAGCAGGTCTCTCCCCGGTGCCTTCCGGGCATCCCTGCTCCCCAACCCAGCCGTGCAACAGCTGTCCCCGTGGGGCTGGACAGATGGGAAAGTCAAGCACCAGCTCCAACGGCCAGCAGTCCCAGCCCACATGGGGATAAGAGCAGGCCATGCCGGGGGCCTCCTGAGCGCCTGCAAAGAACAACTGTGACAGCACTACAGGTGACTCGGGGTGGAGCAGAGCAGCAGCCTTGGGGCCAAGTCCCCAGGAAGGACACTGCA
>CM052550.1:31873842-32165461 GCA_028533065.1 Trachops cirrhosus | reverse complement strand
GCATCCCAGCCCCTACACCAGCTGGGGAGGAGCCCCAGGCCCAGCCTCGCCCCTCCACAGGCCATGGTGTGTGGACGCCAGACATCAGACTGTGCAGCCACAAGCAAGCAGCATCCTCCCATCGCAGCCTATGGGAGCCAAGACGTGCCACGGGCACTGCTGGGGTGCTGGGTGAGCAGCGGCACCCACAGTGCACGGAGGGGGGATGTCTGTGATGGAGACTCAGGCTGCTGTCCATGGACAGGGGGCAAGATGGGGGTGACCTTCGCAAGCAGCTGAAACTAACGTCTAGTCCACATACAAGATGTGGAAATAACAGGGAGCTCACTTGACAGAAAGGGCAGGAAGGAGCCAGGTGGTATAGGTGCTATGAGCAGGAAAAAGGTGGCCAGGTGGGGAAACAGCCTGCCCTGGCCATGACCCCTCATCTGCAGGAGGAAAGGACCGGGCAGCTCTGGGGTGACTGGAGTAGAGAAGGGCTCTGATGCCACCTGGGCTTGGGGACATTCCCGGCCAGTGGGATCGGCAGCATACCACCTTCACGCCAGCCAGGGTTCAGGAGCCTTCAAAGGCTTCCCTGGGAGGAAACTGGTGGCTCTTACTCCTCTGGGAAAAGAGAATTGGGGCTTTGGTGGAGGTGAGCTGTGTCCCTACCTTGGCTGGTTGGCACTTCAGGCTGAACATTATCAGGGCAAGGGGATAGATGGGGCCCTAGCCCCACAGCAGGGTTGGAAAGGAAGCTGATACCATCTGGCTGCTGAGTGTGGGACTGGGACAATTCTGTTCCCCTAACTGGGCTGGCTGCACCCCTACCTCGCCCAGGACGCAGAAGATGCAGGCCAGCAGGGAGGAGGCCCAGCCCACACATCCTGACACAGTGCTGCCCTCTTCTGGCCAGTGCTGGGAGGTCTAGCTCACTACCCACCAGCCACATCCTGCCAGCAAGTAGGGCAACCCAGGCCTGGGAATCTTTAGACTGGTGCTCTGGAAGGTTCTGAGGGACCACAGGACATCCTACCCCTGGAACCACTCCTCCTGTCACATGACCAGATGGTGGAAGATAAAGGATGTGGCAGGTCAGGAGGGATATCCCAGCTGTTTTCCAAATCAGAGCCCACTGGAGGCACCCTTTCCCACCTCTTCCCCCAGGGTGAGCCTGCTGATGGGCCCAGGAGAAGCAGGGAGTGCCACAGGTTGGCCTCAGATTCCCAAATTCAGAACAAGAGTGGGTTTCTCTAGGTACACTGCTTCCCAGTGTATTTAAACAAGGACAATGTCGCCCCCTGGTGGCTGGCTCATGGGCAGCATGCCAGTTCTTGATACCTCACCCACACTGGGGGCTCTCTCCAAAGCCCAGGCTGTTCTGGGAGGGCTGGGCAAGTGCTTGAGGGCTCAGAGGACAATCAGTGTCAGGATGATAAGGAGCTGACATGGTGTGAGCAGTGCACCTCAAAATGCTCTCCTTAGCTCCACAGGCCCCAATTCTTAGGGTGCTGAGTGAGCCTGACAGAGGGCATGGCCCAGCTCCTGGTAGGCGCCTGGCAGTGAAAGGACAGAGGCATAGAGGTGGGCCCCGCCAGCCTCTGGCTTCCCCTGGCACACACCCGGGGGACAATTTGGGGGCTGAGGACACAGAACAGGCAGGCCATGTGACTCGAGAGCTCCCTGTGAATAAACTGGGCCTGGTGGCCCCCACCTGCAGCCTGTCTTGGAACCAGCTTGCAGGAGCACAGGTAGGAGGGGCCTGGCCTGCTGGCTCTGGGGGGAGATGGCCCTGTGTTGCAGCTCACACCTGCCTAGGCTCATGCTGTGCCGGGCTCCAGGCTCAGCATCCTTGCCCTGTTATCACTGAATCCTCCCGGAGCTACGTGCGATGTTACCCCTAGTGACTGAGAGAGAAGCTGGGGCAGAGGGACAGCCACTCAGCTGGGGAAGGCAGGGACTTGCACTGGGGGGCCTCTCTGCTTATCCTCACACAGCCCCGCCTCTCGCAGGCTCCCTGTGTGTGCGGCGGGAAGGGGTGTGGGAGGCAGGGAGTGTCTAAGACCATGGGGAGAGGGAAAGGCTGGCTGCACTCAGCACACACTTCCCACTCCCCACCTTCTCCAGTTGAGTCTGACGCTCCTGGGCCAGCACTGCCCCCAAATAGCCCCATGGACGTAATGTTAAAATACCTCGGGGCTATTTTCACCAGACATCAAGGAACTGGGAGACTCAGCTTCAGGGAGCATTCTGCACTAGGCTCATATTTTGGTTTCGTGCCTTATGATGAAGTGCCGTGGCTTTTATGTTGGGATAACAGAGTTATTTATTATTTACCAAATGCAGTGGGTGCTCGGCAGATCAATTTCAATAAAACAATGGCTTATAAACGCCACCAGCAATCTGGCAGGAACAGCAATCAACAAAACATGTTGTTCTAAATCCTGCGTAATAAATTGACTATAATAAACTCATAATTATTCTACTGGCTGCATTTCAAAGTTGGCACTAGAAAAATAAAATCACCAATTTGGTCTCAGCATTAACATCTGAGGAATTCCTTGGATCACTTGTCTCTAAATCTGTGACTGGGGGACGCAGGTGTCAGTGCTGCCCAGGAGGGCTGAGGCCACAGCACCTGGGCCAGGTGGAGTCCTGATGGCTACTGTGCCCTGGTCAGCCAGGGACGGAGCTGGGACTGGCCTCTCGTGGGGAGAGGGCCCTCCCTGGGCAGAAAGATGGGAGTGGAGAAGCAGCCACCTCCTCTGGGGAGCACCAAGCCCACAGAGGAGAGACGCTCACGGCCAAGTGGCCTGCACTGGGGACCCCTAGGGGGCCAGAGCTGTCCCGGGACAGCTGGGACTATGCCTGGGGACTGGCTTCCCACGTCCTGTCCTCCCAGCCAGAATGGGCCACAGAGTCAAAGAACATCAGGAAATGTTACAACCATCAGAGGCCTTGAAGAGGCCAGGTGGTCTCTCCTTGGGGCCAATAGCACTCAGCCATGGCCCAGAGGGCAGGGACGGCCCCTCTGTTTCCTTAGTCCCCAGCTGAGCCAAGTCTGAGGTAGCCACCCCTTCCCCAATCCCTCTGTTCCTGCACTTGGACCTGGCTCCCTTCTGTGTCTCTGTGACCTCGCCTGCACGTGGTGAGGGGAGTGGGGTGAGATACCCGCTTCGTGGGAGCAGGCTGTGAAAATCCACTTCAACTCCACTGGGAAGGTGGCTTGGGGGGCCTTGCTCAGGTGCCGTGGCAATAGGAAGGAAAGGCAACGAACTTCTACCCGGGCGGGACGCTGAACACACCGCACCCTGCCCCTCATCTGTGGGTCCATGCCCACAGCGTGATGTCTGACGGCCCAGACAGGGCAGCCCCGTGGGGCTTGTGGCCTCTGGGCAGCTCTCAGTAGCCTCAGGCAGCCAGGCAGGGCCACTGCCTGATGACCGAGTGGTGAAGAGGACCGAGTGGGGGGCCGGTCCAGGTCAGTGAGGTGCTCACAGACCCCTCACAAAGCCCAGCGTGCAGGCCCAGCAAGGTGGGGCCTAGGCCTAGCCTGAGCCCTACAGGCCGGGTGTCCACAGGCAGGATCTGAGAGCCGGCCAACAGGGAACGGTGCAGCAGGGGATTGGAGCGGCAGGGCCCACCGTGCCTCTTAGTCATGGCTCTACGAGGGGCCGGGATCACGGCAAACTGTGCCCAGAAAATGCACTCGAACAGCCTTGGGGGTGAAGCACCACCCCGACCTCCTGAACTAATGCCGCTTATGCTGAGAGACCCTGCCGCTGGGGCTGGCAGGGTCTAGGGGTGGGGCGCCCTAGAGGGTCTGCTCTGCTCCAGGCTGAGGTGCCCACCCTCCCGGCACTGAGACAGAGGCGTGAATGTGGTGGGTGCTGAATGCAGAGGACAGAGGGCAGGGGCTGGCGGACGGCTCAGGCCCTCTTCAGAGAGCCCACGGTCCTGAGGTCCCACAGGACCCACCCCAACCCCACAGTTTCTGGTCTCTGTCCCTGTCTCAACGCTTCCTGGCTCCTGGAGCCAAGGCACCATGCAGGCCAGTGCCTGTGGAAGGACCATGGCCTTGCTGTGGTCAGCCCTCTCAGGGTGGACCCAAGAGGCCCCAGTTAGTCACTCTTGAGGTTGGGTCCACTGTGGCCCCACTCGGCTAAGGCAGAGCCTGGGCAGGGGCAGCTTGGCTGGCCGCACTCACCACATGTCTCCATCCTGGATGGTCCGGTCGTTGGGGGCCCCAGCATGTCCGTAGTGCAGTACGGCTGAGTTCTCACCGCTGCAGAGTGTGAAGGGAGGTCAGCAGCTCATCCCCACCCACCAGCCCCAGGGGCTGGCACCCCAACCCCCTGCCCCATGAGTGGTACTCTGAACCCTGATACAGAGGCCCTGGGGTGGCTGGATCAGGCCTACAGCCTGAGGAGGGGACATGGGGCATGGTGGTCCCAACACCCACAGCCACACACTGGTGGGCAGCCTCTCAGCTTGGGGGACCCTCCTGCAGGGCTTCCTGGCTGATGCTGCCCAGGCAGGCATCCTTGGGCCAGGGGTGTGGTTCTGATGTGAGCAGTGCATGTGGGGAACGGAACGGGGAGCAAGAGTCTGTGGGCCTGGGGGAGGGGCCTGGGGAGCCCTCCTTTCCTGGAAGGGGCCTGGGCTGGGTCAGGGTTCCCGGGAGTCCCACTGGGTAGACACAGATGGGGTGCCAGTGGCTCTCTGCCCCTCTGCTCAAGGGAACTTTCCTTACGAGCGGTTCCTTTAAGAAAAAAGGACTTTTAAGTCTGTCCAAGAGAAAAAAAAAGGCTCACCTGGGTGTAATATTTATGGCCCTGTTTGGGAGTTTCAGGAATCATAAAAGTAGAAATAATGATTTTTTCTCTCTATCTACTGCAGAACATTTCCAAGCACTGAAATGCTCACATGCATTATTCACGTGCCCAGGGTGTGCACACCGCCGGATCGGTCCTGGCTGAGTGGGGGCCAGGCCGTCTGTCCAGAGGGCGCAGCGGGGGAGATGAGACGGGAGAGCCCAGGGGATGAGGAGGCCACCCACAGCCAAGACACGCCCCTCAAAGACACACCTGTACTGAGACTCACACACACACAGCTCCTTCCATCCGCACTGTACACAGCCTGGCCCCCATCCTGCCGGGCAGGTGGCCAAGTGGGAGGGGTGAGGAAGGCCAGTGGCAGCCAGGCGCCCTCCCTCACAGCATCGGCCAGAGCAGGCAGAGGCAGCCTCAGCCCCTGGGGCCATAGGAGAAGAAGTAACTTCTAAGCTTAGGTGGGCACTGGTGTGGGCATGGGAGTGAGCAGGTACGTCTAAGCTAGGGAACAGTGGGACCCCTCACTGCGCCCCAACCTCCCTCCACAGTCACCTCCACGTGGCCCAGGAGGCCCACTCACCTGCCGCAGATGCAGGTGTAGGAGCTGTGGCGCATGCCGCCCCGGGAGTAGCAGTAGTGTTCGAAGAGGCTGCAGGAGAGGGGAGACACGTCAGGGCGACTGAGCCACACGGCCAGCACACCCCCTGCCAAGCCTGAGCTTGCCTGAACTCTCCAGTGTGGGTCTGTGAGACTTGTAGCTGAAGTTGGGGGCAGCCACAGACCATAGACAGACGCACAGCAGTCAGGGTGGAGGGCACAGGGCCAGAGGAGCTTGCCACCTGCAACACGTGGCACTGCCCAGCCGCCCAGCCCATTGGGAGGCCAGCCCTGGCCCTGCAGGAAATGAGCTGATGCGCGGCCACAGCATCTGCAGGGCTGGAGGGAGTGTCTCCTGGACACCCACACCTAGTGGCCACACCTCACCCCACTAGGAAGGGCTGGACTTGCAGCCAGGGAGCTCTCCCAGTCCCTGCGCTGGACTTGCCTGGGGCCTTGGGCCTGACCCCAGGGAAGAGTGCAGGGAAGAGACAGCAGGAACCGCTGGGCACTGGCCTGGAGGATGGGGGCAAGGGACCTGCAGATGGAGCTGGGCAGGGGCAGGGCGGTCTCAGGGAGGTGGAGAGAGGTGGGGCCTGGGAGAGGCTAGGATGCCACCCTTCCACCCACCATACCCCAGGACGTGGGGGTGGGGCTTGTTTCTTCTTGGGGCTCTGAGCTCCAAGGGCTGGGCCTCTGCAGAGCCCAGCCAGGGAGGTGGGCTGTCCTTCCCCTCCTGAGGCCCGGGGGACAGCTCAGGCCCTGCCCTCCAGGTGACCCTGCCCTGCCCACCCCCCACCAAGGCAGGGGCCCAGTCACAGGACTGTGCTGCGGCCCCATCTCCAGAAAAGCAAGGCCCCCTGTGCGTGCATTAAGTGGTGATTCTGCTCTGCACTTTCTAGGCCTGTTTTAGAGAACGCCTGTGCAGAGGAGCCTCATCTTCCAGGCCCTGTAAATGGAAGTTACGTGTCATTGTTATCACTGGGTATTAAGCAGTCGTTAGTCAGGAGCGGTTCCATCAGCCTTCGGACTTGCCTATGAACCTCGGGATAACTGGGTGTGCGCGCATGAGACGTTCCCTTAACAGAAAGGACTTCAGGAACTGCCAGGCAGGTGAGAGAACCACATGCTCCCATCCCGACAGGAGCACTCGGGTGGCTGCCATGAACTCCAGCCTCAGTCCCAGAGGCCATGGGGATGGCAAGACCCATCACAGCCGGGAGAGGGCCACAGCCCAGCACGTTCCTCCGTGGAGCTGACCCCCCAACACCCCCACCCCCCAACGCCCTGGTGGGCAGCCTGGAGCGACACAGGCTCAGCGCTGGTGTCTCTGTGGCCTCTGCTCCCCTCCCACACAGCACACAGCAAGCACACTGAGTGGCAGACACCGAGTGCTCCTTAGCTTTGAGAGGAGCTAAGCCAGAAGCAGGCCTCAGAGGACTGCATGGCTGAGCTCAAGGCCAAGGGCAGCCAAAGGAAACAGGGTGGGGCTGGTCCCTCCGACAGCCAGGCTCAGCAGCTGGCACCACTGTACTGTGCAGCAACAGCCTTCCTCGCTTCCCTTCCAGTCAAAAGGCACCGAGAGTGAGACGCACAGCTGGTTGAAGCACTGAACCAAGGATGCTGCCCAGCTTTGACCTGCAGTCACCACGGCTGCGCCGGCTGTCTGTCGGCCACGCAGACAGTCCCTCACACCCAGGGGAGAGCTGAAAAGACAGGAGTGGCACCACGTGCTGCAAGCCCTCTCCAACTGAAGGGTCTGAGGTTCTTCCACTTGGACTTCAGCACCTAGCTTTGTTTTAAAGTGACCTTCTCCGCCTTGACATGAGGACACACTGGTGTTCTGGTGGCAGCAGCAGGGGATGCAATGGGCCCCCAGTTTCTGCTCAGCGGCTCAGCAGACCCTCTCTCTGGGGCCTCGGCTGTGGACACACGAAGGTGCCAAGTTCTGGGGCAGGTGCAGCAAGTGGTTCAGGGTGTCTGTGGAAGACATGAATCTGATGCATTTCTGATTCTCAAGCGGTGAGGGGCGAGGAGTGGATGTTCCAAACTGGGTCCACATGCTGGACACGAGGCCCTGCAGAGCTTGGTCAGGGCTCGGCAGGCCGTCACGAGCACCGACCAACCACAGAGCCACCGGGTTCCCACAGGGAGGCAACAGAAGGACACAGAATAGAGACCCCTCCAGACTTTTACAGAAAATACAGTAAACTGAGCCAGAAGAGGGCGCACCACAGGGGCCTATCCACTGACTGACACAGTCTACGGCCAAACCGAGCCACGATGTCATGATGGCAGAGCATGTGACCAGAAACCCTCCCACCTCCAATACTCAGAGGTGCTGCACAAAACGGAGTAAGCAGAGTTCACAGGACAGGAAAAGTGAGTCTGGAAAGGAAGAGGGGTTGGCAGTCCTGGGAACCCACGGCCTTGGCTTTCACTGCTGTGTGGGGACAGCAATAAGACCCTGGGCGCACAAGAGGTAGGGGACTAGAACTGAGCCCCACCCCCACATAAAGTTAGGGCCTGGGCAAGGGTGCACCCTCAGCAAAAGCGTATATTTGGGAGAGCATTCACAAGCATCAAAGGAGACGATCAGGAAGCTTGCCTGGGAGAAATAAAGAACATTCTCTCAGATTTCATAGCATGCGTCTGACTTCCATGGGGTTCAAGTTCAAGTGTAAACTACCTGCATGGTTTAGACACCCCCAAGCCAGGAAATTAACAAAAAACTTGGTCCCTGACTGGAGACAACCGGAGCACCTGACAGGGGCAGAAACAAAAGCCAACCTGGCCGCTGCACCCTCAACCCAGGCCAGCCAGGATCTGCACCTGTGCACATACACCTGTGCACACACAACACACACATGCGTACAGACACGCGCACACACACACACTTGTGCACACATGCACACCACAACACACATTCATAGACACATGCAAATGCATAAACGCACACATGTGCACGCAATACACCTGCACACACACAGATGCATGGCACACATAAATGTGCACATGCACACACTTGTGCATACAACACAGATGCAGACACATGTACATGCATAAATGCACACATGTGCACACAATACACCCGCACACACAGGTGCATGACACACATAAATGTGCACATGCACACGCTTGTGCACATCACAACATACATACACAAAGACACGACACATAAATGCACACACACTTGTGCACACAACACACATGCATAGACACATGCATGCATACACAAATGCACACACAACACACATGCACACAGACACATGCACATACATAAATGTGCACATGTGCACATCACAATACACACATATATATGCAGATACATGTACATGCATGAATGCACACACACGCACACACTGAAGATGAACTCACAGTCTGAACGCACTTCACAAAAGCTGTCAGACACAGCAGGCAGGAGTCTGAGACTCCCAAGAACTTGTGGTAACAGAACCCTCAGATGCAGACTATACACGCACAGGAAGTCATTACCGCCTAAATTTACGGTGAGAGAAAAGATCAGGCAGACTTTATGAAGAACCAAAACAAAACTTCTAGAAATGAGCAGTCTCTCTGTCAGAGGACCACAGACAGGAGGACAGGCGGCAGGTCATCGGCGACCCCCTCCGCTGGGTCTCTCTGCCAATCTGTGACTCTCATGTGCAGCACACGTGTGGTGCTGGGCCTGACCGCCCCTGCCCACCAGGAAGCAGGTGGGGTGGGAGCACCGGGACTGGGCGAGACCCCAACCCGTCCCCTTCCCCAGTGGCAGGAGGGAAGGGCGGGGCCTGCCCATGTCCCTGCTGCCAGCCTCACAGACTCCCTGCTGCTGTGTGGTCCCTGAAGCTATCCTCCATGTGGCCATTCTTCTAACATCCTTGCCTATAAATTCCTGCAAGCCAGGCACAAGTAGAAAATGCTCTGCATCCAGGCATAAATGAGAACCTTTAAGTGACCTGGGAGAGTCTGTGCTGCGAATAATGAGGTGAATGCAGTTACTGCTGCGACAGAGGGGCAGGCGCATTTGCCAGAGATGACTAATGGGGCCGGGGGCATCGGGTTCCGGGCGCAGGTCTGCAGGGGCTGTGTCTCCAGGCTCAGCCCCACTGGGCCTCCCCGGGGGCTGCCAACCCAGCCCACAGAGCCTGCCTGGGCCCACGGCCCAGCTCCCAGTCTCTGAGGCAGATAGACGTCCTACAAACATGCATCGGCTGCCCCAGGTCACGGCAGAAGGGCCTCCCGGCAGCAAATGCCCCAAGCCATCAGCACAAGTGGGAGCCACCCAGGGCGCTTGGCAGTGGGCCGCATGGGCCACACTGTGCCCCTGCCAGGCCGGGCCTGGGTGCACCTCGGGTCCCCAAGGCCAAGCCAGGAACAGACGCATGCGCAGGGAGATGCGTGGGGTGGGGGAAGCCACTTGGCTGAGCAGAGGGTCTAGGAGGGTGAAGAGGCCTGGGCAGGAGCCCACCCCCGCTGTCACTGCAGTCTCCTCACGGCTGGCCTCCCCCCTTCGGGCCTGTGGGTTCCCCTCTTCCCTGCCCTGCAGTCCCTGACCCAGGCCCCATACCCAGCCTCCTGGGGCACCACTCAACACCAAAGCCAATGCCAAATCCTGGCTCTGCCTCTTACTAACCAGCTGCGTGGCTTCTCCAAGACTTAATTTACTCATCTGTAAAATTTCCTCATCCGTAAAATGGGACAACAGTACCTCAACAGGCACTACTGATGCACAGATCCACAGCCTGGACACCCACACGTGCACAGAGGGGCTCTCTGTGGGCGTACTCCAGCCCCATGTGCAGGCCGATGTACATCCAGCAGTTATAGGACAAACACACTCGGGGCTTCCCTTGACACAGGGCAGCTCAGCACACGGTTCCTTCCCAGCTGCCTCTGCCCATTCCCACGCTGAGGGCTCTTCTCAAATTCCCAGAGTCCGAGCTCTTTTAACGGAGTTCTCTGTGGGCCTTCTGAGGAATGGCGAACCGGCAGGGGTTAGGGGTGGATGCCTACCCCTCCTCCGCCCCTGGCCCCTGGGGAAGGAAAGACCCAGAACACTAGGGAGCCACCACCGAGACTTTGAGAATGTTTTAAATAAGCAAGTAGCAATCAAATGGTCTGTCACCAAGAAGGGACTGATTTAGAGCCTTGGACTAGGCCCAGACATGCATTATTAATACACCAGTGCTCTCGGCACAGCCTGCCTGATGCCGCAGCACCAGGGACGCAGACGGTCACAACGGCTGCAGTGGCCGTCCCCACTGCCAGCAGCTTTCCTCCTGCCTGCTGTCCCCTGAGTCCCCTCACACCCCTCCCGCTGCCCCCACCCCAGTCCTGGACCAGGGCCAACATCACCTGCCAGCCCAGGGCCTCCCTCAGGGGCGTGCGCGGTACGTGGTGCCGGGCATCCTGGGCCTGTGTCGCGGACCATTCCCACACAGACAGATGGACGAGAACAGACTCTGTGAGCCCCACGTCCTGCCCAGGCCCCGCTCCCGACTCGGCAGCTGCTGCCAGTGTGCCGTCTCCAGCACCCTGGATCTGAGGGTCTGCCCTGGAGCAGCAGGGGACAGGGCTTGGGGCTCAACGCAGGCCCTGCGGACTACTCAGTCTGAGGCGTAGGGCAGGTGACACGGCCCCTCCGATGAGAAAAACCAAACAGCCGCCGGCAGCATTTAGCATTTACAACAACTCTTGTGGGAGAGGCGCAATCTCCTACTCCCCAGATGAGAAGACTCCCACTCGGAGCAGCACGTGCTGGGGTCAGGGACCCCACAGGATCCGTGTGGGGGCTTGGGGTCCATGCACAGTTTCCGACACCAGCGCCTCCCAGGTCTGGGGTCTGCAGTGGTGGGGGCCTGGAGAGGCACCTGCCAGCAGGACAGGCCTTCACGCTCCGCCAACACTGGGGCAGCTGATGCTCTGCCACAACCTTCCAGAGCCCCTGCCCCCACCTGAGCCGAGCGAGGGTCTGCCAGGACACACGGCCCTGCGCAATCCCAGGACGGTGGTGCCGTGGGTGAGCTGGTGGAAAGGGCAGCTGGTGCCCCAGGGAGGCCTGGGGATGCAGAGGCCCAGAAGCGGAGAACCCACCAACCAGAGGCAAGGACAGCGGGGAGGCAGTGACGGCCACTGGTCACGGCAGGAAGATGAGGAGCACCACAGAGAAGCCACTCACTCTGTCCCCAAGAGCAGCTTATCAAGTTTTGAGATAATTAGCATTTTAATTGGATAATTGGGAATTCTAAATTGCCTGTCTCGTATTAAGCATAACTGAGGACATAACATGACTCTCAATGAACAAATATTCCCTTTTATTCTTGACATGCTTGATTAGGTGGAGTTTCTGAGTTCCTTGGTGCCGGTTACTGGATGAAACACTCCTTAGCTTTCGAAGCCCTGGCTGCATTGGACTGCTAATAAACTTAAAAAATGCACACACACGGGAGAGATCTTAGAAATATAAATAAAAATCACCCATAATCTTATTCTCCGGAGATAACCTCTGTTAAATTTTCGTTGACCGTCCTTCCAGGCCCCCTTTTTATATATATATAAGCACAGATTTTTAAAAATTTTCCCTGGCTGGTGTGGCTCAGTGGATTGAGCACCAGCCTGTGAACCAAAAGGTCACAGGCTCGAGTCCCAGTCAGGGCACATGCCTGGGTTGCGGGCCAGGTCCCCAGTTTGGGGAGTGCGAGAGGCAATCTCCTGATGCTTCTCTCCTTCCTTTCCCCCTCTCTAAAAAGTAAATACATAAAATCTTTTAAAAAATTAACTAAATTAAAAATGGTAAACTTTGACTGAAGTCTGACTTCACCTATCTAGCCCTCACCATTATCTATCTAACATAGTACCCATCCGTCAGTGTGTCCATCCGTCCATCCATCTGTCCATCCTGTCTCACCTCCCAGCGGGCAGGGGTTTTGTGCATTTTCTTCACTGCAGGCGCCCCAGAGCCTGGAGCAGTGCCTGGTGCACAGGAGGTTTTCAGGACACTTCTGTTGAGTGACTGCATAAGTAAATGGTGGCGTGGCAGTACCACAGCCTACAATTTACTTAACCGATTTCACGCTGTCAGATGTCTAGGTTGCGATGGACACCCGTGGCCATGAGCCTTTTCACTGTCTTCAGGCTGAATTGCTGAAAGTAGAGGTACTGAGCACACACACATTTTGGAGTCTCAGGTCATGCTCCCCACGTGGATCCCAGAAACCCCGTCAGGATTCCCAGGGCCCCCACGGCACGCGGGGGTCCCCTGGGGCCTGCAGGGCCGCCAGGCTGGTGAGCACTGCCTCCTTCCGTCGTGGTCAACTGGAGAGTTTGGATGTGCTGTATATTTATTTCCTGATATTGCCTCCTTTCTGAATGGCCTGCTTCTTTCTTAGAAAACTGAATGTTTATCTTTTCCTATCGATCCTTAAGGGGTTTATATAAGAAGGATACTAGTGGTTCTGACCAAAATCTATGCAATAACCTGCTGGCCCTCTCGGGCACTCTCTAGTATTGTACTTTCTCTGATGACTCCTCAAAGGACAGGGGACCTGGGGCGGGAGCTGCAGACCAGGGCAGAGCGAGAGTGCAAACCCGGGGCCCGCAGCATGTGGCTCAAGAGGGGAACCCTACGCCTGTGAACGCAGGCCCCTTGGAGCGGACCCGCTGGGCGAGAGAGGGCCCAGCGCCACTGGGCCCGGGGGAGCTGTGAGCGCTGGCCCGCTCTGCCGAGCATTCTCTGCCTCATCCTGGGATCGGCGACTGTGTGCAACTGACCCATCTCACCAGTCCTTGCTAACTCGGCAAGAACGCCTTTCTTGGCCCCAGACTGAAAACTCTCCCTTTGAAGATGCACCAGGGCACCCTAGGAAGCATTTAGGCTGGTGACCAGGAGGGGGTGGAGTGAGAGAACCCTGTTTAACACAGTTTAGAGGCTACCATCCCACAAGGGACACAGCAGAAGGCACAGGGGAGGTGTACAGGGAGCCTTCTCGGGTGGGAGTGGGGGTGGGGAAAGGCCTAGACAGGGTGGGACCTTCTCTGAACTAGTAATCCCCAAAGCATGATAAGAATCCATGAGATGAGGAACAACAATACATATATTTTATGCATTCGATATTTAAAGTATTAACCTTCCATTTATGGTGAATCATACTGGGTTTCACTCAAGACAGAAATGTAAAACTTTCTTTTAAAATATTTGTTTTTAAAAAGTAAAGAAACTATTAAGCAAATAAAGTGCTACCTGTGAGCACTTTGGCAGGACCTGTGAGGGTGTCGCATGACAGACGTGCTGGAGATTCTGCTTGAGGCCTTGCCGAGGACGCTCCTGCTTCTGGTTCTGGGTGGGGGCACTTGGGTCCTGAAGCTCCCCAGTGCCCAGACGGCATGGGCAGTCTGGAAAACGGCTGGTGGAGCGAGCTCCAAGAGAACCCCAGTTCTCTCCTATGTCCCAACCCGCTCTTGTCCCCAGCTCAGCAGCCTCGGACACCAGGTCAGTGTGGACCCTGGAGACAAAAGGCTGAACAGGCCCCTCAAGGAACAAAGCCACCTCCAGCAAAGCTGGCTATTGAGGGCCTCAGACATGTAGACACCAAGCTCTGACCACGGAGAGCAGATAGCGAGAGCTTTCCTCGGCCCAGAGTCCCGGCTGGAGCCGTGCTTGGCCACGCTTCCACCTCCTTTTATTTCACAGTTCATCCCAAGGTCAGGCCATTCGATGGAGTCTGGTTGGGGCAATGAGGCCCCCCTGGGCTGCCCCCGCAGGGCCACGGCTGTGCAGCGCGGTGGTTGCCGCCCAGGGCCCCCGACCCCATCTGGGGCATCCATGCAGGGCCACGACCCCCACTCCCTCTCCAGTGGAGGACGCACAGCCCAGAAGCTCCCACCCAACAGGCGTCTCCTAAATACCAGTCCAGCAGGAGACAAGCCCAGTCCCACCCAGGGAAAGCAAGACGGAAGCCCCTAGTTGTTCCTTCTGGAGAAAGAAAGGGCTTTGCTTTTTGAATCTCTCTAGGGCATTCTGTTTTGTTTCTAGACTCCAGGGCTACTTTATTTCCAAGCACCAAACTCCTTTCTCCCAGACTTACAACTTTAAAACATTTCTCACCAACATGTCATTTCAGACGGAACATTCTCTAGAAAGCACCATTCTATATCAATGCCTCTCAAAAGTGGCCATCCGAAGCCCCGACTCGCCGTCCCCAGCGTGCTCCAGCCCTGGGCAGCCCCCGTGTCCCTCCTCTTCTGCACTGGTGGGCTGCCTGGGCCCAGGCGGAAGCAGAGCGGGACCCACACTCAGATCCACATGATCCCTCCCAGCTGCCCTGTGCTCATGGCTCTGTGGGGAGACAGGTGCGGTGCCAGCCAGGCCCATGTGAGCCACTCCAGGTGTTTCAAGCACGGGACACAGAACATAGGGAATTGGGTGGGGGAGGGTGTCAGTGTGCAGCCGGAGGCTGGGGACACTCCTTGGCTGGAGGGACCCCAGGGAGCAATGTCACTGCAGCCCAGACTCCTGACCTCCTGCAGGAAGTGAGGACTGCAGATGCCTCACTGGGTGAGCACCACTCTGAGGACGATTCTCCTCAGCTCCCAGGAGTCACGAAGCGCAGGTCGAAGCCACACCAGCAGCGGAGGGAGGCCCAGACACTGTCCGCAGGGCCGAGCTCTGTCCCCTCTGTGTGCAGCTGCACAGGGTCTGTCCAGTTCTCTAAATGTTCCTTAGTCACATGTGGCCAAAGGAATAACAGGAATGCTGTTTATTACTTTGAAAGACTTCATCCACTTACGATGACAAATGGGGGTTATGCACACGCTGCCCCTACAGAAGGAGCAGCTCTGAAAGAGGGGCTGCTGGTGGGGATGCTGCAAGCACGGGTGGGGGCTGGGGGCAACAGGGCAGGGCTGCGGTCTGGCCAGCGGCCCCTCCAGCACAGTGGGGGCCGCATCTGTGTCCCCCAGGAACTCGGCGAGGCCTCAGCCACGGTTCAGTGTGGCGAGGACACGCTCAGGGAGTGACACCGCCTTCCAGGGCCTCAGACCCTCCCTCCCCTCAGAGGCAGAAGATGGGGAGGTGGGAGAGCCTCCGTGGCAGCGAGGGGTCCACACCACGCCGACAGAGGGCAGGAGAGGCAATTTAGGAACTCACTCACATGCTCTGAATGTTTCCCCTGTCGACATCCCAGAGATGCGGGTGGGTCCCTAAAAATATATTCTCCAACCCCCATGAATGTAAATTTTTGGTAACTTAAACCTATTTATCAATAGCTAATTAACAAGGTCTAAGTCCTATGATGACAGGGTGATTAAACTGTTTTTGAAATAATCCATTTTTAATTAAAATGCTATCCTCTCTTGGTTTCTGGATAGCTTCAAAAGAGAGCCTTAACAGATGTCTTGATTTTAAATACACATTACAGAAAGCCAATCATTAGAAGAATTCATGCTTTTAATTACATTTTAATTATTCTTTGCCTATTGATGAAAGTGAATATTCTTTTTTTGTGGAACTAAAACTGCTAACCAAAGCCAGCAGACAGCAAGCAGGAACTCTTTCCTGTGTGAAATGCCATGTTGGGGAGCAGTGTGGCGGCAAAGGTGCTCCCGACGCTGTCTGCCCTGGTCCCGGCGGACGCCGACCTGCCTGGTCCAGAGACCCGCTCCAGCTTTGGGCTCCCGGCTCCCAGCCTGGAAGGGTCACACTCCAAGGTGGGAGTGCGGGTTGTGTGATGAGGGTCCAGGCTTCCCCTTCTCCTGTTCAGCCTGAGGCAGACTTCTCTACTCCCCTCCCTGCACACACTCTGAAGCATCTCACTGGGGCAACCCATGTGAGCAACCAAATCGCCCACTGAAATTCAAAAAGCTCACAAAACGCAGTGAGAGCTTAGAGGATGAGGGAGAGGGGGCCACGCTGTGAAGGTGTGCTTTCCCCCAGCCTGGCTGGGCCACCGGAGGGGCCTGAGTACCCACATACCACCCAGTAGGCCCTAAGCACCCCCTTCCAGGCTCCACCCCAACACCATCCCACGACCACCCACTTTGGGGCACTCAGGAAAGCCCCGGATTACTGTGGCCCCTCCTCACAGCTCCCCCAGTCCATGTGGCTGCCCTTGTGGCCTTTGAACAGCTTCCCTCATGGCATACCTACCCACCCAGGAGGCGATGGCTGGAGGGCCTTTCAGTGGCCTCTCCCTCCTCTCACCATCGAAAGCCCTCCCACACCTTCCACAACTCCCTCCCTCCCTCCCTCCCTCTCACCTCCCCCACTGGATTTTAGTGTTGCTTATGGCTGTGCCGCAGGGCCTGACCCTTCCCCTACCAGTCTCACAGGGAAGTCCCAGAGGCAGGCCCAAGTCATCCTGTACCCAGCTGCACATGGGGATGAGCACACAGTAGGTCCTCAGTAAACCTCAAGGAAAGGCTAACAGTTGGCAGGGATAGTTGGCCTGAACATGCCTAATGATCAAAACGGACCATGGACACACATGTGCGTGTGTATGTGCACACACGTTTGTGCACGCACACAGCCTTACCTCCATCTATCCGAGGGGAGCCCTGGTGGACCCTGGCCATGTACTCACCACTCCACTTCCTTTCCCTGGGCACACGTCTCAGCTACGCTGCAGGGAGCCGACTGTTGCCAACGGGAGTGTGAGGGGAGTGCTGTGTGCCACTCCCAGGCTAGGCTCCTACGAGTGGGCATGAGACCTCCATGCTTTCTGTCTCCCTTCTCCAAGGGCACGGGGTCAGGCAGCCCCGACGCCGTTGCAGGAGAGCCACGGGGCTGCCTCCGACTGCAATGTGAGCAGGCAATAAATGTCACTGGACTAAGCCACTGAGATTTGGGTTTGTGTTACTGCAGCAAAGGCTACCCTATGCTGACTAACACCGACAGGAATGTAGAATTTGGTAAAGGAGGAGTTTTAAGTCAGTGGGGCAAAAACATTATTCCAAAGATATCAGATCAACTTTCACTTTGAGGAGGCAAATTGAAATTCTCCCCAGCAATTCCATTTGCAAGAATTTACCCCAAAGAGGTTGTCAGTTAAACACCTACGAGGTGGAGAGATAGGGCTGACTGTCACAGTGGGGAGTGGGAAACCACCTCCTACTGTCCCTGTGGAGGGCTGGTTATGTAGATTATGGGGGGCCCCACAGATGCAGGGTGCCCTAGTTTACTGCCAGAAAGAGATTTCTGCTTCACACGGGATGAACAGACGCCGCCTGGTGCGATGCCAGCGGATCAAAGCCTCTCTGTGCTCCTGGAGAGACCCGGGAAGCTCGTCTGCCGAAGCCACGGGGGTTAGTGACCCTCTGCATCACAGGGTATCTTTCGTGTCTTGTTTATAATTCTCTGCACTGACTGAACTTCTACTGCCATGCGTAATGCCTTTTCATCAGCATGAAGGTATTTTCATTTTGAAAATATTTTTTGGAAGGAATAAAAAAGCTATCAGTTAAACACCAGCTCCCCTGGACCCAGCCACCAACCAGGTCTCTTTCCTGATGATGTCCAGAATGGACACACAGTTGCAATCCAGGGCAACTACACGGAGTGGCCACAAGGGGTCGCAAGCACACACCACTGGCCACCTACACAAAGCACCTTGAGAAATTTTCTGCCTGGCTTGAGGGACCACAATTCAGAAACAGAGTCTGTAGGCAAGAAGACTCTTTGGTATGGGGTGTGGAGAATCCAAGCCACACCCCATACTGAAGTGTTGGCTCGTCTGTGCTTTAAAAGCCCACTTATCTTCCTTCTTTGGCATCAGATATGGTGGCAAAACCTCCACCTGTATGAATATCCCTCCTGCAGTGTGAATGGGATGTCCCTCGGCAGAGACTTGGTGGGAACCAGCCTCACCTTCTTCCTCTGGCTGCCCACACCACACTCGCTGTCCTCTGGGGATCGCCTGCCTCCAGGGAAACGTGAATGACTCAGCTCCCACTGGAGTAGAGGGAGCCAGAGACAGGTTGGGGTCAGACATGCAGCTCTGAAGGGCCAAACTGAGAAGCAGATTTGCCTCTGGTCTGTGGCTGGGAGAATCCCAGCTACCTAGCTACCCTGGGGGCAGAAAGCGGCTTCTCTGCCAGGGAGCCTGCCACTGTGGATGGGTGCGGCCGGTACAGGGCAGCTCACTAGAGTGCATAAAATGTGACGCTCACTGAAAGTCCCAGACAGAAAACTTGGGTTCAGCAAAGAGCTTGGATCTGAATAGGTTTCCTGCACAGCTTCTAAGTCCCCGGACGAAATGTACTGCTGTGCAGCATAGGTGGGAAGTCGGGGCTCCCTGCACATGCAGCCTAGAAACAGGGATACTGAGGTCCCTTGCCTGAGGTTACCTTGGCCCCCTCAGCTGTGCCGCCTGCAGCCAAGGCAGGCCCGACCTCCCTCCCTCCGTGCTGCAGCTGGGTGTTCTGGGGGAAAATACCTTAAGAGATTTGCTTCTACGCCCTGCCCCCCAGTGCTGGGCCCCGGAAACTATACAAACACTTGCACGGGGGCCCCCAACCAATGCCAAGCCTTGTGAATCCAACTCTGTATCCTGGCCTTCCTCACCTGGGGCACCAAACAGCTCAGTGGTGCGTCAGTGCGTCACTCTCCACAGAAGCTTCAATAGCCAGGGAAGAGGTTTCCTTCTGAAATCTCTGTAGTCTGGTCGCTAGCCCTCACCGGGTCCAGCGTGAGCAGGTGTCTCACCCTCCACCGACAGAGCCGTGGCTCCCCCTTCCCTGCGAAGGGGGAGCTCCCACTCCACAGACACACAGGGGGTGCCAGGGCCCTTGAGACTGCCTTAGAATGATGATGCCCACTCTGTGCTTCCGGGGGCCTTAACTAATTTATAAGGCGATTTTAATAATAGCTGTGTATTAACTTTACATTCCCTTTCTTCCTATTTTGGTGGCTATGCACTATTAGGAACTAGGTAATACATTACACTAGGCTTCAGGGACTTTTTATTAACTAATGCCCCATATTTAAAAACTTTCTTGTCAAAGAGAAACATTAAGGAATGCTGTCCCTTTCGTAATTGCCTCTAACAGACTCACTGTTCAGGTCCTGGCCTTAACAGACAGCCCAGGCAGTGCTTTGCTAAATTGCATTTAACTTTCATTTTCTTTCTGTCACCGGCCAACAGAATAATTCTGAAAGCACACAAGCGGTCATTTCACCATGCCAGCCCATAGTTCCTGAGCTGCCTGTCAATTTCGGGGGCACAAGGGCCACTCAGGACAGATGAGCAGCAGCCTTTCTGTCCAGACTGTCACCACAGTAGCCCTGCTTCAGGTGCTTTGGGTTTTGTTTTTCTGTTGCTGAACCTATTTATTGAAAGATATGTAAAGTGCACACACATCAGGTCCCATCACCACGGCCTGGGAGGCTCCCGCGAGTGCCAGGCCACAATGCGTGCCCTGGAGTCTGGCTTCTCTCGTGAGAACCATCCGTCCACAGTCCCGGGGGCAGGGCCAACCTGTCCGTTCCCACTGCTCGAAGGTACTTGCCCTGTGAGACACCGGAGTTTATCCACCTCCACGGCGGCGCTGGGTCCCCAGTTTTAGACAACTCCCAGCCCGCATACAGAGCATTCTCACACGTGTGTCCTCTGTGTGTTTGCCCAGTGCTAAGCGGAATCACTGGGCGCCAGGCACAGACCGCTCAGCTTCGGGAGATGCTGCCTGTTGTCTTCTGGAGGCTGTCCCAGCATCTGCTTTCTGTTTGCCTTTTTTTCCCCTGGCAGGGAAAAAACTTTCAAGCCCATCACTTTGTGAACCAGAGACTTGAACCCAAGTGTGGGGCTTTGGAGCACCCCATCGGTCCTGGAGCCACTTGCGCCCTCCCATCAGCCTGCAGCCTCCCAGGCAAGCACCTCCCTTGGCCGTCTCGGGTCAGCACGCAGAAAGGGCCTTCTAGTGTCAGACCTGCCCTGTGGGACCTAGCACATCTGGCCTTCCCTAGGCCCCAGGGACATGAGTCCTCCAGAGAGCCGCAGACAGACCCTGAGGCTCCCCCCACCCCACCCCTGGCCCAGAGGTAACTGTTTGTACAACACAGACCTCCACAGAAATGGGAACTTTATCAGGGATGAGATGGGGGAGGGGCAGAGGAAAACACAAAACCCTTCAACTAGGGGAGAAAGCTGCCAGCTGGGGGCATCCAGAATCAGTTGGAAAAGGTCATGGCCTTTGGGTGGTTGTTGAGCCAGGGAACAGGGTCAGGAAGGAGCCAGGTGGGGCAGTCAGGGGCCAGCAAGAACAGGTGAGGGCCAGTCCTCCTCAGGCCTGTCCTGCCCGCTCTGAGTAGAGGGCTGACACAGAGCACTCTGGCGGCACCCACTGGACAGTCACCAACATGTGAGGGCAGCCTGCAGAGGAGGGAGACACCCCCTCAAACCCCCCCAACAGAAACGCCCCAGGGTGCAGCTGCCTGCATGCCCGGGAAGATCAAAGCATGGGCTGCCACAGGAAGCTGAGGGGCGAGATGGGACGGCTGGGGGGACAGCTCCCTCATCTACCCAGCCCTTCCAGATGGAGGAGAGAAAAGGCCCAGCCTCCTTGGCTGCTGGAGAGCCATAGAGCTGGGAATCCTTTGTTTTTATTTCCAAAAGCAAAGAGACCCCAGCTGAGTGTCTAATCCTGACTCAAAGCCACAAGGGGACCCCTGGGAAGCCCAACACAGAGGAGCCTCAGCTGTGGCAAGCCCAAGGGCCTTGGGAAATTGAGGCCCAGAAGCCAGTTTTAGAAGTTTATGAATAATAAATGCAATTAAAGTGGTGGAAAACAGAACCTGGAAGCCAAGCTGAGGCCCCAGGGCGGGTGACTCAGGAGGTGGGGGCACTAAGCCCTCACCTGGCCACAGCCCAGGTCAAAGAGCAGTTGGGGCCTGGATCCAGCTGGGGCATAAAGGCCCCCAGAACCCACCCCACTGTTTGGTCCTGGGCAGGGCTCACCCTCTGGTGGGGTTCCAGGCTCCTGTGCATGCCTCTCTGGCCTCAGTGCCCTCAGCTGTGAAATGGGAACGATGATCATGCTTGGATTGGATGTCGCCATGTAAGTGCTGTTCCTATGGCCGCTCACGTAGAATTCTGGGGGCCAGAATCTCCAAGGGCTGCAGGCAGAAGGCTGCCCTGGGCCCCTCACCGCATTCCCACAGTGTCGCTGCTTGGTCTCTGACACCGGCCCCACTGAGGGATTCACACTGGTCTAAGGCCAGTTTGCACATGGGTGTCCCACCCAGGCTCTCAGCAGGTCCTCTGCCTGCCTGGTGTCTGGCACTGAACATTCACTTTGCAAACGTTGGAGGAGGGTAGAGTGGGTGTGGCAGAAGAGTCCTGGCCTCCAGAAGGCAGTGAGAGGGAAGAAAGGTGATGGAGCAGGGGAAGCAGAGGAAAGGCCTGAGGTTAAACTGGCCCAGAGCTCCCTCTGGCCACGGGCCTCCAGCATGGTTTCAGGGCGCCACCTCTGGCCTAGAGGAGCAGGGGAGGGGAGAGGAGGTAGAGAAAGAAGAGGAGGAGGTGCAGAGGACAATGAGGGGCGGGGTAGGAGAGGGAGGGGGCTCCCAGCACCTCACCTGGGGGCAAGCCTGAGCCTCCTTTGGTGTCTCCCACTGGCCCAGGACAGGGTGTTCCTGCCTGACAGAGACAGCACAGGCGAGGGCTCCGGTCCTCCCAAGGCACAGGACACACCTGCCCCCACCCTGGGCCATGAGCCTAGGGGAACCAGGGAGGCCTCAGTGGCTGCCACAGATTAAGTCACCCAGAGACAGGCTCCCCTTTCCCCATAGCGTGTGCAAGGGCCTGTCAGGGAAGATGGGTGAGAAATTGCCAGAAGGTTCTCTTACTACAAATTGCACCTTATGGGAAAATCAATGATACTACCTCCCGATCTTCCGCACCTGCTGCTGATCTACAGTAATTATCCTGCGGTCCGACAAGCCGGAACTGGGCCGGTGCCCAGGAACGCCTGCCCTGCGGCCCAGGGGTGCAGGAGGCGGGGCGAGAAGAGAAGCTGTTGGGAGAGATCTGCCACACCCAGTTCCCCGGAGCTCAGGAGGCCCCTGGGGTCCGTCCATCAGGTCTGTTGGCAGCACCATGACATGCCTACTATGCACCAGCTGTGAGGTGCTGTGATCACAGGGGCAGCAAGGCAGACCCTATGCTTCAAGTCCTTGGACAGACAGAGATCCCCTGACTCCCTGTAACAGCGTGAGGTTGGACAGCCCAGAAGCTACCTGCTGGCAGAGCACAGCCACAGGGAAGCGACTCATGAGAGGACTTCCTGGAGGAGGGGTTCTGCAGCAAAAGGCAGAGCAAGTGGGCAACCCAGAGGTGGAGAACAGCAGGGTGGGTGAGAAGAGGGGCAACAAGGCCCGGGGAGGCAGCCAGGGCTCGGGGGAGCAGCAGGGAGAGCGAAGGGAGAGGGGCCCTGGGGCTGGAGAAGGGACACCCCTCCTACCTCCACCTAAGAACAGCGGTGTTGCTCATGCCTGGTGCAGCCACGCTGAACATTAACTTCTCAGACAGTCTACTTTTATTTCTTTCAAGATTCTTTTAAATGATAGCTTGTTTAACTACCAACATCAATTGGCCAGCAATTCCACGAACAAATGGTTCTCTGCTTATCTCTGAGTTCAGCCACTTTTATTTGTCCCCAAGTAGTTGGCAGGAACCAGGCACATCAATAAAGGAACATCAATTTTTAACAGCCACACGAGACGCAACAGCTTCAGATGGATTTTCCGCCAGCAAATGGGGAGCCTGGAGGAGCGGTTATTAACAGCCATTAGAGACGCGCAGGCAGGCCTGGGAGTCAGCGCTCCAGCATCAGACTGGATTAAGGAGACACTGAAGGCACTGGACCTCTAGACGTTGTAAATAATGCTGAAATTTTAGACTGTGGTTGAACTCTCTGTTGTCACAACCGTTTAGGTCATGGTGTGTTGGATGTTGTATAGCAAAATGACATATCTCTCTCTACTGCTAAGCGCAGCGAGCCCATCGGAATAAACCCAACTAAACTGCCCACTGCAGGTAAGCAGACAGCGACACTGGGGGAGAGCCCGAGGGGGGTGGTATCAGACACAACTTGGACAGTGATTTCCAGGGGTACGTGGGTTGTGCAGGAAGGGGCCTGTTTTCTCATTGGCCCTTGCCACTTCCTGCTGTGCAATCTCATTGTTGGAAGAGGTGGGAGTCTAAACCCTCATGGGGTGCTAACACAGGCTCTCCCCAACAACAACCAAGTCACAGCAGAGCCAATGGAAGGGGCAGAAAACCCAGTGTGAGGAGAACAACGTAACAAAGTGTCTAACCACAAACCAGGAGGACAGCGTGCATTAATGCAATGGGTGACCCTCCTGGACAGCGGGAAATACTTCTCCAAGTCCAAGGGCTGGCTCACTGCCCAGACACACCCAAGAATGTTGCCAACAAGACTTTGGGGCTTGTCCAGGAACCAGAATCTCAGAGGGCCCCCCTTCTGGCACAGATACTCAGCGGGACACAGAATGAACACATCCATCTGCTCCCTGGGCCTGGAGAACTGGCGGAGAGGCAGGGATGCTACACCCAGCTCTCCCAGGACCCACTCTGCGTCCATTCAGCAGGAGGAACAAAGCCCATCTTCAATCCTGCCCTGGCTCCGAGCTTGACAGCATGCTGGCTGCTTCCTCTCTGGAGCCAGACTGGCCTGATTCTGGCTGCTGGAAAACGGAGGCTGCAGGGCGTCAAGGGATGAGGCAGGTGGAGGGTTCCACTGGCCCGTTAGCCCTGTTACACACCAGGCCAAGACCTGCGCTTGGGCCCACTATGGCCCGAGCCTGGCCTGGCGGCGAGTTCTCCCACCATCCAGCAAGCCAGGCCAGGACTGGGGCGGCCCCTGGGTAACAGAGGTGGGAGCACAGTGTCCCGTCTGCAGTGGACAGCCAGGAGGCAGGGCAGCTGTCCCAGAGGAAAATGTTCTCCCCAAGCTGGGTGCTCTCCTAGAGCAGAGCTGTGGAGCCTCACCAGCAGCGGCTCCACGACTAAGGGATGATCCCTCCCTACTCTGCTACTGGAGTGGAGGAAACAGGCCAGATGCCGTTTAGCAAAGGGGACCTGAGCTCCGGTACAGGCTGATGGCGCAGTTCTCCGCCAGGCACAAGTGGAGGTCAGAGGGGCTACTCTGGACCAGTCATGGCCTGAGCAGGGAAAAGAGTCACGTGCCGGAGCTCCCACAACCTGGGCACTTCTCACATGCTCCCACGGCCCCCATGACGCAGCACTGGAGTCCAGCTCCTCCTGACCCCCACCTCTCTTTGTCTGGGCACCTAAGAGGTGCCCAGGGGCTGCCCCAGCACCCAACCCTCCAAATCCTCTCCTGGAGGGGCTGAACCTCAGGCATAGGTGGGTCACATTTATCCCCCTGCCCACATGGGTGTGTGGGGATGTGGGGCCAAGCACTGGCGACCTGCCTGGCACAGAGCAGACTGGCCTCTGGGTGGGCCAGCTGGGATGACCAATGAGCCTCCCTCAGCACCTGGGGTTGCTCGGCAATGCCCCTGGACCCATGCCATCGGTTTTAGCTTTCTGGGGGCTCTCAGCAAAGGCAGCTCCCTAGATGAGAGAGATCCGACCAAGAGATGACCACCACAGCTGGTTCCTCAGGTGTGGCACAGTCCAGCACCACCTGAGGAGTGGTGACAGGTGCCTCCAGCTGTCGGCCCGCCCGACAGGTGCTGCCACTCTTGGGCCTTGATTAATGCCTTTCATGAACTCCCCAGAGCAAATGCCGAACTTCACAAGACAGGGTTCTAAGAAATGTTCTTTATGATTTTATGCTGGCTTTTCTTCAAGCATAGCAACAGTTCATTTATAAAAATTCTAAATGACATCCAGTGGGACCTGTCACAAGAAGGCTGAAAACTCCCCGGAAGTGACCCTGGCTGGAAATGAATCTTCCCCTCTGTAAGGAGCAAGGAAAACTTAGCAAGAACAAAGGCTTGTAAAACAGATGTTAGGTTTAACATGTTTGGTTTGTAAAGCTACTACTGTTGAGCCAATCCCCAACCCTGTTCCCGCCTACGGTCTTTGTAAGCGAATAACTAACTGCCACATCTGCTTCTGTATAACGCTTGCTTGCCCGCCCCTATATAAGGACTTAGCTGTAAGCGCTCGGCGTGACTCTCGTCAGCAGCCCTTGCGGATACTGTGTCTCCGGACACTTGGAGAGTCCGCCCCTGCGCAGGTAAAAGTTGGCCAATAAAGTAACATCTCTGAAACCCTGAAAGTCTCCGGCATCTGTTCTCGAGGTTGCTGAATGCAACACCCTCATGCTTCTCTGTACCCACCCTGCCGCCTCGACCCCCCTGTGCACAGGGGGTCCCCAGTCTTCTCTACCTCATTTAGTAGCAACTCCATCCTTCCAGGTGCTTGTGTAGAAGAGCCTGGAGTCATCCCTGATCTGACAGGGAGTCCTGCTGGCTGTACCTTCAGAGTCAGGTGTAGACCAGACCCCTCCATCACCACTGGGCCATCAGGCTTGCCGGGGCCAGGTGGACCATGCCCAGAACCTGCCTCTTCACACTTGGGACACTCAGTCACCTCTTACACTGCAGGGGCCGCCTTGCTGAGCTCGCCATTGCTGCTGCCCTTGCCCTTGCAGTTGCTCCTCAGCACAAAGCCAAAGGCTGCTCTCCACGGCCACCAGACTGGGTCCCTTTCCTGCTTGGCCACACCGGGCCCCGGGGGACCTGTCTCTCCCCTCCTGGACCTCAGCCTCGTCCTCGCTCCTGGCCTCTCTGCTGCTTGGCTGTTCCTCTCCTCTGACACCCCACAACCTGGCCTCTTGGCTCCTCCGGAACTTACTCCACTCCTCTTATGAGAGCCTTCGGCACCACCGTCTTCAAAACTGCAAATCCCTTCCAAGACTCCCTCTCTCATCTTCCCCGGTTTCGCTTTTTTTCTGTAGTATTTGTCACCGTCAAATATGCTGCACATGTGACCAGTTTACTTTGTTTACCTCTCCTCCAGAGCTTCATAGGCAGACTTCCCTCTGCCCTGTCCGCTCCCTGAGACAGGCTGGGCACCTGCCGCTGCCAATAAGTGTTTGTAATCCACCCAAATGGCACAGGCAGCCCGGGAACAAGACAGACTGGGCAGAGCCATGTGGGTGGGGGGGGGGCGGGCCCATGGGTGGTCTGCTTGCCAAGGACAGTCAGGCAGTGCATGGGGGCATCTGTCAGCCTGCTCAGCCAAAAACAGCACGAGGGTCAAGAGGGCTTCTGCTGTACTCTGGTCAAATCAGAGCTCCCGGAACTGGACAACCTGAGATGTACTTCCTAGCCAGCTGGGCGGGACCTAACACACCTGGTCTTAAAGAGACAGCTGTGGTTTCTGCAGGCTACATCCAGTCCAGAAAGATCAGGCCTCCTCAGCATCACAAGCCTGTCTTCAGAAACACCCTGCCATTTAACACCCCTCTGGTGAGGCTGGCGTCTCCTGGCCCTGGGCCCGCACGCCTCGTGAAGGATTGCCACATGCACAGCATTGCAACACCAGCACACGCCCCTTATCTGCCCACCCAGGGGCACAGACCTGATTCCCCGATAACCACTGGGCCATCAGGGTCACCAGGGCAGTGACCACATCCACAGGAAGCGAGGCCGCCTGGAAAAGGGCACAGCCCTGGGGTGGGGATGGCACATGACCTTGCTGTGGCACACACAACTTTGGCTCCATCCTGGCTGGATGCTCCTTGGACCCTGAATCCTGCAAGTGCTCAGTGAGGAGCCTGCCGAGTCCTCCTTGCGCACCACCTGAGAGAGGAACGGCCCTGTTCCTTTTCCTCCTCAGGAGCATTTACTGAGTGTCTGCCGGGCCACCCTGGCCCTGCGAGCATCCCTGACAGTGACCTCTGCTCACCCCGGACCCCTCCCGCATCTCTACCTCTGCTCAGCTCGGCCCTTTGCTCTGGCTCTGGGGTCTCCAAAGGGCCACAGAGAGAACAGCTGTAGAGACCAGAGCAACCTCTGAAGACCACACTCTGCTCCCTAGGTGATGGCCTCAGGGTTTCTTGGCTCAGCTTGATCATGACCATGGGGTGGGGGGTGTCGCTGGGCTTCCTGCCTTTCTTTAGCAGTCTTTCCGCTTCAGGAGGTGGAATCTTGCCCCTAGAGTTGGCCAGATTCTGCCCGGATGGTGGCATTCAGTAGGTATTTGTCCTTTTTTATCTTTGTAGGCATTTTTAAAACCAGAACTATCCCCAAGGACAACCATGCTTTCTGGTACCCTGCACGGCCACACGACAACTGCAAGACTGGAAGAGGTGGCCTGGACAGAGCGGTGCGGGCCTGAGGGCTGATGCTCAGGGCTCAGATCCTTGCTCCCTCACTTGCCAACGGTGGGACCTTGGCCAAGCAATTAGCCATCTGGTTCCTCACTTTCCTTGCCTATAAAAGGATCTCAACAATGGTCCCGAGGCTCAGGGCGTTGCTGCGAGGGCGAATCTGGTGGAACCCTCATTTGACCGCCACACTGGCAGGGCTCAGGCTGCCTGGCATGTGGTCTGACCTCAGGAAAGGCGTGCGGGGGGGGGCTGCTGCTGCTGGTGGGTGAATGCCCACTGCCTTCCTCCCCCAGAACTACGTTCCATGGGAGCAGGGCCTCTCCCACATTGCCGCATCTCCAGGGCTCAGAACCGAGACTGGCGAACAGTAGGTGCTTGATAAATGCTTGCCGAACAGACACATGGGCTGCCAGTGGAGTGGTCTGACTGAGGGAACTTGCCCTGGCCCCAGGGGTTTTGTGCCTTACGTGCTGGGCCGAGAACTGCTCAGTCCCCCCCAGTGCCCCTTTGCCTCTCTTTGAAAACAACCAGCTTCCTGTCTGCACGTGTGGCTGATCCCAGAACGGCTGCCGGGCTCCTCCTCACTCCTCCACCTGGGTGGTGATCCCACGTGTTTGCCCTGCCCCCCTGAAGATCTGTCTCAGTGGGGTCAAGACTACTCCATCCCCTGGCCCGGCTCCTCTGCAAGGGCTGGGCCTGTGGACTCTCAGGTGAGCAGAATGAGGGGGCTGCTTAATGAGTGTGCACATGCCCACACACAAACACCCTGTGTGCCCCCAGGCAGAGTGAGGGGCTGCTTAAAGACTGTGAACACCACACACACACACTCAAGGTAGAACAGGGAACACGGCCAAGCCCCAAGTGCAGCTCCAGGGCCCTGGGGGTTTCCCGCCTGTTCTCATGAAAGCACAGCCCAAGGGCAGAGCCTCTGCATTTCAGGCAGGAACACAATGAAGGGGAGGTGGGAGGCAGGAGAGAGAGAGAGAGCAATTCCTCTTCTCCCCTCACTGCCAAATCCAACCCATCAGCAAGTCCTCAGCTCTAGTGCCAAACTCATCCTCCAGCCTGCCCTCTCTGCCCGCAGCCCCACCCCCACAGCCTCCTCACTGCCCCCGGTTGCCACCTCCAGCCACTCGCCACCCAAAGCCTTAGCCTTGGCTGTTCAAGTGACTCTTCCGCTCACAGAAACCTCTGAGGGGCGTCTCACTGAGACCGGCCCTGCCACACGCTCCTCTTTTATCCCCTGGGTCCTCCCCTGTCACCTGCCAGGGGAGGCCTGGTCCCCTTGGCAGAAGAAAGAGCAGACTCCCACCCAGAGCCCCCCTGGTGGAGGTTCTCTCCTCCCGCCCCCCCACCCCCGGAAGGACTGCCAGTCCGAGGCATCCAGACGCCAGCCTCTTGGAGATTCATTTCTATCCTCTTCAAAGGATTATAGATCGACTGTCAAGTCTTGCCGTAAATCAAAAGAAAGTCACTACTCATTACCTACTTAGAATTCCCCAAGTTCTCCCTGGGAAACCATCTCTCAGCTGGTGGATCCCTGAGCCACCAGCACTATCTCCACACACGCCACCCATCACCACTGCCGCCAGACACTTTTTCCTTCCAGGCTCCTTTCATAGCACCTAGATGGATTTCCACCTTTCTCCAGTTTCAAGAAGAGCTGCCAGGATAAATGATTCGAAGACTCCAGCTCAGCTGAAAATACATACACTGCTAGCGCCTGTGCTGCATAACCCCCGGCCGGGGAGAGAAGCACATTCCCTTCGGATGGGTCATGCTGGCAGCTGGGGCCCCAGACTCACTCAGGGACCTGGGCACTCTTTCCTGTGTCTTTGCACCTGTGGGACAGTGACACTTGTCCAGCTTCAGCCAGCACTAGCGCCCATGCCTACCCCTCCTACCTCTCAGTGCCTAGGGGAGCAAGGACGTGCCCCACTTGTAAACTGTGCATCCAGAAGGAACCCCTTTCTCAGGCCTGCAGCTGGTGCCACTTTTCCAAACAGCCCTTGCCCCCAAAGACCTACTCAGCACCTAAGGAGGCAAGGGCCCAGTGGACATCAGCCCCCACCCACGCAGGGTTTCCATCTCCAGAGCCGCCTGCCCGGCTTCAGGAGAAGCAGCCAAATCCCGCTTCTACTGCTGGGATGAACTGCAAAACAAATACAACAGCAAACACAAAGCCCACCAGGCCCTGACCCCAGTGGCTGCCAGGCATCTGCTGGGGTGGGGGGAGGGGGCGGCTGGACAGGCAGGCCATCCACCAAGCCCCAGTCACCCCAGGCTGGAGGGATGGCTGTCATTCACCTGGCTGGGATGCGCAGGAGAGCCACCTGAGCTGGCCACAGACAGAGCTGCTCCTGAAGGTCGTGACCTGGCACAGACCCGGACACAGAGAATGGGTCAGCAACTGCCACTCACGAACGTGTGGCCCCAGGTGCTGTCCCTGGTGCAGTCCATTGGGCTGGCGTTGGGTGTGGCACTCACAGAGCGGGCACCGCTGCACATCAAGGAGCGGCCGGGTCGAGGAGGGGTGGGCCCTGGAGCTCTGCGGCCGGCCGCAGAACTGGCTTTTCGGACAAAATGATGGCATCAGCATGAACATGGCTGGGCCTGGAGCAGTGGTAACCGTGACCCCAGATCCCCTTCCTGCAGCCCCCACCAGGTTCCTGCGGGGGCCGGGGCAGAGAGAGGCTGGCCTTGTGGCCAGGGCCTCACACAGGGCAGAGGCCATCTCTCATTCTGCTCAGAGAAGCAGGGGACAGGAGGAGGCCTTGGGCCACGGCAGTGCTGGGGGCCCAGAAGGATCCCGGGGCCCTGCACAGTGACAACATGCTCGCTGAGACCCCTGGCCGGAGGTCTGTAACCGACGCAGGACTTGCTCACAGCCTTCAGCAGCCTGGCTCCCTGGGCACCCCTGGACCTTAAGAACAGCATGTGGACAGTCCCATATCCACATGAGAGCCAAGTGGGCAGAGCTGCCGGGACCCATCTCCTGACTGGCCATGCCGGCCCTGCCCCTTTCCTCGTCCTGCTCTGGGACAGTTGTGGAGGTGGGGGGACATGGCTGGGACTGTGGCATGCCCTCTGACAACCGCAGAGGAAGCTCCAAGGCCCACAACACCCCCTCCTCACCGTGACCAAGGGGGCCAGGGCAAGGGGCAGAGGCTGTCCTGGCCAGCAGGCTTGCGTGGCTCATGCCCGGCTCCCTGGCGCCCCGCGGAGCCTGTGTCAGGGCCTCTGAGCGGGAAGGCCCTCTCTGTGGTTTCATCGTAAATTACCTCCAGGTTTCAAGAGCAGACGTGCCTGCTGGCAGATACAGAAACAGGCTTTCAGAGTTCCTGGATTAAATCCTTCATGACATCTACAGAATTCAGAGTTAGGAGGGAAAAACTCCCAGCCCAGAATAATTGCTCCCACAGGGAACATCCTTCTGCACCAGCAGGTAATAGGTCTGAATGAGAATTTTCTAAAAACCGGCACCAAACCTCGCAGCATAATCGCAGCTGTCTGTCTGCTCTGGGAGGCACCCCCGAGTAGCAGCTCCTACGGGAGGGTTCCTCACAAGACGCTGCTGAGATGGAGCTTGCCGATGGTCAGAACTAAACAGGACAGATGCCCCGAGATGGGCACCTGGCCCCCACAGCCATCCCCACACCTGCCTGTGTGCCGCTGGGCTCCTTTAGGAAAGCCTCTTCGGGGTGGCAGTGAGGGCCAGGCCCAGCTCCGGGGCTGAGGCACCCGGCAGGTAGCCTGTCAAGAAGCAAAGCATGAGAAGCAGCTTTTTCCATAGCTCTCTCTCCCAATTTTTCTTGAACTATATGACCCTTAAACCATCTTTTATTTTCCTCTCTTTTGATGAAGACACTGGTATGAGAAACCTTTCTCAGCTGTAAGAGAACCGATGCGTGAGGCTGAAGAAAGGGGCAGTGAAAGGCTGCCTCTGTGTGGGGAGGCGACCAGCAGGGTGTGGGGGCAGCTTTTCCGGGGGCCCCAACGCCTACTCAGCTCCCACTGGCTGCTGCTTTATGGCAACCAGCCTAAGGTTACTAGCTATTTCACTAGCTTTTTCTAGAAAAAGCCAGAAAATCTCCCAATTTTAAATTGTTGACTTTAAAGAAACCTAACCTGGCCCCCCTGCCCCTTGCATGGGCCAAACTGAAGCTGCCTCTGCACTGGGACCAGCCCAGAGGCTACCAGCTTACAAACTCAGGCCTTTGTGTGCTAGAAAATTCCTCCTGAGAGTGAGAAGTGAGGGTCCCATGGTCTCCCTGCTAACACACACACCAAGTCCTTTCCCTGGCAGAAGCTTCTGGAGGCCCAAGGGGCCCCAGTGGAAGGCAGGCCACCTAGTGAGCTACCGCCAAGGCCAGCCGCGGGCAGCGAGCCCACAGTGGGGAAGCTGCCTCCACCCCCCAGAGAGGGGGCACACCCCAGGTGCGGCTGGCCCCCCTTCCTCCTCAGCTCCTCTGTGCGGTGAATCCACAGGCAGCCCAAACTTCCCATCCCTTTTCTTCTGGGCCTGAGCAATTTCAACAGCACCATCGGGGTTGATCAGACAGCTCTGGGTGAGCGGGCAGAAGAAGCCAGGACCAGCCTCCCTGTGAGAAGTGGGAGGAACCGAAGGACAGTGTCCAGGGTCCAAGCGGTCGAATAGGACATGGAGAACGGGCCAGAGGAGAAAGGGCTCTCTCAGATGAAAGGCAGGTTACAAAATGGGCATAACCAGAGGGCAGCAGAGCCAGGCTGAGGGAGCTACAGGAAGTGAACGGGAGACAATTTGAGGACCTTCCACTGATGCAGAAGAGGGAATTATGAGAGAAGGGAAAAGAGCCTGGAGAAGGCGTCCAGGGGACACAGTACATGTGGAATAGGAATTTATTTATGTTTATTTTTAAAAGATTTTATTTATTTATTTTTAGAGAGGGGAAGGGAAGGAGAAAGAGAGGGAGAGAAACATCCATGTGTGGCTGCCTCTCGTGTACCCCTACTGGGGACCTGGCCCGCAACCCAGGCATGTGTCCTGACTGGGAATCGAACAGAGGACCCTTTGGTTCGCAGGGAGCCACACCAGCCAGGGCTGGAATAGAAATTTAAAATAAGAGCCTGAGGCAAAGAAAGGCGTCGTTGTTTGGATTAAAGAGCCAGCTCCTAGACCATCCTGGGAGCTGGCGGGGACAACCCAAGCCTGTGTGCACAGCTTCTGCCCGCCACGAGTCGCCACAGCAGCTGCTGTGACTGAGAGGAGCCACAGAGCACCTGGGGAGTGAGACCACCAGGGTGACATGGCAAACACTCACATCGCAGGTCTCTGCTACCATGACCCCAGGGGATAAAGGCTTGCCCCTGGGGAGTGGCCAGTGGAATAACTGGCAGAAAACACACGTGTGACACTCTCACTGGGGTGTTCAAATGAACACTGTCGCCAGCCAGTCCTCTGCGGGCACAGCCTCGCTGACGGCCGAGCTGTTCCGAGTCCCCGGAGCTGCTGCCGGGTCATGGTTGGCAGGCCGCGTCCTCCTGTACCTCAGCCGCTCCGTGTGCCGGGCGCGCCTGCTTCACTCTGCCCTCGCTGGCCTAGGTCAGATGACCCCTGGCCTGAGTCTTGCCACTTGCGGTGCGTGGCCCTCTGCGGCCACTGGCATCATGGACTGGCTAAAGAACTTTGAGTTAATACAACCCAGCTCACACCTGTTCTCAAGGGGCCACCTTTACCTGGGCCTCTAACCCGGCCTTGAGGCTGGCGGGGTTTTGATGCCCAATGTACTGAGATCCTCAGAAAATAGTTACTCTCAAGAATAAAGGCAGAATCCTCTAAACATCAAGAAAATAAAAAAGTTCCCTAGAAAAAAGAATGAAGAGAATTTGCCTAAGATCTCCAGCAACAATGGAGGGAATGGTTTCACGGAACAAAGATGCAATTCCCAGCGAAGCCATCCTTCACGGGGGAGGCAACAAAAGGACTCTCGACGCGAAAGGTCAAAGTGAAGCATCAGAGCAGCGACTTTCAACTGGTGAGCCGCAAGAATTTTTAAAACATGAATATCTGACTGTTTAGTCAGGGGCACTGACCTCTCTTCCCTTAGGTTGTCAAATGAAAAACTGACAGCAGCCAACAAAGCAATAGCTGTCCAATGGGAATAAATCAAAATTATACCTGTCAGATCAGCAAAAATGTATTTTTTTGTGTGCCTCCAAGTTTTAGTAATCAGGTTACGTGCGCCGTGAGGTGAAAGGGCTGGCGGCCACCGCGCTGGGGCGAGGGGAGCCCTGCCGGGACGGCCCGCGCGGGCTGCGCGAAGGCCGGGCGACATCCGAGTCGCTCATTAAAGTGATTACAAAACAAAGCAAGCGTCGACCTGGCTGATGGAAAGAGAAGTTATAAGTATATTGAAAAAACTGGCAAAGAGGGGGAAAGTGGATAAAGAGTAAAACCATGCTAAATTTTTCACTCTTCAGAGTGAGTAATCAATAGTTTTAGACTTTTTACCAAAGGTAGAGACTAATAGAGAAATATAGCTCATTTTTTCTTAATTTAAAAGTAATTCTGCACCAAAAATGGAGTGCATATAAAAGAAAAAAAGGAATTTTCCTACTTTCCAACGACAGAAAAACTTCTCAGAGCCAGAAAGGCAGAACAGGAACCAGAAAGCACCAGTGAGATGAGAGGCCCACCCTGGGCAGCACGGCAGACGCTGAAGGCCCTGCCAGGGCGGCACAAGCTCCCGTTTGGAGCAGGGGAGCTGCCACCGCCAAACAAAGGTAAAAACAAAGGAGTAGGCAACGGTACATCAGGGAAAGTGCAACAAAAAGAAAAAATCTAATGACAATGCGAATATCAGATAAAGTCAGACTCAAGACACATGGATTAATTAGGTCAAAAGGGATTCTTATAAGCTGTAAAAAGATAAAATACATAATGAAGACATAACAATCATCAACCTGAATGCTTCAAACAACTTGGTAAGGAAATGAATACATCAAAAATCTGTTTAGAATCACAATGAGGAATTCATAAAATCACCTCTCCTGATACTAGAGAAAATGTACAGAAAAGAGAGAGAGAGAGAAAGAGAGAGGCGGCAGATGGCTAGAATAAGGTAAGAAACCTGACTTAAGGGGCACCAAAGCATATGCACTAAAAATTAAAAAAAACAGTTTCCAATACATGTTTAATGTTTAACTTTATTCCATAAAATACTGACAAAAACATTTCTAAATAAGCCACAAAGAAAAAAATCTCAAAATAAAGGAAAATAAAATTTATATACACTACATTCTCAAACTACAATGGTGACAAAACCAGAAACTAACAACAAAAAATTAACCAAGAAAGTGAACCAACCACATCTATCTGGAAATGAGAAGAAATGCTCTTCGTTCCTGTCTCAGGTCAAAAATCCAATCAATCAAAACTTGCCAGGATGTGGTCAAGGCAGCATTCAAAAATGCATTGTCAAAATTCATCTCTTACTAAAGAAGAGTGAAAATAAGCAAAGACTCAATTCAGTAACAGCCAAATGTTCCAGAGGAGGCCAGGGAGGGAGGGGAAAGGAATTAGTGAGCCTGGGACTCCGCGCACTGGACAGGCAGGAGAGCTGTCGAGCACATGCAGGGGCGAGACCATGAGAAGGCTGACGGGTCGGTCACAGTTCTGGCGCTGCTGCGGCACAGCGAAAGAACACGAACGTTAGAAATGAGAAAGGGAGCACAGCTACAGACACAGAGGAGGTACTTTTCAAACTCACGAAAATAGAGTAATTGCATTCTAGTTAAGCTGAAAACTCTTGATGAAAACAAACACTTTGAAGACGATGAGCCGTGCTGACTCAGAGGGGTAGCGCCCGAGGCGGCAGTGCCTAGGACGCCGGGCACGCTGTCAAAGGCATGCTCCCCAAGGACACAGTTTCTGGTAGTATCAGAGGACTTCTCTGCACCTCCAAGAACAGAAAGCCCCAAGCTTTCTAAATTGTTCTGGAAAACAAAAATGTGGAGAGCCTCCCATCATAATTTAAAAAATCCTGATCTCAAAATACGGCTAAAAGAGTTTAAGAAAAAATATATAACTCAAGCCCCTATTTTGAGTCTACATAAAATGCTAATAAAAAACAATCACATTATAATGCTAGCTAGATGTCATCAGGCCTGGCCAATTCACTGTCCATATATTAGTTCACCAAATCCTTCTAACTATCTCTGAAGTGCTATTATCATCCTTTTTCCAGATGAGGAAACTAAGGCATGGGAACTGGCAGGACGCCAGGCTCTAGAGACCATGCCCTAACCACTAGGATATACTGCCTCGACATTTCACTCCTGCAGCTTTTTAGAATAGTAACCCACCAAGGCACAGTAGAGGGTGTGCCACAGACGCCACACTGGCCAGACACCAAGCAGTCTGGTCACGAGGTCTATCTAAGGCACACCAGCACTAACATGGTTCTCCTATGGAAGCAGCCCGGCTCCCGGGAGGCACGGCTGACCCTGGGGGCTGGAGCGGTGTTAGCGCACCACTAACGAGCACCCCATGAGCCCCCGGCGCATCTGGCGCCGGGCAGAAAGAAGAGAGTGTTCAAAATCAAAACGAGAGAGTGGGGGTGGGGGAGAAGTGGTGTCAGATGACACAGGTGCCCAGTGAAAGAGACCCCAGTGACTCAAGTTGGGATGATCCGAGCAACAAATTAAGTAGCTTAATATGAAGTTATAATCCAAAGTACAGAATGTATATCCATATAGACGTAAGGAAATAAATGGTTGAATAAACACATACGTGGGGAGAAAGAGAGAGCTCTCCTGCACAGAATTACGATAGAGTGTGAGTCCGCTCCCCTGAAGGGCAGGCTGGGATGGAGGCAGGGCTGCAGAAGTGACTCTGCACAGGGAAGTTGACACACACTCCCTCGGGCAGGTGCTCAAGGTCCCGTCAGCAGTAAGCCGGTTGACAGCAGGTGCCCTGGACGTGAGGTGACGGGAGTGGCCCTGGCCCTGGCACTGGGCCTCTGCGCTCCTCCTCCCAACACCCCCGTCAAACCCTTAGGAGACCATCAGAAAAACGAACCCTGAGGGATGATCTGCCAGCTCCGTGACCAGCACTCTCGAAAACTGCCACAGGCTCCAAAAGCAAGGGAAGGAGGAAACTGTCACAGCCAGAGGGGCCTCAGGGGACGGGGCAACAAAGTGTAATACAACACACGGTGTTCTGGAACGGAAGAAAGGACATCAGGCGAAGCTAAGGAAACTGGAATGAAGTGTGGGCTTCAGATAATGACAAGGCATCCACGCTGCTCGTGAGCGTGACAGACGTGCCGGGGCCATGAGGACGGCAGGGGGCAGGGTACGTGGGGACCGTCCAGTACTCTCATAGCCTTTCCGTGACTGAAATGATTCTAAAATACACGTGTATTAATTGCTTAACAGACAGAGACACACAAGGTCAAGGGAGGCGCCAAAAAGGCAGCTGGTAAAATTCAGCATCCTTTCCTGATAAAATCTCCTAGCAAGCCAGGATAAAAAACACTACTTCCTTAAACTGGTACTAAATATTTATTGGAAATCAACGGTCTAAATCAGGTTCAAATGTGAAGCACTGGAGTTAAATCATAAAGATGCCTGTTGGCACCACTGTTACTTAACAGGATTCTCTCAAGGGGCAATTCCCCTGGCATTTGAGAAGAAAATTTCTATTACCTTTGTCTTCAACAGCTCTCCCTAGGGCTGCATGGACCAGGCTGCCTTTCCTTCTGTTTCTTTGTTCAGCTTTCTAGCTGAACACCAGGCTGGTTTGCACCCGTGTATGCCCATTTCTCAATTACTCTGAGAGGCAAAAGGAGCTATCCCCATGTTAAGCCACAGTCCCACAGCCTCTCCTCCACCGAGGCCCCAGCTACGTTCTCCGACACCAGGTTCAGCTAAACTTCACAGAGAGAGCTACTCCCTGCCCTCATGTCAGGCGTGGCCACGGCAGGCTGGGTGGGCACACGGGACCACTCTGCCAGTGTGGGGCAGTCTGGGATGAAGCACGACCTCCTCTGAACTCCAAGGAACTGTCCACCCAAGACAACTCTGGCTCTTGAAAAGTGCTCAGCTCGCTGAGGTGTGGCCAGCTGGGTGCAGGACTCAGGGCTGCCTTCTCAAGGGGGCACCAGACAGATGGGGGTTTCCTGAGCCCTCTCGTGTGATCTGTCTCCAACAGTCGAGGAAGTGCTGACAGGAAACCTGCACTAGCCTCACAGCACAAGACAAAGAGTGGGTTTCACCACACCCAGACCTAGGGTCTTAGGGCCCTTTTCAAATGAGCCATGCCACAGTCTTGTCCCTCAAGGTGGCCAACAGAGAGAGGCCATGTCTGCTATGGAGGGCACAGGGCACTGCCCGTGCACAGCGGCCTGGCCCACAGAGAAGGGCCCATCATATCTGTTCTTACCCAGGGGGAAGCTAGCTGTATATCTACAGAACCTCCACGAAGGGAGGGAATAAGAGCTTCTTGCTGCCATCCATCATCATTGAAAACAGTCCTCTGCATGGCCTGAGGGTTGTGGTGGCCAGGGGCACATATGACCACCATGCCCAGCAGGGAGAGCTCCAGGTAAGACCCAGAGTGAGAGAGGGCCAGGCCTCTGAGATGGTCCGTCAGTGGTCACAGTGCCCCAGGAGGACCGACAGATGCAAGAGGCAGGTGCTAAGCCAAGAGGCAGCTGGAAATGCAGACAGTCTGCATCAGCTTGAAGGTGGAGGGCACAGGACAGAGGAAAGTGGCTCAGCTGCCTCAGCTGCCAGTGCCTCCTGCAGCCAAAATCACCGCGGGCTAGTAGGGTTCTGGGGTTCCCTACAACTCTCCCACCACCTTCCAATTGTGCTCACTGGAGTTGAAATTTCTGAATTTCAAAAAAAAAAACCCCAAAATGGCCTTGTTTAGCAAGAACACAGCAAGGGTTTGGGGGGTGGGTAAAATGAAAGACCAACCACTCAACACAGCACCCTGTGGCTTAGGAGTGGTGTGTGTATGTGTCGTATGAGTGTGAGTGGTGTGTGATGTGGTCTGTGTGAGTGTGTGGGGTGTGTATGTGTGTAGGGGGTGTCTGTGTGTGTGCATGCTGTGATGCATGTGGTGGGCATTGTGTGTGAGTGGTATTGTGTGTGCGAACATGTGCAGTGTGTGACTGGTACGTGACTGGCGTGCTGTGTGTGAAGTGTGCATGTGTCTGTGTGGGGAGTGTTGATAAATGTGTGGTGTAGGTAAGAGGTATGGTGTGTGTGTATGTGTGTGATGTGTGTAAGTGTAGGGTGGGGCTGACAACCCCCCTCAGAAGAAACCCCTCAGGCTGGGTCCCTGTCCCTCACCCCCAGTCGGGACCCGGGGACACAATGAACACACAGAACCATGACTTGCTCCATCTGACCAAAGGGCAGAAAAAAGGAAGGAGACTTTTTAAAAAACCCTCACCCAGGGATATGCTAATTAATGTCAGAGAGAGAGAGAGAGAGGAACATCAATCAGTTGCCTCCCTTTTGCGCCCTGACTGGGGATCAAACCCAAAACCTTTTCATGCACAGGATGACACTGCCACCAACTGAGCCACCCGGCCAGGGCAAAGCAAGGAGCCTCTTATCCCACCAAAGCAGAGCTGGGCAAGTTCTTCATTAACAAGGGACTGGAAGGAACCTGGAGGCTGTTGTTGGGGGCTGCTGTCTGTGTTGAAGAGCAGAGGAAAACCCAGGCCCCGCCAAGTGTCTCCAGGTGGGCTCAGGGTGTGTACCAAGAAGGGCCCCAGCCCAGGGAGGAGGACAGTGCCACACAGCTCCCCGACACTCCTCACAGTCCCTCTGCCTTTCCAATGACTCCGCAATCCCCACAGAAGCTGTCATGGGAGGGCCCGGGATGCCCCATTCACCGTTTGGAGAGAAAGAGCGTAATTTCAATTAAGGTCCCAGGCTGTCAAAAACATCAAGTTATTAATCTCCTTGTGGCAAATGTGAACCGGGACCTGCTTACACAGCCAATTGAGCATGCTCTAAATTAGTGTTTGCAGGTAATTGATTCAGCTGCCAGCCCCATGCCAGCCGGCTACAAGCTGGTTACACCACTAACATTAAATAATACGAGCAGTAAAGTGGCCTGCCTGGTCGGGCCTGCAGTCAGATGCTGTTAGCGCCCGATTTACCCAAACATTATGTCTGATTGGTTTAACACAATTTACTACACGTCAGTTGGGGAAAATGGTTCTCACTTTCCTGAAACTACTCACGGCACAGCACAAAGGAGGGGGTGTCTTAATAAATGCCATCAGCACACTCTTTTTTTTTAGCATGCCCTCAAGATTTTATAACTTTGGATAATAAATTTTTTTAAAAAAAAGCATAGCCCCAGCCAGGTGGCTCAGTTGGTTGGAGCACCGTCCTGTGCACCAAAAGGTGGCGGATTTGATCCCTGGTCAGGGCCCATATGGGCAGCAACTGATCGATGTTTCTCTTTCTCTAAAATCAACAAGCATATCCTTGGGTGAGGATATTTTTTTAAAGCGCAACTCTTAGAACTGGGTCTCCTGGCCGGCATCTCTGAGTCTAGGTCTGAGCACCATTGTCTTGGTGGTGGTGGTTTGCCCTCCTCGGAGAAAATCAGTGCCGCTCCCCATCCCGCCACCCCTACCCCGACCCTCCCTCCAGTCCTGACACATTGGAGGCCCTGCCCTTCTTGCCCTGTGTCGCTCTGTGGGCTGGGGGTGCCAGGCGCTTGGGAGAATGTCCCGCTGGTTCTAGGGATGCTCTTCTAACCCAGGAGTCCACAGCTCTCCCAGGGGCAAGTCCAGCCTGTGCTTAAAGGGCCACACCCCGTGGGGGACTAACAATTCCGATGTGGCTTCACATGCTTCACCTAGTTGAGAAAAGAAGGCTCAAGTCCACAGTGGCACCAGCGACAGCAGGAAAACAGCTCAGGACACTTCCTTCTTTCTCTCCCCCATCCATCCAGTGCACCTGCATGTACGTCCTGACAAGAACCATGGGGCAGACACTACAGATAAATAAGACCAAGTCTCCAAGAAGCAGCCTCCAGGCTTCCAAGGACGCAGACCACAGAGCTGTGTCTGCCAGCTGCCCAGCAGTGAGACAAATGTGCCCACGGGGAGGCGGCTCGAGGCAGAGTGGAGTTGCCCACCTCAGAGCTGCAGATGCTCCCAAAGGCTTAGGCTGGCACTGGCAGTTGAGGGTGCCCTCCTCACATCTGGCCAAGGACACCCCCAGACGTGACAATGTCCTAGCACAAGCATCTTCCTACTGTCTTTAGGGGTGTGACACCCTCTGCCTGCAAAGGTCACCCCAGCCACCTGTGCTTCAGGAACAGTCTCCACCTCTTGCTCTTGTCTCTGCTTCAGCTTTTCCCAGAGCAGCCCCCAACCCCTCTGCACACTCTACCCTAGGAGCCCCTGCTCTCAGCTCTCAGGGACCCACAGGCCAATGGCTCCTAGGGCAGGCACACGCCTGGCACATTATGCTGAATTAATGCTGCCCAGCACCGTCAGGCCAGCTGCTTTTGGCCACATCTTCAGGCTCATTTCTCTGAGAAATGTCCCTGATGCAGAGGTGGCAGCAGTGTGTTGAACCCAGGAATGGGGGAGGGGTGGAGGCTGAGGGATTTGAAGACAAAGGTGACCCCCCCCAGGGCTCAGCGTGAAGAGACCCTCCTTCAAAGAACAGCCAAATGCAACTCATAGACTTTGGATCCGACTCAAACAAACCAACTCTGAAAAGATAGTTTTAGACCAATACAGACTAGATATTGATAATACTGAAGAACTATTGCTAATTTGGTTATTTGTAATAATGACATGGTAGTTATGTAAAGGGAAAAAATACCCTCATCAACTGAGACCCCTAATGATGTACTATTAGGGAGAAATGACATTATTCTTTTGGGGGGGTGCATTAACAATTTCCTACAAAGGGCAAAAAGAAAGATGTTACTACCATGGTGGAGGGGGAGGGTAAGGAGGTAGAGGAAGTAGCCCAGGCCAGCCCCTGATGCAGAACTCACACACAGGCCCGTCTGGCTGCAGCAGGGCTGGGCTGCAGCAGGGCTGGGCTGCAGGACATGGGGCCAGACAACAGCTCAGGTCTCTCCTAGGAGTCACCTTCGGAGCTCAGCTCCCTGCAGCACAGGGCACAAGGCTGCCAGCGTGCAGCAGACGGCAGGGTTCCACACTGGGGCAAGCTAGTCCTGCTCCAATTTCTGGGTTATTTTTATTTGAGACATCAGCTGTGGGTCACCTCTAGGCCAATTCAGATGAGAACAGATTTCTGGGGCAGTGCCAATCTCAGGGTCCACTGCCCGGTCCATCTCCCAGGTAGCAGGGCAGAATTCTTCCTGTTTCAGACAGATCCTTGGGGGATCAGGGATGCTGGGAATCCTGAGCAGACATTGTGCGCAGCGCGGACCACGTGGAGGCAGAGACTGGGGCACTCGCATGTCCTTCCCCACATCCAGGGTCCTTGGTGAGGCTCTCCTTTGGCCCCTCCTGGAACGCCATGCAACCAGAGCTTCCAAGGCCATGTTAACCTCTTACCACCCAGAGTAAGAGGAGAGAAGAGCAGAGGTTCCCCATCCAGGAGTCCTTTCAGGGTCAGACTTTGAAAAAGATACCCACCCCCCAGCCACGTGACGATGAGCATCAATGCCCATGCTGCTCACCACTGACTCCGTCTACTCCTCGAGCTCCCCCAGGGCTGACAAAGTGCAGGCCTGAAAGGCTGGGAGGGGGACTGGAGGCAGAGCGGGCCCTGGGGTGCCCTGGTGGACTTGGGCCCCCCAAGGTGGGCAAGGGGACGCAGCACCAAGCTCTAAGGCCAGTAGGAAAGGGCAGTCCAGGATTGGGACGGGTGGGGGCAAGGATAAAAGGTAAAACTCTTTTTCCTGTGCTCACCACACTTCTGACACCAAATGTGCAGGTTTTCCATACAACCAATTCTCTAATTCTCCGTGGACACCACTGGGGTGTCCTGAAGTGTACTTCTGGCACCAGCTGCCAGGGTTCCCACAGACCCCATAGTTTAAAGGGCTCAGTCCCACAAGATCATTCCCACTTCAGATGTAAGTCCAGGCCTCCCATACTTCTGAATGACCGGCTATAAATCAGGGGTCCGGGCAGGGTGGAGGCCGAGGACTGGCCATCCACACCCACGGAGGCTGGGCAGCAGCTAGGCAGGCAGCACTGGCCATCCACACCCACGGAGGCTAGGCAGCACTGGCTTGCTGCAGGCCTATTTGGAGCCCTAGGCCAATGGAGCTCTCCAGAATACTTTATGAGCCACTTAACCATCCCGAGACCCAATTGACCAAGCACAGCGGATGTAATGACAGTGTTTACACATAAAAATGGCAAGCTGTTCACTAGTGCCTTTCAGAGTCACAATAGCAGCTCTTTGGTAAAGTTTCCTGCAAATTGCACAAACACAGTCCAGAGGCTGGAATGATGGGGCACTAAAGCAGCCTGAAGAGCAATCACAGGACATTACCATCAAACACTCTGCCAGGCACCAGCAAGGTGGCCACGGCCGGAGGAAAACCCTCTTCGTCCAAGGTGCCCAGGCCCCGCTGGAACCCCACTCCACCCGCGCACGTCACGGAGGCACCCTGCCCACTACTCGCTCAGGTAACATAAATCAGTGTTTTCACACTTTAATCTTCACCCAGAGAAACATAGCAGCTTACCTTTCCATCTCATATTCTTTCATTCCCACTTTTACAGCCTTCATCACCTGGAGGAGAGATACGGAGTACAGACATTTGTATCACAGAAGTAAGTGGCACCACCTGATAAATTATGTAAAGCACTTTTTCAAAAGAATCTCCTCTTTAAAAAAAAAAAAAGAGTGATACATGCACACAGCGGTGCAAAAAAGTCCCAAAGTCACACAGCTTATTCAAGCCACCCTGGAGCGCTCCTCTGTGGGGGCCGACAGACGTCCAGCACAGATCAGCGGCAGGCTGACGGCAGCAAGTCTCTGACCAAGACATTTGCGGACACTCAGCGTTCGGAAAGCCGCGGAGACGAGCCTTACAGGTCTCCTTTGTTTAACTTCCACGGAAAGAATGCGCGCACCCCCACGTTCACTGCAGTGTTAATTACAGTAGCCAAGACAGGGAAGCCCCCAAGGGTCCATCAGCACACGAGTGGATAAGAAAGTGGTGATATGTGTGTACAATGGAATAGTACTTGGCCATCCATAAAAAAGAATGAAATCTTACCATGGATGGACCTAGAGGGTATTATGCCCAGTGAAATAAGTCAGAGACAAATACCATACGATTTTACTTGTATGTGGAATCTAAAGAGCAAAATAAATGAACAAACAAAACTGAAAGAGACTCAGACACGGAGAGCAGACTGGTGGTTGCCAGATGATAGGGGCGTCAGGGAGCTGGGTGAAAGAGGCGAAGGGGTTAAGAAGGACAAATCAGGAGTTACAGAACAGTCACGGGGTGTAAAGCACAGCACAGGGAGTACAGTCAATAACATCGTCAGAACTGTGAGCGGGGCCACGCAGGCAGGGAAACTCCGGGGGAGCCCTGTGTAAAGTAGGTGACTGCCCACTGTGCTGCGCACCTGAAAGTAATACAGAATAATATTGAGAGTAAACTATAGTTGAAAAACAAAATAAAACAGAGAAAATGGACTTATACAAGAGATTCTGTTGTCCACGAATGACCCATGTCTGTCTCCAGACACAAAGCTGTGACTGTCACCAAGCACGCACCAGGCTGTCCCAGTCGCCCTGACAGTCTCTCTGAAAATACTCCTTATTTGCTCTAACTCCTCAGGGAAAGTAAAGGGGGAGGGTTTGGGAAAGAATGATGTGAGGACATTTAATGAAGAACAGTAATAAATGTGCTTGGACCGTGGGTAAGAACCAAAGATTCTTTAAAAAGGAGCTGGAACTTTGGGAATTTCGGGAAGGAAAGCGCCACCCTCCTTGAAGTGGGGCCTTCATGCTGGGGAATCCCCTGAGGGGGGGTGCCTGAACCTCTGCTGTCCCTGCCCTGTCCCCACTGGGGAACGGAGAAAAGGCATCGCTGGGTCTTTTCTCCTGCAGTGGCCTTCCTGCCTGCTCCACAGGCACTCGGGACGTCAGCCACCCTGAGGCGCCTGTTTGGATGCCGCCCTCTGGTCCCTCCACACAGCAGTGTGCTTGCCCCCACCCCCGCCCCAGCCGGAACAGCACCCCAACAAGCCAGGGCCCTGCTTACCTCCCGGTGGGCCTCACTGGAGATTCTATTGGTGTAGCGCAAAACCTCCAGCTCCATGTCCGTCTTGAAGACCCGGCTTTGGAGAAGAAAAAGACAAAGGGGCAAGTCAGGGACTCTCAGCAGGAGCTGGCTGGACCCCTCCAGAGAGACTCTGGAGCTGCCACACCTGCACAACCTGGAAGCTTCACAGGGCCAGGTGGTGCCCAGTTAGGCTGCAGATAGGCTGCAGATGGGCTGCCTAGGTGTGGGGGTGGTGGCGGGGTGGACCACCAATCTGAAGGAGTGAGAGCAACACAAAGCACTGCCCATCCTCAACTAACAGCCTCAGGTATGCAGGCTGTTTCCAGTTACAAGACCTGGAAACTGCTGTGGGTGGTGGAAGAAGCCCAGGTTCTTCAGCAAGACAAGCCTTGCCTCCCTGAGACTCAGTTTCCTCACCCGTGGAATGGAGGGAAATCTACACAGGTGAGGCTGTTAGACCTGAATCTTAAAGTGTGCTGCCTCTCGGGCTTTGCTCAGTTGGCTGAAGAGGCCCCCCATACCCTCCCCACATCCATGGGGACTCAGGCCGCTACCTAAGACAGAGGTGGGAGTGGGAATGGGGGGGCATGTGACGCACCAACTTCCAGCCTAAGTGCAGGAGTGAATGCGGAAGGAGCCAGTCTGCAGAGAGAAGCAGGGGCTGAGGGGCAGACACCAGAAAAACAGCAAGGAGAGAAAGGGTTTATGGCGGGCAGGTGGCGCAGCCAAGAGACCCTGCTGACTGGTGGAGATCCCCTGTATTTCCTGCAACTGGACGCCAGGGGGCCCTCACAATAAACGCCTATTAATCTGTACAAATATGGTTAACCGTTTCCAGCCTTTGCAATCAATCTCATCCCCAAGTAAGACCCACACAGAGAAGCTAAATAAATATTCCTTTTCTACCTCCATCATATCCAATAAGCAACTCCAGGTCACGGGCATTTAAGTGGCAGCCATGGCCAGTCATCAGGCACACAGAGTCCTCAGCCATCCTTCCTGACCCACTTTCAACAAAGCCACCTCTCCCTGCCTCAGAGAGAACACACTCAAGCGCCCTCAAGGGCAGCACAGCCAGCATGTCTGATGACAGCACACTAGCACCCTTCGTCCGTGCGCCTCTCATCCAGCCACTGGCTGTCCTCGGAAGCCTGGCCGCCCTAAGGTGGCCTCAGCGGAGGTAGACAGGATGGCAGGGAGGTCATCACAGAAACAGCCCGAGCCACTGCCTTGCAGTCTCCATGGTACCATCCAGCCAGGACAGCCAGGCTTTTGTCCCCGGGAAGTGAGGAGGGCATTGGACAGCAGAGCAATGCCCTCTTAGGAGGGTAAATCTTCTGGGGAACATAGACAGGGCGAACCCCCAAGTGCCCTGAGAGCTCTGCAAACATGCCTTCTCCCTGAGGGGCAGACTCTGAGCCTAACTGTTTGCTCTTTACCATCATAAAGATGCCTCTGGCTCTGCACCAGGGCGCTGGGAGCAGCCCTGCCTGAGGAGCAGAAAGCTCGTTCCTATGCCCTGGAGGGTCCAGAGCCACCAACGGGACTCAGAGGAGCAGCCCCGGCACCTGAGGTCCAAATCCATTTGCAGGATGACCCAGCAGCCGCCCGTGCTTTGCTCCTCACTACTGCCCTGCCCAGCCCCAGCCCGAGGACCTGGAAAGGGGCGAGCGGGCCTCTCTGGGATGGCCAGCGTGACAACACAGGTGGAAAGAGGCCCAGGCTGCATTCGCCTCTGGCCCTCTGCCTCTCTATTCAGCTTAGATCCCTGGTTCATCCTTTCAGCTACCACTCTTCCTGACAATTTAGACTCTGAGGCCCTGTGCCCATCTATCCAAACGGGCTTAGCCAAACTCCATGAGGGTCAAGCCAGAGCCTGTGCCCACGTGCTTCAGGGTTATGGGGGCTGCGGGGAAATCCTGCGGGTGGATGGCTGGATGGCACAGCAGCAGTTCGTCTCCAGCCCCACAGCCTCCGCCGGCCCCAGGCCTGCCATGAGTCACAAGGGGGCACGGAGGAGGCCTACTCTCAACTTTCCCCACCTTCCCAAGGTCTCTCCCCTCCCCTCTGCATTGCCCCCTCCCCTCTTCTCAGAGGACAAATAACTCATCTCGGAGAGCACAGAAGCCAGCAGTTGGACACACTCCACCTCTTCTCTAAACAACCCAGCCTTCCCCCTCATGTTCTCCTCCCTCCCTTCTAAGGGAAGGGGTGTCCTCTTCCAGATGAGGCTCAGCCCCTCCCCCCCACACCTGGGCTCAGATCCCGGCCTCAACCTCCTCCATCCACCTGCTTCTACTACTGAACACCCCATGACCACTCACTCACGTCCCCTCCTCTAGCCAAGCTTTATCGACGCCACATTTCTGGAAAGGAAACAAATGGTCCTTGCCATGGGAGAGGGGCGGGAGCAGCTTTCACATTTTACTTCGAACCTCTTCCTTCTCCATCTCCTTCCCTCCCCTTTCCCTCTTCTCCCTTCAGCCCCCACACCCTGCCTGCTGCCCACACCAACGTGGGGGATAATGACCCCAGCTGCCAAATCCAGAGGCACCCTTGACCTCCCTCAGAGAGACGCCGCTCACTGCCTCCCCGCCTGGTGTCCCTGACAGGTCCTCCCCTCCCTGCCCGTCAGCCTCGCCTCTGTCCTAGCTCCCACATCCTCTGGCACAGGCCCCCAGACACCCCCAGCTCAGTGTGACAGGAGCTCCCACCCATCCACAGACCCATCTCAACTCACAGCTCTGACGTCCCTGCTGCTTGACACATAACTGGACATCATCCCAGACAGCCCCCCTCTGGTCCGTCCAGTGCTCCCACATCCAACTGACGACCAAGGACTGTGAATCCACCTCTACAACCTCTCTCAGACCCTCTGTGTCTCTCCATCCAGACCCTACGCCCTCCAGCCTGGACGGCCTCTCCTGCCTCTGCTGGCCTCCAAGACTCAAGCCTGTCTGCTCCCTGATGGGCAGAGGATCTTGAGGAGATGCAAATCTGGCCTTGCCTGTCCTTGCCCAAAACCGTCAGCGCCCTTCAGATGTCCTGGGGATGAGGTCAAAACTACAAGGTGACTCCTGATGCTCTCCAGGCCCCACCCCCACAGAACACTCTTCTGCCTGGAACTTGCTAGAGCCTTTCGGCTGACCTTTCATCCTCTAGCTCCCACCTGAGAGGCACCTTTCTCAAGGTGGAGGAGGGGCCCCTCCATCCCCCACACCAAGCTAGGCCGGCTCTCTCTGTTCCCTGGCCAGCTATAGGAATCCTCAGCAAGCTCTCACACTCGCAATCTCTTTTTCACCTAAGTCTCCTCCAAAACCATAGCCCTGGAGGGCAGCCCAGGGCCAGAACAGTGACTGGCCCAGAGCAGACACACAGAAACTTCGGGTTAGAAATAGCATCTGGGCACTGCACCAAAGCTGGAAACACTTTCAACGAGGAGAGATAATGGCCTCATTTCAAAAGAAAAGGAGGCCACCCCTCCCCCACCCCAGGGGGAGTTCACCAGGTCAGTGTGGGGGGTGCTGTTCAGCCTGGCATGCCCTGGGCAGGACAGGGAGCAGCAGCCCAAACTCCACTGCCACTGCCCGCCCACAGCCAGAGGGAGGAAGGAGCAGCCCCAGGACTTGACCCCCCAGGAACCACCCCACAGGCTCTCCTCTGGCCTCCTCCCCGAGGCTGGAGCACCCTAGTCCTGGAGATGAGTGGTGCAAAGCACACCTGCAGCCCGAGGTGAAAGGAGACAAGGAGTCCAGACCACGCCCTCCTCCCTTCGGAGATGTTAGGCATTTTCAGCCATGAAGAACCAGGGTCCTGCTTTCTTCTCCAACTTTACTCTGGGAAAATGTCAAACTAGGCCTCTTGCTGATTTCCTCAGAAGTTATGTTTTAGTCACATCAAAAAAAAATCAGATGGAACCACAGCAGATCACCCCACAAAGGCAGTTCTCTGGAGAAACCAGCCCAGCCCAGCCCAGCCGAACCCAAGCTTCAAAGGCCCTGAAGACAGCCGTCTCCGTGTGCAGACTTCCCCAGGCATCCACAGGGCGCTCTGGGCCGGAAGTGGCTTCCAGTTTTCTCCATGACACAAGCTCCGGACACTTGTGAGATTACTGCAGCGAGTAAGACAACTTGCCAGCATTCTGCACAGCTTCTCCCATCTTCAGGAGGAGGTCACAGCCCTGAATCTGATGAGGTTATTTCCATGGCTCCTGAGCACAAAGAAGGCAAGGAAAGGGGCATTCCACCACAGCCTCGCCCTTCAGGCCCGATGGCCACTGGAGTAAGGGGGGCTTAGGCCACACTCCGCCCCAGCCTTATCTGGCCCAAGGATGTGAGAGGTCATGGTTAGAAATGGGATCTGCAGGGGTTCTATCTCCAAGAGAAGATGAAGGCCATCTCCTCCATGAAGCATCAGAGGACCGAGACTCAGGACAAGACAACACCCATGACACTTAAGAAGTTTGGACGGAAGGCAGGTCAGGCAGCAGGAGGAGGCGCTGGTGTGTGTGGGAGCGCTCACACGGCGGCTCCTGGCCCAGCCAGCAAGTGTCAGCACATGCCAGGCTGCTCCCGCAGAGAGGTGGCACCGTGGGCGGGGCCGGGCCGGGGAGGCTCAGCGTCCCCAGCCACAGGCCCGAGACCCTACAACGACAAAAACTGGACCAGGCTGAGATTCATTTGTGCAATTCGCCCCCCATAAATATTCACAGGCCACAAAACTGCCTCTGGATAGTAAACCATGATGAAGATACCATTTAACTGAGGTCTGATGCTCCAATGAAAACAGTAGTAAGACAGAATGAAGTGTTTCCAAAATCAGTCCGTAAGCGTCAGATCGCCACAGTGTTCACCAAAACCTGGTGGGAAGGACAGGAACTCCATCTCTCCTGAAGATGAGTGTATGGGGGATGGTTCTGTGAGAGAGGGCGGTGAGAATTCAATCCCACAAGACCCCCAAGACCCTTCCTTCCACCCCGTGACCCAGCGATGCAAAGGGCAAAACCCCAGAACAGCAGCAGGGACAGAAAGACAGAGCTGGTTAGAATTACACATTTTCAAGAGGCTCAATCAGTAAGTCCTCTCAGAGGAACCGGAAATCTAGGTCATCAGCGACATACCTTTTCTAACTTGGGACATACTGCCAGGACCTAAGACCCTGGTGTGCTTCTGCCCCTGAACCATCCATGGCTCACCACCTCCAGGGAATGGACAGGGGGTAGAAACAGACCTGGTACCCCACTGCCTGATTCATACAGACCAGACACCTTTGCTTGGGGTAATTAACAGTTCTGAAACTGACCTATGACTCAATTTCAGTCTCACTTAAAACCCCAGAAGGCACACGGCACTTGCTGACATGCTCGCTCTCCTGTGTCGCTTCCGGGGTGCTTCACCGAAATCCAAGGCACTGCACTGCTAGACGGTACTAAAGCACCTCCTTTTATTTCCCATTCTGCCGTCAGATCAATTTAATCATCTGCAGAACAGAAGAGGAGCACCACAGCCTAAATTATGGAAGTGAGATGCCTGCTCTTATTAAGTTTCAACTTTTGACCTCCACATTCAAACTGCAATACCAGCACAAGAAGAGAAATTATCAGTTATAATCTCATGTTTGTGGGGAAGAGTATGATTATAGAGGAATTTACAGGAAATCAAAAAGGCACTGCTTGAGAGAATGGAAAACAATAAAGCAGTCACCAAAAGGAAATGAATGACACCCAAACAAACACGAGAAAGGAAGCTCGGGGAGCACTGGGAGAGGCTGCTCACCGCCTCCCCATCAGACAGGCTCTGGGAGGCACCCCAAGCCCCCAGCCCAGTGGCTAAGTCGGGGCCGGGGTGCATGTTGGTGGCAGGAGGCATGGTGCACCCCCCATACCCTGGCCTCACACAAGATCCACTCCGGGGGCTCTGAGCACCCCCGCATGCCCAGTGACCATGAGTGGATGGAGAGAGGCTGACACTCACCCTGGGGTGCTCCTCAGAGCTGGGAGGGGCAGCACAAGAGCCCGGAATCATCGGGCTGGCTCAGCTCCCAGTTTTTTCTTGGGCAAATCCCTCAGTTTTCTCATCTGTAGCATTGGGGTAATCGGAGTACCTCCCTCATAACATACATAAAATATCTCTTTAAAGAGGGTGACATGTGTCAAGTGCTTGGCAGAATACCTGGCACACAGAAAGTCTCAAAAGGTGACAGCCATTGTCCCGAACAGCTCAGGTGTGTCAGCACTGGCGCTGTCACTGAATTCCTCAGCCATCCATCACAGGAGACCACTCCTACTTTGTAGGAAACAGGCTCAGTGCTACAGACTGAGTGCTTGTCTCCCTCCAAAATTCATGTTGAAATCGAATCTCCAATGTGTTGGTATTTGGAAGTGGGATCTTTACAGATGGAGAGGCTGGGGCTCAACAAAGTTCACTGACTTTCCAAGGGGAGTGGGCTGGGGTTAGAATTTAGATTTGCCTGAGGGGGTGGTTTATCTATTACACCAGGCAGCTTCTCTCCATGGGCCTAGAGACGGATGATGGTAGAAGCATTCAGGACCCAGGGGCCCAAGGATGCAGCAGTGAGTCATAATTTAAGGTTATGAAGGGCCCCTCCCTCCTGTAGATGGGGGACCTGCCACCATCCCACCCAGACGCCTTCTTGCAACAACTAGAGGAGGGTCACCGTGGCTCTCACTGAGAATGCTGCCATCACTGCCGACGCCAGCACCCATGCTATTAAAACACACCCCTGAGGCAGGAAGGACAATGTGACATTTCTAAAATAGTTCTACTGCCATCAAATGCCAAATAAGTCCTTTCTGCTGCTGGCTTTAATGAAGTTGGGAAGTGTTCTTATGAACGCTGAATCCACTTCCAAGCCTTGGAAATGTCATTAGAATTAAAGTGTGCCTGCTCTAAAGTGACGAACTAATGACATGTCCCTTCGGAGATGCTGGAGCGCACAATTTAGCTCCCATCTATAAGCGTCCAACTCTAAGCAGCCACAAGGGAATGCCATGTGTGGAGTGTAAGTGGACTCAGTCCGTTCCTGAGTATCTAGGATTTATTCTTCTGTCAGCGGGGGGCTAGAGATGGGCCAGGCATGTGTTACTCTATAGAAACAAGAGGCGGCCATGTACTGGAAGGACACAGGCCCCACCCTCAGACAGTGTGGCTGCGATGGGCCCTGGGCCAGAGCTGCCGACCAGCTCGGCTGGTGGGCCTGCCCTGCAGCTCCCCGGGCGGTCGGTACCAACGCCTGTCCACAGCCTCTAGATCTTCACCTCCTGCCAGCCTCTCTCCCACTGGTACCTTACTCAAAATCAACATGTGCCAGACAAGTCCTTGATCTGCCACGAAATCTGTCCGTCCCAGCCATCCCCATCTTTTGTCCCCAGCTGTTCAGGACAAAAATCCAGAGTCACTTTGAACTTCACCCTTCACTCAGCTGTCGAATGCTCCCCTCAGGAGTGTTTGCCCTGACTGATACTTTTTGTCCCGACTGCATCACACCGCCCTCCATTGCCACCTAGGCCCTGCAACAGCCTCCTATCTGGTAGCCTGTTCACATCCTTGCCCTACAATTGAGCCTTAGTCTAAAGATAAGATGATTTTTTAGAATGCAAACCTGATCCTATCCTTCCCCTGCTTAACTCTTTCAAAGGTTTCTTTTGGTTCCCATTACTCTCAAGACAAAGTCTAAATTGATACCATGGCCAACCCATCCCCTGCCCAAGTCTCCAATCACCCACCAGAGCCTCTTCCCCAGTGTGTGGCTCTGTGCTGTCCACACAAGGCCCTTACCCTTTCTCTTGTCTCTAGCCATTGAACAAGTGTTCCCTCAGACTGTATTATTCTCTCCTCCTCTGCTCCATGCTTTCCCCAACCTCACCAGCCAACTCCTACTCATTCTTCAGGTCACTATTCCCAAGTTCCAAGACTAGATGAGCGAGCTGTCCCAACTAGATAGAGAAATGCGACCATATGGCCTTAGATCAGACATGAGGAGCTTGCACACCTCCCTGTCAGTGATGATGTGGCAAAGGCCCTGCCTTACCTCTCCCCTGTGTTCATGGTAAGTACAGCCATATAACAAAGAAAAGCGTTTTGTTGCTATTAAAGAGCAACTCAATGACTAGGTAGAAAACTCAATGATTAGGATGGCACATTGGAGTTGGAGGGTCACTCCCAGGGTCCACAGAGGCAACACAGAACCCGAGAAAGCTTGCCTTGCTTTGACCAACCAGAAACTGGTTATGCTGCAGGTAGGGGCTGCCAACATCAAGGGAAGAAAGTAGACAGCATAAAAACATGTATAACAGGATGCTAACTGCTCAAAACAGATGCACGACATGAGGAAAACATGTTTACCTTTCAATAATAGGATTAAGTATGATATTTATTTTTACTCTTCTCACTATCTACTTTAACTGAGCTACATAAGGTTGGCTTATTTATAGTAGGAGCTTTAAAAGACTAAAAATAAGTGAAAAGATAAGAGAAATTTAATTGACATTCAAATGACTCATGTCCTTTCAAAAAGAACCCCAACCAACTGACAAACAAAAACAAAGAAGGCAGTCTGAGAGAAGAGGCTCTGGAAACTGGCTTGTCTGATGGGCGCTCTGAGTTGGAGCAGGCAGGAACAGCAGGGTCTTTCACCTTCCTGAGCTGAGCACAAGGAACAGCCAATGTAGCCACAGGCTGTACTTACCATTCCACAATCTCCGGATGAAGAATAGTGTTGTTAACATTGAACCTACAGAGAAAAAAAAATAAAGCTCATTAATTCAATGATCTGTCATCTCCCAGCAAGAAATACCTCATTGAAGACATACACACCATGACCAAGAAGGGACCATAAACTTTAATTTAATGACCTGCTGGGCCTGAGAAGGCCTGCTGCTTATTCTTGCAGCAGACAAGGTAGCCCAGGCCATGTCCTCTAAGTGTAACCAGTTGTGGAACCAGCCGCCATCTTCCATCCTTGCTAGGCTGAGGGTTTAGCTTCTTCCACCAAGTATGGCAACATACGCATAATGGGAGTCTCAGAAGAAAAGGGGAAAGGAGCAGAAGAACATTTGAAAAAGTAATGACCTAAACCTATGCCAATTTAATGAAAACATTAATCCACAAATAAAGTTAATGAACTCCCAGTAAGATAAAATGAAAGAGATCCACACCTAGACACATCATAATCAAACTGTCGAAAGACAAAAAATCTTGAAAGTAGCAAGAGAAAAGCAATTCATCACATACAGAGAATCCTCAATAAGACTGAAGGCTGCTTTCTTAGCAAAAACTACAGAGGCCAGAAGGCAGTGGGATGACATACTCAAAGTGCTGAAAGAAACACACTGTCAACCAAGATTCTACATTCAGCAAAGCTGTGCTTCAGAAATGAAACAAATTAAAACAGTCTCAGATGAACAAAAACCAAGAGAATTCATTGCTAGGAGACCTATCCTATGAGGAATACTAAAGGAAACCCTTCAAACTGCAATGAAAAAACACTAGATAGTAATTCGAATCAACACAAAGAAAAAAAGAACACTGGTAAAGGTAGTGACATGAGCAAGTATAAAGACAGTGCAAGTATATTTTTTGGTTATGATACCCTTTTTCTCCTAACTTAAAATACAACTACATAAAGCAATAATTGTAACTCTGTGTTTACAAACACAAAATATATAAACAATTGATCTGTATACAATAACAGCATAAAGGGGAAGGAAAATGGAGCTACATAGAGGCCAAGTTTTTGTATACTGTTGAAATTAAACTGAGTTAATGCAAAGTAGATTTTTAACTTCTTGTCAAGATAGTGGTGTAGGCAGACATGGTCTGCCTCCTTGTATAACCACATCAAAATTACAACTGAAATACAGAACAACCATCACTCAGAACCATCAGAAATAAAGTTAAGTGGGGGAAATGGAGACAATTGTACTTGAACAACAATATTTAAAAAAAGAAGAAAAAAATAAAATCTTTAAAGATGTAAAAAAAAAATGAAATCAAGTTGAGTGGAAGTCTGACAAGTATGGAAATAAAGAAACCATATCCATCCAGAGTGGTAGGAGGGGTGCAGACATGGAATGGGCTGGTCCCTCACCCATGTGTGCTGGATAAAAATTTGGAAGGGATATCTTGGGAGCAAAGAGTCTCAGAACCCCTAGCCCAGGGTATCAATGCTAGGAAGGTATGTCCCCACAACTTCTGGCTGCAAAAACCAGCGGGGATTGAGTCAGTGGGAGAAACTTCTGGAGCCACAAGCAGTTCTTAATGAACCCACACAGGGACTCACCTACTCAGATTGACTCCTTCTGAGCCCCAGCACTGGGGCAGCAGATTGAAAGGCACCAGCGGCATACAGAGAGAAACTAAAGTGTCTGGCATCAAGGTGAGCAGAGGCCATTGCCCCTTTTCTAAACCCTTCCCTGACAGAGCCATTAGGCTGGTCCCATATCTGAGACTCCATCAACCTGGCTAACACTGTTTGGCCCACCTTGGAGATCCCCAGAGGTTCTGTTCCACCCAACTTACAGGCCCACTCAAGCTGCTTCTCCATATGAATCTGGATTGGCTTACACTTCACAACTTCCTAAATCCTCTCAAACTAGCAACAGCTGGCCTCAGTAAGCCCCCGGCCTGGCACTACCAGCAACCAGCCTAGATTCACAGCTTGGCTTCACCTGGGAATCTCCAAGCCCAGCACAAGTAGCATCCATCTCAGATTGCTTTATAGCTCAGGTAGAGTGGCCCCAGGTAAAACACAGGTGGAGGCTGACCTTGGCCTGCACCACCCAAGAAACCCCAGGGCCAATATACCCAGTGGACAGCTACAGACCACTTTGGAGAACCACCACTCTACCCCTGCATTGCTGATCCTCCACAGAGGGTAGAGGTTGGTGGTCAGTGGTCACAGCCAGTCTTTGCAGCTGACTGACTTAGGTAAATTCCTCCCATTGACCTGCCAATAGCAACCAAGGCTCAACTATTAGAGGATGGTGTACTCAGCTCACACAAAGGGTGCACCTCAAATGCCCAACTTGGGTGATAGGGGAGACTGTACCACTGGACCCTACAGGACACCTACTATGTTTGGCCACATTACCAAGACACAGAGTCAAAGCAGCTCTACCTAATACATAAGAACAAACACAGGGAGGCTGCCAAAATGAGGAGACAAAGAAACACAGCCAAATGAAAGAACAGAACACAACTCCAGAGAAAGAGCTAAATGAAATGGAGATAAGCGATCTATCACATGCAGAGTTCAAAACACTGGTTATGAGGATGCCCAAAGAACTTAGTGAGGACCTCAGCAGCATAAAAAAAGGTCCAGTCAGAAACAAAGTCTACAATAAGTGAAATAAAGAATAATTTACAGGGAAACAACAGTAGAGTGGATGAAGCCAAGAATCAGATCAAGGATTTGGAACATAATGAAGAAAAAACCAACCAATCAGAACAACAAGAAGAAAGAAGAATCCAAAAAAACATGGAGCATGTAAGCAGTCTCTGGAACAACTCCAAGAGGCCCAACAGTTGAATCATAGGGGTGCCAGAAGGAGAAGAGAAAGAAGAAGAAATTGGAAATCCTTTTGAAAAAATATTGAAAGAAAAATTCTCTAATTTGGTGAAGGAAATAGACATAGTCCAGGAAGCACAGAGAGTCCCAGTTACGATGAATGCAAAGAGGGCCACTCCAAGACACATCATAATTAAAACACCGAAGTTTAAAGATAAAGAGAGAATCTTAAAAGCTGCAAGAGAAAAGCAGTTAGCTACCTACAGGGTTGTTTCCATAAGACTGTCAGCTGATTTCTCAAAAGAAACTGCAGGCTAGATGGGGCTGGCAAGAAATATTCAAAGTCATGAAAAGCAGGGACCTACAGCCCAGATTGCTCCATCCAGCAAAGCTATCATTTAGAATGGAAGGGCAGATACAGAGATTCCCAGGCAAGATAAAAGTAAAGAAGTTCATCATCACCAAACCATTATTATATGAAATGTTAAAGGGAATTATATGAAAATAAGATCAAAACTATGAACAATTAAATAGCAATAAATAACTATCAACAATTGAATCTAAAAAACAAACTAAGCAAACAAGAAGAACAGAGACAGAATCATAGATATGGAGCATTTTGATGGTTTCCAGATGGGAAGTGGCTAAGGGGGAATAAGTGAAGATGTGAAGGGATTAAGAAGTACAAATAGATAGGTACAGAATAGCCATGAGGATGTAAAGTACAGTGTAGGAAATGGAGAAGCCAAGGAACTTATACCCATGACCCATGGACATGAATGGTGGTGTGGGGATGCCTGAGGGAATGGAGGTGCTGGACGGAGGTGGGCAAAGGGAGAAAAATTGGGACAACTGTAATAGCATAATCAATAAAATATAAGTTTTTAAAAAGTTATACATATCTATTTGGAAAATTTAGAAAATAAAGGTATAAAAGAACAAGGAAAAAACTCAAGATAATTGCCTAACTATAGACTAATTTAAGTGTTCTGAGCAATTTTAAAGTAAGTTAGGCTAAGCTATGATGTTCGGTAGGTTAGGTGTATTAGATGCATATTCAACTTACAATATTTCCAACTTAACAATGGATTTATTGGGATATAACCCCCTTGTAAGTCAAGTTGCATCTTGCAAACAGAAACCAAAAAGGAGCTCATATAGCTCTACTAACATCAGCTAAAATAAGCCTAAGACCAAAAGTTTAGGAAATACAATAAAAGAACATTTTATTTTGATAAAAAGGTAAATTCATGAAGCATATATAATAATTATAAACATATATATGCCTAACAACACAGTCCCAAGATACAGGAATCAAAACCTGACAGAACTAAAGGGGAAATGGACAATTTAACAACAGTTGGAGACTATAGTACTTTGCAGTAATGAATAGAACAACTAGATGGAAGATCAACAAGGAAACAAAAGACTTAAACAACATTATAAACCAATTAGACCTAACAGTCTTTATCCAACAGCATAATCCTTTTTCCCAAGGGCACATAAAACAGTCTCCAGAATAGGTCACATGTTAGGCCATAAAATAACTCCCAAGAAATTTAAAAGGTCTGGAATCATGCTAAGTATGTCCTTCAACCACACTGCAGTGAAATTAGAAATCAGTAACAGAAGGAAACTTCACAAGTATGTGGGAATTAAATTATACACTCCCAAATATGGACCAATAAATAGGTCAGTGAAGAAATCACAAGGGAAACTAAAAATACTATGAAACAAATGGAAACAAAAACACAACATACCAAAATGTATAGGATGCAGCTAAAGCAGTGGTTGGAGGGAAATTTATAGCTGTAAATGGCTACATTGAAAAGGAAGAAAGTTACCTAAAGTCAGTGACCTGGACTTCTACCTTAAGAAACTAGAGAAGAGCAAACTAAACACATAGGAAGACAAAAGAACAAAATAATGAAGATTAGAGCAGAACTATGTGAAATAGAGAATAGAAAAACAAGAGAGAAAATCAAAAGTTGGTTCTTTGCAAAGACCAATAAAACTGAAAGTCGTAGCTAGGCTGTCCAAGAAACAAAGAGAAGTCTCAGATTGTGGAAATGGGGAATAAAAGAGGGGACACCACTACTGACTTAACAGAAACCAAAGGGCTATGAGGGAATACAACAAAGAGTTGCACGGCAATGAATTGAACAACTGAAATAAAAGGACAAATTCCTAAAGCCACAAACTACCAAGACTGATACAGAAGAAATTAAAAATCTAAATAGAGCTATAAAAAATAAAGAGATTGAATTAGTGATCAAAACACTTACAAAGAAAAGTCTAGGATCATATGCCATTACTAGTGAATTCTACCAAACATTTAAAGAAGAATTAACACCAATTCTTCATAAACACTTACAAAAACTAGAAGAAGAAGAAACACTTTCAACTCATTCTATGAGGTCAGTAGTACCCTAATACCAAAACCAGACAAAAACAGCACAAGAAAACTATAGATGAAAATCCCTTAAAAACACAGACACACAAACATCTTCAACAAAATCATAGCAAACAGAATTCCCAACAGTAAAATGGATGTACACTATGATCAAGTGGGATTTATCCCAAGAACATAAGGTTACTTCAACACATGAAAATAATCAATGTAATCAATATTAATAGAATGTGGGACAAAATCACATAGATGCAGAAAAAGCATCTTACAAAATCCAACACCTTTTCATGATTTAAAAAACTCAATAAACTGGAAAGAGAAGGGAACTTCCTCAACCCGATAAAGTGTAGCTATAAAACTCCCACAGCTGACATCAGACTTGATGGTCAAAGACTAAAGCCTTTCCCCTGAGATGAGGAACAGTGCAAGGACGTGCTCTCCTTCTGCTTCTGCTCAGCATTTTACTGGGGATTCTAGCTGGGTCGACTAGGCAAGGGAAAGAAAGAAAGGGCACTGAGATAGTACAAAAAGAAGTTAAACTATCTCTGTACATGACATGATCTTGTAGATAGAAAATCTAAGCAGTCCACACACACAAACTCCACAAAAAAACATATATTAGCGCTAGTAAACAAGTTCAGTAAGTTTACAAGATATATGATCAACATATAAAAATCAGTTACGTTTCCATGTACTAGCAATAAATAGTCTGGAAATGAAATTAAGAAACAATTCCATTTACAATGGCATCAAAAAGAATCAAATACTTAGGAATAACTTTTAACAAAAGAAGTTCAAGACTCAAACACTAAAAATTATAAAACATCATTCAAAAATAATAAAGACGGTCTAAATAAATAGAAAAGCATCCCATGTTTGTGGATTGGAGGAATTAATTTTGTTATGATGACAATACTCCCCAAATTGATCTGCAGATTTAATGCAACTTCAACCAAAAACACAGTGGGCTTCTTTACAAAAATTGAAAAGCTGATCCTAAAATGTATGTGTAAATTCAAGGGGCCCAAAATAGCCAAAACAATCTTGAAAAAGAAAAATAAAATTAGAGGATTGACATTCTCTGACTTAAAAACTTACCATAAAGCTAAGTAATAAAGACAGTGTGATACTGGCATACACACACACACACACACACAATGTTATATATAATCTATATGATATATATATATAATTTAGAATCTAAAAACAAACATAAATTTATAGGCAATTGATTTTTCTTACTGTGGTAAAATACACACACATAAAATGCACCATTCAAGCCATTTCTAAATTTTATTTTTCAATTACAGTTTATGAGTAATATTATTTTGTATTAGTTTCAGGGGTACAGCATTGTGGTTAGACAATCATCTACTTTGCAAAGTGTTCAGCCCAATATTTCCGACACCCACCTGGAACCATATGTAGTCACTACAACATCACTGACTACTCCCCTAGGCTGTACTTCCAGCTATTTTTAAGTGTGCAGTTCAGAGGCATTAAGTACGTTCACACTGTTGTGCAACCATCACCACTGTCCATCTCCAGCACTTTCTCAGCATCCCAGACTGAAACTCTGTCCCCATCAAACAATAATTCCCCACCCCTTGTTTGCCCCAGCTGCTGGTAGCCACTGTTCTATTTTATTATGTCTCTATGAACTTGGCTATTTCAGTACAGTGGAATTATGCAATATGTGTCCTTGGTCAATTGATTTTTGAAAAGGGTGCCAAGAAAATGCAATAGGGAAAAGATCATCTTTTCAACAGATGGTGCTGGAAAAACTGGATGTTCACACAGAACAGAATGAAATTGACCCCCTACCTCACACTACATACAGAAATTAGCTCTAACTAGACCAAAGACCTGAATGTAAGAGCTAACACTATACAGTTCTGAGAAGAAAGAGGCAATTGTTTCTTAGATAATGACACCTGAAGCACAAACAACTGAGGGAAAACAGGTAAACTAGATTCATCAAAATGAAAAACTCTTGTGTATCACAAGATACTTCAAGAGAGTGAAAAGGCAACACACAAAATGGAAGAGATTTTTCAGAAATTATATGTTGTAGTATCCAGAATATAAACAGAACTCTTACAATACAACAATAAAATTACAACAGAAAAATTTTTGCCCACTAAAAATGGGCAAAGGAACTGAATAGACATTTCCCTAAAGGAGATACAACAAATGGCAAATAAACACAAGAAAAGATGTTGATCATTGGCTACCAAGGAAATACAAATAAAAACCATAATGAGATACCACTTCACAGCCACTTACATGTTACAATAAAAAAGATAGATAATAACAAGCGTTGGTGAGGATGTGGAGAACCTGAAACCTTCAGACATCACTGGAGGGAATGTAAGTTGGTACAGTCACTTTGGAAACTAGTTTGACAATTCCTCAAAAAGTTTAACACAGAGTTACCATGAGACTCAGAAATTCCACTCCTAAGTATATACACAAGGGAACTGAATATATATTCAATACATATTCAATGCACACAAAGACTGGCACATCAATGCCCATGGCAGCGCTCCTCTTCACAGCTAAAAGGTGGAAGCAAACAAGTGTCCACCAGCTGATAAACATTCAAATGCAATGTGGTATGTATCTACCAACTGAGATATTTGGCAGTCATAAAAAATGAGCAAAACTGTTTCATGCTTCAACATAGGTGGATGAACTTTGAAAACATGCTAAATGAAAGAAACCAGATACGAAAGGCCACATATTACATGATTCCATTTATATCAAATGTGAGAACAGGCAAATCCATGGAGATAGAAAGTAGATTAGTGGTTGCTAGGGGAATGGGGAATGACTTCCTATGGGTAAAGAGTTTATTTTGGGATGATGAAAGTATTCTAAAATTGACTGTGATGATAACGGTACAAATCTATAAACATAGAGAAGCTGTTTAATAAATGGGTCAACTGTAATGTATACAAATTATATTCCAGTAAAGCTGTTTTTAAAGCTTACTGAATTATGCACATAAGGAATCTTATTGTGTGTAAATTTTATTTCAATAAAGTCCATTATAAAGTTGACAGAATGAGAGAAGAAATAAACCCACAAAGCAAAGTTTGAGATTTGCTCATACCTCTATGGTGATAGAATAAGCAGATAAATCAGAAAAGATGCAGAAGATATAAACAATTAGGATTAATCAACCTGATTTAATTGACATATATAGAGCACTACAGCCCACAACTACACAATACATGCTCTCTTCAAGTACCCAGGAAACATTTATCTTAATGATCATTTGCTGGAAGTTTTAACAAATTTCAAAGTGATGAAATACAGAAAATGTTCACTGATTACACTAGAATTACCATATTTTGACATGTATAATGCATACTTTTTTGCCCAAATCTTTGAGGGAAAAATAAGGATGTGTATTATACATGGGTAGTACTAATTCCATATCTATATAAATGTTTTAAATTATTTTATTTATACTTATGCATTAAGTGTAACTCTAGAAAGCAATAAAGATATCCATATGCAAACTACCCTGGAATACGATAATCGGTTCTGTTTCTAAATAAAATAAATAAATAATTGAATTTAAAAACTAAAATGAAAGATTTTTTTCCCTGAAAGTTTAGGCCAAAAATGTGGGTGCACATTATACACAGCAAAATATGATCAACTAAAAATCAGTAACAGAAATAATATAAATCCCAAATTGTTTGGAAATTAAGATTTCTAAATAGCCAGTGTTCAAAGAAGAAATAATGGAATTAGAAAATAAAAACATAAAATACAACCACTGAAATGCAGCCAAAACAATGCTTAAAGGAAAATGTATAGCTCCAAATGCATTTAGCAGAAAAGAACACTGAGAACAAGATCTAAGCTCCATCAAAAGAATGTCCCTTTCTTCTTTCCCAAGAAGCTAAAGAACAAATGAACGTAAAGAAATTTGAAAGATTTTAAAAAGAGCAGAAATCAATGAAATAAAAAGCAAACATACAAGAACTGCCAGAAAATCGAACTGTATGGAAGTCCGTCAACCAAGGAATTAAAGAAGAAACATGCATTCAGACTGGGAGAAGGGGTGGAGATGGGCAGCCGGGCAGAGAGGACTCCCAGCAAGGCAGTGGCTGGAGGACCAGGGTGGGTGAGGTAGTAGCTCACAGACCGGGTGAGTTGTTCAGCTGGTAGAGCAGACAGTCCCAAATTTGCATGCAGCTAAACCTGGAGGAAGAACTAGGAAGCTAGACAGACCTTGAAACCCAGGATTCCAGTGTAGGGAAATAAAGCCTCAAAATCTCAGACTAAAAAAATCTGTGGCAGTTGTGGCAGGAGAAACTCCCAGCCTCACAGAAGAGTTCATTGGAGAGACCCACAGGGTCCTAAAATATATACAAACCCACCCACCCAGGAATCAGCACCAGAAAGGCCCAATTTGCTTATGGGTAGCAGAGGAGGTGACTGAAAACTGGCAGAGAGCGGAGCAGGTGGCACTGTTCCTTCTCATACCCCTCCCCCACATGCAGCACCACAATGCAGCAACGTGGGTTGCCCCACCCTGGCAAATACCTAAGGCTCCACTCCTCATACTGTAACAAGTGCGCCAAGACAAAGAAATATGGCCCAAATGAAAGAACAGATCAAAGCTCCAGAAAAAATACAACTAAGTGACGAAGAGATAGCCAACCTATCAGATGCACAGTTCAAAACACTGGCAACCAGAATGCTCACAAAAATGGTTGACTATGGTCGAAAAAGAGAGGAAAAAGTGAAGGCTATGAAAAGTGAAATAAAGGAAAAGGTATAAGGAACCAACAGTGAAGGGAAGGAAGCTGGGACTCAAACAGTTTGGACCAGAAGGAAGAAATAAACAACCAGAAAAGAATGAAGAAACAAGAATTCAAAAATATGGGGAGGGGCTTAGGAATCTCCAGAACATCTTTAAACATTCCAACATCTGAATCACAGGGGTGCCAGAAGGAGAAGAGGAGGAGCAAGAAATTGAAAACTTATTTGAAAACATAATGAAGGAGAAGTTCCCCAGTCTGGCAAAGAAAATAGACTTCCAGGAAGTCCAGGAAGCTCAGAGAGTCCCAAAGAAGTTGGACCCAAGGAAGCACACACCAAGGCACATCATAATTATATTACCCAAGATTAAAGATAAGGAGAGAATCTTAAAAACAGCAAGAAAAAAGGAGAGAGTTACCTACAAAGGAGTGTGCATCAGACTATCAACTGATTTCTCAAAACAGACCTTACAGGCAAGAACGGGCTGGAAAGAATTATTCAAAGTCATGAAAGGCAAGGACCTATATCCAAGATTGCTTTATCCAACAAAGCTGTGATTTAGAATAGAAGGGCAGAACAAGTGCTTCCCAGATAAGGTCTCAAGTTAAGGGAGTTATCATCACCAAGCCCTTATTACATGAAATGTTAAAGGGACTTATCTAAGGAAAAGAAGAAAATCAAAAACTATGAACAGTAAAGTGACAACAAACTCACAACTATCAACAACTGAACCTAAAACAAAAACAAACTAAGTAAACAATTAGAACAGGAACAGATTCACAGAAATGGAGATCACATGGAGGATTATCAGTGGGGAGGGGAAGCGGGGAGAAGGGGAGGAAAGGTACAGGGAATAACAAGCATAAATGATAGGTACCAAATAGACAGGGGGAGGTTAAGAATAGTATAGGAAATATAGAACCTAAAGAACCTATATGTATGACCCATGGACATGAACTAAGGGGGGTGGGTAGGAGGGGCAGTTCAAGGTGGAGGGGAATAAAGGGGAGAAATGGAACAACTGTAATAGCATAATCAATAACATGTATTTTAAAAAATAAATATTTCTATTTTTCATTAAAAAAGCAAACACACAATAAAGATAAATCAATAAAACCAAAAGTTGTTCTTCGATAGGATGAACATAACTGAAAAGGGGACAGCAGAATATAAATAAAAGGGTCAGACTGGGGCACATTCCTGACACTCTGTGTCAGGTGTAATCCGCAGCTCAAGCTATCAGTGAGACAGCTGGGGAAGTGCCACACGGCCCAGCACAGAGGACAGGACTCAGCAGAGAAAGCTGGGCAAGCCCTCAGCCCTCTGCATCCTCAGTCCTGTGACATCTTGGGTCAAGATATCACACACAGGGCACACAGGCCTGTAACCAACCAGACACTGTCCACAGCATCATTACTGGGACTTGAAAATCACTGTCTACTGCCACTGCTGTGAGCTGGCACACCCACCCCCGGCTGAACCTGACGAGGATGGTCAGTGACAGGGAGAAAAGAGAGAAGGGGGCATGGGCAGGCAGATGGCCAAAGCTTTGGGATTCCTAACTACATAAATAAGCCTACTTAATTCAAAGTCAACCAAAATGTTGCAGAATCAAAGCCCTCCTTGTGAAATATCAAAGAGACCACAGACAGCCGACATGGTTCGGCATGAAGAACAGAGCAGCAGATGACATAAATCAAGATGACAACACAGACTCTGCCTCCCATTTTGCCAAATGTCACTTTGACATTAGGAAAAGCAATGGCTTATCTCCTCAACAGCCAAAGGCGCCAGTAAAAATCTCACTTCATGAAATGTATGTGCGTGTACACACACGCACCCACAAACCCCCGGCAGCAAAGTGACCCAGCACACAAACAACACATACACACGGATAACGTGAACACAAACACAACAGGCAAGATGAACTCATACACAGGCAGTACACACTCAGCAAAGGGGAGCGTGCAGACACAAAGATGTGTGTACAACAGATACACTCAGACACATGGATGCACATAGATGTATACACAGTCACAGGCAGACACATACATGCACACACACTCGGGCACACAAGCTCAAGAGACATGCAGACACACTCACACACACACACCAGACAGGTATACACAGACTAACACACAAAGATCCATGCTCAAATATATACACATACAGAGACACATACACTCACACAAACACACGCTCAGATACAAACACGCAGACAGAGAAACACCTGCGGACACACAGCAGAGCCCAAAAGCCATTCCCCGCAGTGCTGACAGACTTTAACTCAGGGCTACGAAATTCCACCATTCCTTGCTTTTGCTGCTGTGCTAGTTCGCATTTTCTATGATGAGCATGTAATTGTGTAAAAACAACAGCAAACAAGTGCCTGAGAGTGGGGGGTGTCCTAGAAGTACAGGGTAATTCCCTGGTGGACTCCACCTGTGGGCTGGGTGATGCAGGGTTAAGTAGCATGGGTGCAGCCACCGCTGCCCCGGGCCCCTGCAGTTTGTAACCCAAAGAGCAGGCCCTGGGAGACCCCCACTCCTCACCACTCTTAGGGGCTGAGGCAGGTTCTTGTCCCTTCGGGATCCATCCCCTCACAGAGAGTCTGTGGGCCTTGCTGAGAAGTCCAATCCTAAATACTAACTTGATACACAAGTTAGCAGTAATCAGAAAGCCGAGGTCCCCACGCCACGGACTAGCATTTTGCCATAATTGTCAAGTTTTAATAATGTCTCTCTCTGGGTTTTAAAATTCACATCTTTGAATATTAATATTCTGCATTAACAACCCCCAAATTTAGCAATTTCATTTTTAACTGCTTATTTAAATGGAATTAATTTGTAACCAATGGTCTTCAAATATGCAAGGCAATTTAAGTAAATGCCAAAAGATAAAAAATAGGTATATTCCGAATAAGCAGCTGATGCCAAATACCAACCACATTCCCGTGAGACAACAGCAGGAAACAGCTCTGTGTAACTCACACCACCCCTCCCCGCCACCAGGCCCCTGGGCACGAAGTCTGCCTGGTTTGGAGGGGGCTCCATACCAGGGAGGTTCCCCCATTAAAGCTGCACAGACTTGATGGATGAGCAACCTCAGCTCAGGCCACCTGGGCCCCCACAGACCACCTTCTTCCTGACATGGCCAGCATCTCTCTCAGGAAAATCTGCTCCGAAGTCCACCTCCCCAGGTGGTAACAAAGGTTCCTCCTGGCTGACTTTGTCCCCAGGCTGCAGCAGCCAACTGCTCCAGGCCACAGCTGGGTGAAGCCCACGGGAGGAAGCCTGGGGCCCTTCTGGCTACGGAACAGACCCCACCCCCGATTCTCCTAGCCCCCCATCCCCCGACCTGCTGGCCATGCTCTCACCAGGCCCTGACCATGAGCGCCTGACCCCATCCTCTGGCCAGAGCCCACAGAGAGGCCTGCTCCTTGTACCTCTTCTGGGGACTGTCCCTCCTCCAATCCAGCCATGTGGGAGCCACGGCCTGGGCCAGAGCCCAAACTCAGGCTGAGGCCTGCACACGGTCCCCACTGTCTCCCTTCACCTGTGGTTCCCCAGGGAGGACAGAGCTACACCCGTTGAGTCCAGGGAGCCCAGGCCATGGGGAGATCCTAATGCGTGTCTAACATCCCCACCCCATCTCTGGCTCTGTTCCCTCTGCCCTGGTCCTCTACCAACCCCACCACTGCAAGACTGGGCATGCTCCCTGCTGCAGGCAACAGGCCCTGATGTGGGAAGGCAGAGGAAAGTCCAAGGTCTCCCAGGACCAAACCCCCAGCCCCACCAAGGCTGAGCCCAAGCGTGATAGAGCCAAGGCAGTCAACCCCGAGAAGCCACATTCAAAGGTCACAGGCCACTCACCCAGCTGGACCAGGTCCCAAAAGGTCTGGCACGAGTGGACATGCGAGGCCACTGTTCTACCCCGAGTCCCTCCTCTCCCCAGGCCAAGGGATGAAGGCAGCCTGGGATGGCTCATCAGCACAAACTGAGGGGCCAAACCTGAATTTCTACTCAAGCAGGTCAATCAAGAATCCAAGAAGGAAGGTGTTGCAGAGAAGTTCAAAAGGGCCCTGACCAGTGTGGCTCAGTTGGTTGGAGTGTCCTCTCACAAACCAAAAGGTAGCAGGTTCGATTCCCAGTCAGGTCACATGCCTAGGTTGTGGGTTCAGTCCCCAGTCAGGGCATGTGTGAGAGGCAACCAATTGATGTTTCTCACATCAATGGTTCTCTCCCTCTCTCCCTCCCTTCCCTGCTCTCTAAAAAATCAATAAGCATGTCCTCAGGTGAGGATTAAAAAAAATTTCAAAAGGGCCAAACCCCCAAATTACCAAAAATTCCAGGAAAAACACACTTCATTAGGGCAGTGAGAAGTGGCCCGTGATAAAAGCAGTTGAGCAGCAGAAAGTAGGACGACAGCAAGATTCATCTTGCTTAGGAGACAAGCTATTATTATCCCCACCAAACAGCTGGAGCTGCTCACGGCAATCAGGTGAACACGTCGCTGAGGCACAGTGGCCCTCAAGGACAAGGGCCTCCCCCACCTGGCACAGAGGCAAGGTGCTGGCAGCTAGTGTGGGTGGAAGGCACTGGCAGGCAGCTGGGGCCGGGGTCTGTGCGGAGTGGGGGGGAAGCTATACTGCCACAGTGGGGTGGGGCGCCTAGAGGGAGGCATAGAGCACTAACCACCAGGGGACAGGAGGGGAGGGAGCACCACAAGCAGGCCAGGGGACCCCAAAGCATAGAGATACACAGGAGGGATCTCACATACAATACATCAGCCAAATCAGAAAACCAAGCTCCACTCCATGTCAGTGTGGGAAGGAATCCCTGGCTCAGCAGTGAGGGGGAACACCCCAAGTTGGACCCCTCTGGACCAGAGCCTGGGTTGGAGAGGGGCCAGCCCAGAGCCTGGGGAGAATGTGCAAGGGAAGTTCCTGGTTCTCTAAATTGCCTCCCAAGTGCTGACCAAGTAGGTGGGGGTTTGACAAGCACAGGACCTTCTGGGCCCTCAGCAGGGGCCCAGAGACTCAGGGAGCAACAGGAAACAGAGGTTGGGATCACAGCAGGACTGCTCTGGGTGGGTGGGGATGACAGTGATGATGTCTCTGGGCTCCCCAACCCTACCTCTCTCTCTCCAGGAAACTTTAGGGAGCTGCTAGCACTCTACTCTCAGGGGCTACATCCTGAGCTCCCCAAGAACCAGGACTTCCACACCGCCATCAGACCTGTTCCTGGGGTGCTGAGCAGGCATTCTCTCCAGCAGACACCTCTGGAGGTGGCAGCCCATGGCCTCAAATCCCCCCACAGCTCACTGCACCAGGAGTCTTGTAATAGCCATCCTCCTGGGTCCACCTGGTCCACTGCATAAACAAGGAGACTGAAGCTCAAAGGGGCAGTGGGCTGGACAGGGGTTGCTTGCAAGCACCTGTTTACTGAGTACCAGCTCCATGCCAGGCTCCAGAGAAGGACCTCATTTCACTCCCATGACAAGTCCGAGCGCGCTGCACTTGGGGGCTCCAAGGCTTGGAGGGCGATTTCTACTAAGGTCGCAGAGCTGGCCAGCAAGGGTGCCATCAGGGCTCCCTCCTCCTAGCTCAGGGCCCCCCCCTCAAAGCAGAGAACAAAGCAGAGGCTGGAAGGGCTGGCCCATGGACCACGGGGCCATTGCATGGTGTTGGCGGAGGCACCTGGCAGTGTAGGGTGATCACAGGAGGCCTGGCCTAAGCCAGTTGGCAGCGAGTTATGCTCCCGCAACACACACTCTCCAAGGGTCGAGGGAAAGCAGGCAGGTCCATGGCCAGCATTTCAATGAGCTGGGCTAATTGCTGGCAGAGTGGGAGGCATGGCCGCTCTGGGAAAATTCCCAAGAGGATGCGGAGATTTGAGCGATGAAGAGAAGCAAACCTGACACCCGCTCCCCCTGCCCCATTGCTCTTATCACAGGGAGCGTGATACATATTTATGAGCTCATAATCCTTCCTAATCACCCCTATATCACACATATACACAAACTCCTGTGGCTTAGGCTCATACATAATTATAAGGCACTTCCTCTGTCACTGCCTTGGTACGCCAAAGGACAAAGGACGAGAGAGGATGCAATGGTGCAGAGTAAGTGTGGTGGGGGAGGGGCTGTGATCAAGGTACAGGAGACAGCTGGGAGCCGTCCAGCCCAGCAGCCTGGAGAAGCAGGTGCGCCCTCCCCCTCACAACCCTGCTTACCCGCTGTAGCCTTAGGCTAGCATCACAGGGACCAACCAGCCCCAGCCCAGACACACATCCTCGGGGGACACAGCGTGAGGGTGGCAAGGAGGGTGAGGTGCTGAACTCTGTGTGCCTGAAAGCTGCCCTCCTGCCTGGAGAGGCCTAGCACGAGAAACAGGGCTAGGGGGGCTAGGCCTGCAGCTGGACCGAGGAGTGAGGACAGGTAAGGGGGTCCCAGCCTGGGTCTAGCCTCTTGCGGAGGCACGAGGGAGGTTGTGAGCAGGGCTGGGAGAGTTTGGGGACTGGGAGTGAGGAAAGGGGGTTGACAAGAATGAAGACCACGGAGCCCAGAGCAGGTCTGAGAACCGAGGCATAGGCGGGGGCCTGCCCGTGCACACACAGCGGCCAGGGCTCCCGTGCACCTGGCAGGCCTGCACTTTTGTTACAGAGCCCCAAACAGAAGTGGCTCCTGTTCCTCAAAGTAAAAGTTGAAGTGAATTTAGGCAAATTATTTTTCTGAGCGTTTCTTCAAAGCACTCAGTCTGACCCTCTTTGGGCATTGTCCTGTTTGTGTATTTCTAGGCTGTAGACTGGCAAAGGCCTGCTGGCGAAGATGTGAGCTGTGGAGAATGGAGAAAGGCAGTTCCTGGGCCCCACGACTCACTTGCTGATGCCCTCAAAGGAGGCCTCCCTGCAGACACTGCCGCTGTCGGTGTTGACGCCGCGCTGGGGAGAGAAACGGAGCGTGAGGGCACAGATGCGCCACACAGGGCTGCATGGCATCCCCACAGCCTGCACTGGAGGGCCTGCCTCCCCAGCCAGGCTCAGAATGGGGGAAGAACCCGGAGCCGCCACCCCGCCTGGCAAAGCCATTCCTCCCTGCGTTTCAGGTAATGCCAGGCCGGGCCCCAACACAAGGGCAGGCCCTCCTCTCTGCTGCATCTTGAAAAGCAGAGAACAAGTCATCCTCTGTCAGAGCATATTGCAGACACTGGGTCAGCTGCTCAGGTGGGGAGAGGGGGTGGGGCTGGGCAAGAAGAGCTGGGCCAGGCCACCACCACCACCCATCCGCTCTCCCAGGCTAGCCCCATCTCGTGCACATGCGTACGCACGCACTCCCCACTGACTCTCCTGAAGGGCTCTGTTAAATCCAGCCCTTCTGGAGGTGCCATGTTACATTTCTCTCCTTTCCCCAATTGTGAGGAGACTCCAGGTGGAACTTGGACAGGAGCAAAGACAAAAAAAAAAAAGATCTAGAGAAAAGGGTGCCATCCCCAGAGAGGGAAGGCATTTTAAACACTTGCTTCTTCCCAGAAACTGCAGGTCAGCATCTAATGGGTCCCCCCAACAAAACACACTGGACTGTCTGTGACCACAGTCACCTCACACAGCCTTCCTTCTCAGCTGTCAGAACAGCAGAGCAGGAAAAAGAGCCCACGTGAAGTGCTAACAAAAATAACCAGGAAAAATGGTTTCAGTGAAGATCAGTTAACATAGGAGAGAAGGGTCACTTTGGGAGGAAAGGGTTTCGTACTCTTCATGCCTGAAGCCCCCCAAGGGCAAAGAAGTACAAGAAAGCAGCCTTCTTTTCTGCATCCTCCCCCGGCCTGGGAGCCCCCACAGGTGTGAGGGCACCAGGGGTCCCTGTGCAGCTTGGCCGGGCCCCAGGCCGCAGTGGCCATCAGTCATTCAGAGCCCGAGTTTGAAACCTGATGGCATGCTGCCCAGCACCCTCACCGGCAGATGCCGAGGGTGTGTGTTTCAAACCCAATTAACAATGGAGGAGACATAGGATGGAAGAAAATTGATATTCTACATCCACAAGTCCCACAAGCTCAGCCTGACACAAACACATCCTCCGGCCGGGTTTTTGCCCTTGGAGCGGGTATGGTGTCTTGTCCACAGTGGCCTCAGGGCAGGACATCCCAGGGAGACTGGGAATCGAGGACGGTGGTCCTGGACATGTCCAGCCTTTCAGACTGACAAGGAGTCACTACTTATCACAAACGACCGTTCCTGCTGGTTTCCCAAGCCTCCCTGACAGCTCTGACCTCTGCAGAGGTCGGCGGCTCCCTAAAGCCCCTCCCCATGCCCAAACTCGGCCCTGTGCCCGGGCACTTGATACTTACCAAAGTGAGGAGGACAGAGGGGCTCTGCGAGGTCAGGACAGTGGCGATCTGAAAGGCCAGAAAGGAAAATCCACGTTACGGCATCCACAGGAAGCCGGAGGGAGATGATGCACAATGCCACCGTCACTCAATAGTGACAGCTCCCATTTACTGAGCAGAGCCTTAAAACAGGCGGTGCTGACAGTGTCCCCACCCAGCAGATGAGGAAACTGAGGCTAACAGAGAATAAGGGACTTCTGACAGCCACACAGCTACCAAGGGGCAGAGAGGAGTTCAAACACAAGCCGGCGGCACACTTCTCCTGGTGCTGCCCTGCCCCAGGACCCCAGACCTGCCCACCCTCCGAGGCCAGCACCTCTGCTCACCCACCAAGTCCCTCCTGAAAGACCCGTTCTGGCAACCTCTTAGGCACTGGCCCCAGCAGCCTCCCATCCCAGGGCAGACACTTTCCTCCCTGCCCCCCATTACTCTACTAGACCCTGGGATGTTAGCCATCCTCAACTCCCTCCCCGCTGCCCTTCCCCCAGCCCGCATCCCTGCGCTCCATCCTTCTACCATGGCCCGCTCCAGCCTCACGTCCCTGTGCACTGCTTGCTTCTTACCCCAGCCCCGTGAATGAGCGCACCATGCAAGCTCATCTCTCCATTCAGGAGCTCGGGCTCTTGCCACAGCCTACAGTGCCTTCTCCCCATCTTAGCTACTTCATCAGTTCGTGCTCAGGACTCACCCCACACCCACAGGTTCATCCACTCCCTCCTCTACGGTCCCACTGACTGACACCATTCCGTTGGCCAAGTGCCCGTCACGCTGCATTTAGCCATAACACCTGTAACCCAAGGTGCAGCCACCGTGGTGGGAGCACCTTCTTCCTCTCCCAGCCCCTCAGTCTGCTCTGCGTCTTGGCTACTGCAGCCCCTACTGTATGTGAGCCCCCAGGGCAGAGAAGAGTCTCCTCTCTGCAGCCCTTGCCGCTGCCCACACACCCACCCTAAACTCCTTAGCACCCTGACACAGGGTGATCTGTGAAGAAGATCTGTTGTTTGTTGATTTTACAGCTTTGTGGAGCTACTGCTGACATATTCTCCACTGCACATATTTAAAGTGCACATTTTGATAGTTTTGACATGTGTATACATATGCGTTTTAATACTGAGAGGCTCACAGAGAAAACCTGGAAGATACTGAAAACCATAAAAAGATAAAATACACCTACAGGCTCATCCCCAGAGACCTTTTATCTCTGCACATAAAAATAGAGACCCATAATGACATTTGGATCATGCAAAGTCACACGCTTCACTTATTCCTAGTCATTAAATATTCTGCACACCCACGACATCCAACAGTCATCACCACCAGGGATGGGGACGTCCGATGAGCCCGGGTTTCAGCCTGTGCCGGGCCCTGCAGATGTCACCTCACTTGACCACCCACAAGGCTGGTGCCGCAAACACCAGACTTCACAAGTGAGAGAGGCTCACGGGTTCGATCAGCTGCCCGGGTTTGCAGTTAAACCAGAGCAGAGCCCAGAGCTGAACCTGCGGCTGTGTGATACTCTCTTACCAGACGTACCCTCAGTTATTCATTCCTCTGTTGGACACAAATTATTTCTTAGGATTAATGACTATAAATAATGTCCTGGTGAAGATCCTTCTACATAAGTCTTTATTTGCTTAAGATAAATTCCTTAAAGTTTCCATTTCCTTAGAGCAAACAGAGAAACCTGACCCAGTGAGACTGCTGGGTGGAGAGCCATGTGCTTCGCCAGAGCTCGTGAGGCTCAAGGGCCTTCCTGACTGAACCGCCTGCCTCCCCCCGGCAAAGCCTGAGCCTCCACTCCCTGGCACCCCTCACTGATTCAGTGGTGGCTCCGGGAGCCACTAAGTCCCTTGGATTGTCTTGGCTGAGTCCCTGCTACTCCCCAGGCCCCCTGGAGGAGGGGGGAGGCCATTAAAAGGAACAAGAGCTGTGTGTTGGGCTTTGGGTGTGTTGTAACGTTGGTGAAGGGTCTCCATTCATCAACATAGAACATTCCAACCATTATGACAGCACAACCAGAGAGCAAGCGGGCACCTGGGAATTGTACGTGTGACTGTCCTTGGGAGAGAGGAGCAGGTTAACAAATGTGCGAGCTGACGGTTTTTCTCTCTGCAACGACTCAGGGTGTGCTGCTTAGCCATGGGGAAGAAAGCAGCCCTCTCGGTGCCGCCTGATGTGCTGACGGGTCGAGGCTCGACATAGAGCAGGCTGGGCGTCTGCTCGTCCTGGCAGGGCCACGTCTCTTATTGATCACGACTGCTTGAATGGGTCCTGGTTACCTCTGCGGCTGCCAAGCCTCCCCCAGCCTGGTAGCTCCATCTGCGTGTCCTCTTCCCCGTGGGGACCCATCAGTGCTACACTCTCACCCACATAGCCTGATTCCACGCCTTGAAAATTAAGAGGACATGACATGACTACAAGCTGCCAGCTTGCAATGAGGCTCGGGCATGCAGAATGGCACGGCTCTGTCAACGCAGGGCCTCACTTCCAGGGTGTGGGGTCACCGGGGACCCATGGGTTCTCATTGGCCAGTGCTGCAACGATCTCGCAGGCAGCCCGGCCTCTCCAGCAGGTCGAGGTGGACAGCACATGTAGGTGTCATGGGAGCCCCACGGACCTGGGCCCTCCCCTGGGGAGGATCAAAGGCTTCCAGTGAACGTCTTACATGCCTCGTGCCCAGAGCCCCCACCAGCCTGCAGGCCAGTCTTCACAGTGATCCAGAAAGACGGACAATCCGTGACCTCGAAGAGCTGCACTGCCCTGGGGATCTGGGCCTCACCACACAAGAACCTAAGCTTCTGAATGAACTGCTTTCCATGGCGGTCTGCAACAGCTGTGCAAGGATGGCTGGCAATGTTTAAAATCTTAAATTTGTTTCTAAAGTTTAAACGTCAGGAAAGATCACACACAATATGGAATCGCAGCTACTCTTGAACAATCTGAGTATCTAGCCACCCCAGGCGGCAGCTCCCAGATGCCACTGCGCCCTGACGCCTCTGCACACCGGGCCAAGGGGCAGGTGGCAGGCGTCCCCGTGCTGCCACAGCGGGTTCTCTTACATCCATCCCGCCCTGCACTGGAGCCCGTGACCCTGGTGCCCTCGCCACCTGCCCAAGCCATGAAGAAGAGCGAGGGTTCACCACGTGCTCTCCACCACGCCAGCCCCCACCCCGCTATGAGTGCCGGCCTTCCCACGGCGCCTGAACAGCAATGCCTGGGAGGGCCTCTCAAGGTTCTCCTCAGTGCACCCGTCTCAAAGGAACACCATTCACTCTATCTTCTCAATAATTTAACTCAGGGTCCTCTGTGGGGAGGAAGGGAACTAGAGAGCCAGGTTTGCTACATCAGACACCTGCATTTTACTCTTGATATCGACTGATCAGCCATGGCCTGGGGTTGGGGGCCTTCCTGTCTTCTTTCAAAGGAGACAAGTGTCAGCTGCTTCCCGTCTGTGATTGGTCACAGATGACCAAGGCTGCCTGAACTTAGATGGGAGCACCACGGATGTGAGCACCACGGAACTGTCCCCTTCCTGTCACCTTCCAGGATGGAGGACGCCTGGGTACCTGTCGCGCCTCCAGCCCAGGTGCCTCAGTTGAGCAGTCTCTATTTTGGTCAGGCTCTGTTTTGAGCCACAGAGGATCAAAGGCACTTAACAGCCTGTGTCTCCTCTGTAGGTATGTCCCCCAGCCCCTTCGCATTTCTACGGGGCGAATGCAGAGGTGAGAGGCCGGGCCGTTGGGGTCCAAAAGTCCTGAGGCCACATCCCAACCCTGCTGCTCCCTGGCTGCAGGGCTGTGGGGCTGTGGCCAAGGCCCTTCACACACATCACTGAGCCTTGGCCTCACCTTCTGTGCCGGGGTGGGCGTGGTGAGCCACCACGGGCCAGGCCAGGGTGGGGGCACCGTGGGAAGGGAATGAGGGCACCCATGGGAGCTGGCAATGTCACCGGAGCCAGCAGGAGCCACCCAGAGTGAAGAACCTGTCTCACTGTCAGCACGAGCACCCATTTCCAACAGGGGCCATGGCAGTAGCAGTCAGGACTGAGCGGACAAGTGATGACAATGACAATGACCTGCAGAAAGCACCTGAGCCTGAGAGTCCGCCCTCTCAATGCCACAGAAGCCTTCTTGTAAGGCTCTGTCTCATAAGTGCAGACTCAGGACGAGCTGGGCTGTGGGCTGTACTTCTACACTGTCGTCACAGGCTTTCCTGTTCTGACACTCAAGACCTCCTCCATTTCACTGCCTTTGGAGGCCAGGTCTCCTTCCTCTCTCCAGAAATTACAGCATAAATGAAGTTGGGTTTCTCCCAGTCATAAAAGCAAAAGCGCCTGACTGCAGCGGGGAAGGCTGAGGCACAGGGATGCCCTGACCTGGGGGCTGAGTCCCGGGACCCGTCCCAGGCTGCCCCTCCAGGTTTCACACTGAGGAAACCCGGAAGGTCAAGTTCACAAAAGGCAGTCATGTTGAGATGCAGTTTATGGAGGCAGGAGGGATATGCCTGCCAAAGAAAAGGGTCAGGAACAAAATCAGAGCTAAGGATGAGCAGGCTCCTCCCTCTCTAGCTCTTAGAAATGCAAGGTAAGTGGCAAAAGACCTCGTTAGGGGCATGCAAATAAATGTTGAGACTGTCTGAGATCCTGTATCCAAAGAGATCAATACAACAGGTCATGGGGGTATTAACAGACACTTTAGATTCTAGGAGTCACTCCCTGATAACTTAACATTGAAATCACATGATATAAAATAAAGATCCATCAAAATCTGTCTCTCCACAATCCAACCAGGCGGAAAGTGCTGCAGGAACAGTCCCCGCGGCCCTGGGGACATGAGCTGCATTCCTTCACCGAGGCCTCCTGACAGGGCACCACCACGCTGTGGCGACTATTCACCCACATGGTCCCTTCTTCACCAGACCCTGTGCCTGCCTGCTGACTCCGGCCCTGGGCTTCAAGCAACTCTGATGCCTGCACGTCCCTGGGCCGGGGCAGGCAGGCAGTGTGAGAGTAATGTCTGGGGGGGAAGGACACTGTCTTAGTGACAAATACAAGACAGTCAAGAGCATGGTACAGACGAGAACACAGTCAGGGCCCACCATGTCTAGGACTTGTCCCAGGAGCCAAGGGAGGGCCGCCGGAGTGGCCTGAAGTCAGCAGGGGATGTGGTGGGCTGGTACGAGGCCTCGGATGGCAGATAGGAGGGACGGTCAGAGGAGTGGGCCAGGCCTTCCAGGAGAGCAGAGCTGGAGCAGGACTGTGCCTGGGAACGGGATGGTACTGATGCTGGCCTGCCTAGGATGGCCACACATCGAGGTCAGCTGTCTGTCCCCGACGCCAGACCGAGATGCACTGGCTCCTCACAGCCTTCTGGGTCTAGTCAGGATCCTGGGGAGCCCTCCTTTCACCCAGCACTGCATTCACTGACATGGCCTGTGTGCTGCCCAGGGGGAGCTGTTTGGCCTCCAGCCTGCTGGCTCCTGTGGCCACTTCCCCACTGCAGCCCCAGCTCTGAGTGCATGTCCACATGCGATCTGTCTGGGGGAGAGTGGCATGGGAGCGCCCAGTCCAGCTGACCATGCCAGGCTGGGGGTGAACCTCGAGCACTAGGGACTGCCCTCTTGGTCCTTCTGTTCTGCCGAGCACAAACCTGCAGGGAGCACGGGAGGTGTAGCAGCATCCAGGACAGGGCAAGGGCCTCCTGCATGCCTGGCCGTGGCTGTGTGCAGGAGGGCTGGGCCCACAGGACACAACGAGAGCACAGAGCTGCATCTCTCCCCTGCCACGGCCCTGCCCCATCAGCAGTGAACATCAGGGACAGCCCTACTGGACTGCCTGGCTTCCAAACAGATTCAAAGCCCGAGGATGACAATCGCATACCTACCGAGGCCACCTGGGCACACGGCACCGCTGGGCAACCACAACACAGAGAAGTTGATTAAAACCAGGGACCTTCACCTCCACCCCTCCCCACGGTCTCTTGAAGCCTGGAGGGTTTCTGCATTGGCATCTACAGCAGGTGAGCCTGTGGGGACGGCCTCCCGACACGGGAAGGTCCAGGCTGAGCCTGGGGGGCACTCAGATAGGACCTTCTCAGAGACATCCTCCCCCGTGCAGCTCAGCGGCCAGAACCCAGGCACCAGACCCTTCCTGCCACTGAGTCAGGGGCACTGCCCCAGCAAAGGAGGGGCTGTCTCCAGGGAGGTCTGAGGTTCATGTTTCCCACCTGCTCTCTCCTGAGGGGCTGGCGGTTGGGTGGTGGTGGCCTGCAATGCAATGCCAGCCAGGCTGTGGCCGTGCGAGGAGAGAGATACAGAGCAAACGGGTAACTGGAAGCCCGGAGCCACTCCAAGAGGGGGCAGTGGCTGCTGCTCACCTCATCGGCATACTGGATGTCGTCCACAGCATACTTCTCCTTGAAGTGCTCCTTGGAGTGGATCCTCGAAGGGAAAAACAAGGAACACCACGGTCAGGGTTTGGCCACCTTCCCAAGCCCAGGTTATAAAGCCCAGGCCCATCCTTGCCCCGCTGGTACCTGGCAACAAATGGGTCTGCCCAACACAGGGACAAAGGTACTGGGCCATCGAGTGACCTCTGAACCACGCCTGTCCCCGTTGACCTCTGCTCTTCCTTCGAGTCGGTGACCCAGACCACCGGGGATGAGCAGCTGCAGACAAACCCCCTCCACCACCAGCGAGAGCCCACCGGGCAGCCAGCTAGCACACCCCACCCTTTGGGACGTGAAATAAGCTGCCTCACAGGCCTCCATGGAGACTCGTTAAAGGAAAGTTAAAGATTTAACATTTTAAAGAAGTCAATATCAGTACTACTCATTGCAATGATGAGAAACATTCAAGCTTACTCATCAGCCCTGAAAAATCAGCCAGTGAGAAGACAGAGACACACGGCAGAGGAGGTTGGGCAGCCCTTGCCCACCTCACAAGGGCTCCTGGCCAGGGCTGCTCTGCGCAGGGGTCTGGCAAAAAACACCCCCACCCCCAGCCCCAGCCCCTTGGCCAGGGGATGAGTCAGTGTCACTGCCTGTGACAAGGCTCCCAGGGGTAGAAGCCAAGTGTGGGGTGAGGGGGCTGCTGAAAGCCAAGTCTAATGACGCATACCCACGATCCTGCACCATCCCACACCTGGGTACCACGTCAGCATGGGGCATTTACCCCCGTCCTGCCTATGGTCGAGTGGTATTCTAGTTGCCAAGTGTTAGAGTCGAAAGAGGCCTCAGAGGAAAACAGCAGATGGTTTCAGACTGTGCTTTCTGGGCTTTCAAGGGTGAGCAGATGACAAGGGGGTGGGTGTGCCGGACAGTGGGCTGGGGAGGCTCAGAGGGGACAGGGCAGGGAGAGCACTCTGGGACTTGGAGATGACCACCTCCAAGAGGCAGCTCCATGTGCCTTTGAGACACCAATGTCTTTGAGACACACTCAGACATCACTGCCCGGGAAGCAGAATCCCTCCCGGTCTCAGAGCCCTGCACCACTTCCCTCCCTACCCAGCCAAGCGTCCCAGACCAGACCGTGGCCACAAAGCACAGAGCACAGACCTGGGACAGGTGGGTGGGCTGAGGGGACTGGCAGCAGGGTGCTCACAGCCACATGCAGCAAGCTGGGCCAAGGAGACGACGGTCTCGCTGCAATGGGCTGCTCGGGGCCCCTGAAAACTCTTTGTGTTATCTCCCTTTTGGGGTCTGTGAAGTGGGCAATGGTGTCAAGCTCCTGCTGTAAATTAAATTTGCATGATCCGGCATCTTGCACCGTTGAGACAGGACTCAAGGGTTAAATGGTCAAAGTCCGGTCCTCCACCAGCACTGCCCAAAGCAGCCAGGGCAGGAACTGATGACAAGCATCTTGCCTGGACACTGGAGGCCCCGGCTCCAGGCTTACCAGACAGCACACTGACCCTTTGCTCCTAAGGGGTGAATGACACTCTCGGCAGAGAGCTGGCCTGGCAGACATGTACAAAAGCACAAAATGCCAGAAGCTCAAGAGGCAGCACCATCAGCGTCAATGCCCTCTGTCCTCAGCAAGTCCCCAAACCACCTCTGGTCGCCAGTCACTTAATCACTTCCAGCTGTGACAGGCATAAAAAGCAAACTCAGAAAAAAGATTCAAACAGTGCCATAGACCTGCTTTCAAAGCCAACCCTGATGCTCCCTATGGACAGGCACCATGGCATTAGCCTTGGCACTGACTTTCCACCTCCAAACCTGATGGGGACCCTAACCCTCCCAGCTCACCCAAGCCACCCTGCCAAGGGGTGCCCCAGAAAACAAGTTCCTGCCCACCCTGCCTGGGAGACTTGGCAGTCAGGCCTCAGCAGAGACCTAGGAGACTTGAGACCTGGGAACATATCTGTGCACTCAGCCTGAAGTCATGGTCATTAACAATGTGGAACCAGAGGGAAGTAGGGGGAGGAGGGGATAAAGGGAAGACAAGTACAAGGCAGCTGTAATCTGTAGGTGGCCCTGGGGCTGTGTGCTCAACTGTCCTCCCTTCACCTATCCACCACAAGCCATTCCACTTGGGAGCCTAGTGTCACCAAGAGCCAGCTAGCCCAGGGGAGAGCCTCCGCCGCACCCTGGTGTCCGGGAGGAAGTGCGTGTCGGTATCACCCCACTAACTGCCGTTTATCCTTCTCAACATCTGGACTAACACGGTCCAGAGCACACACTGGGCTTCAAGGGCCAAAACCACCCAAGCAGCCAGAGGCGTGGCTTCCAACAGGAACACCCATTCAACAAGCACAACCTGAGAGGGCTGCGGGTGTCTCTTCTCGCACTGGGCACGTCATTCTTTTCTAAAGGGCAGAGATAATTAAGTTTGAACAGTACTTATTTTTCATGTTTTAGAGCTAATTACAGTAGAAACCACTTAAATATCACCCTAAGGAATAAGTGTGCTAGGCTACCATGTCAAGCTAGTGGCAGAAGGCTCGGCAGCCACAATTTGGTGGGGCTGTCGGGAGAAGGACTGGCACGTTTGTCCACACGAGCCCTACAAAGCTGGCTGGAGGGGTCGCTGGGCAGCTATAAGCCTGCTGAGGGGCCAAGCTGGTGGTGGCCACACAGAGGGCCTACACCCTGACCCATGGAGTCCAGGGTCCAGCAGGCAGCTCACGCTGGTCCCGTCAGAAGGGGGACCCAAGGAGAAGTGACTTGGCTAGAAAAGGGTGGCTCAGCGGGGAAGCTGACCCCACCCCGGAAACTCTCCTTTCAGGTGGGAGGGATAGTGTTGGCAGGAGAGAGGACGGAGTGCCCCACTCACGGGGCTGTGTCCTGCAGACGGAGCCAGCACCCAGGGACCCGGCCCACTGCGCAAGTTAGAGGAGGCCTTTCCTGGCACTGAGGGTCAGGGCTGATGCCGCACGTGCCAACACCTGTGTAGGGCCTCCAGTGGGAAGGAGACATTACACTAATGCCCATGGTTCAATTTCTGGAAAACGAAATTGCCAAGCACAGGTCTGGCCGGCTAGCTGACCGCCTGCCTGTGGTTGATGAATAAGTCACAGCGACGTTACAGCGGTCACCATCAGCTTCCAGCGGCCAGAGCCTGCCTCCAGCTACAAACAACGCTGCCACCTTTCAGTCTCTTCTCTGCACAGGGCCCTGTGCTTGCTCTGGGGTGACAATCAGCACCCTTTTCAAGATTCTACCAGCTTGACAGAGAAAAGCAGATCTCTCCAAAGCCATGCAGGCTGCTCCTGGGGACCACTCACACGAGTGGACGGCCAGCAGCACTTCTCAGACAGACTGGGCATCGGCGGAGCTGGCAGCTCCAGAAGGAGAGCTGATTAAAAGGAGGCCCGTGGTCAGTGGGCCTGGGAGAAGTTCCCAACTGGGGATCCTGGCAAACCCCTTGCCAGGCCTCAGGCTGCCCGGGACCAGGATCCCTGCAAACCACGAGGGGTAAGAGCTGAAGGAATTCCCTTGGCCCTCCTCATGAAGGCCCGCTCCCCAACCAGTGCCTTGAAGACACAGAGAGACAGAACGAAGCCTCCAGACAGGCTGAAGCAGCCTTGATCCTCGTGACCCCGGTGTGTACAGCGTAGGGGGCAGTGACTATGAAAAACCACATAAAACACACATCACACACACACATCACCCATCCACAAGCCCACCCCAATGCACACACACACTCATGCACACACATGCACATACACATACACATAAACACAGGTTCCCACCTCAAACAGCAGTGCTCAGGGCCTCAGACCTGGAAAAATTCACTCACATCACTCCTGGGCGGTGCCCTCAGTAAGGGAGCACCCTCCTCCCTACACACCCTGAGCCAGGGTCACTGTCATGAGAGCCAGGGCTGAGGTTTCAGCCAGGGACAGCAGCAGAATACAGCCAAGTTGCAAAGGCTCTAGGAGGGTCCCTCAACGTGGCCCAAAGTTGCTCACCCTCTGTGAGCACTGAAGCTGCCCAGGGTGTTTTTCCAGCCTGCTCGGAGAACCCAACACCCCAGCAGTCAAAGTGGCCATCAGCTAAACCTGATTCTGACAAAAAATGATGGGAAACACTCTCACATCAGAGAGGCAGCAGACTTTCATAAGCAAAGACTCCAAATAAAAACAAAGTTGAAACTACCACACTCCTGTCCCAAAAAAGCCCTGGGGTGAGGGACAGGCTGGGCACTGGGCTGCCCATATGCCCCTCAGCGCCTGGCACCAGGACAGGCTGTTGACGCAGGAAGTGGCAGATCTGGAGATGGAGGAGTTGTTTCCCTGGGCAACTTTATCTGCCAGATGGGTTTTCAAAAGCCATCAGATAGAGACTGAAAAGGAAGCTGAGCAGCTGCAGGTCAAATGCCCCATCTGGTGGGTTTTGATTGCGAAGGTCAGGTAACCCTGTCAGCCTCACTCTTCCTGGGCTCTATGGGTCATGAGAGCACCTGGGAGCGACCACACACGATCAGATCAGCCACTTCCCAAGTCCAGCTCCACACGACCAGGCCCTTAGCTACTGCCCTGTTACAGTCATGCCTTGTCTCCCCAAGGCTCAGGACAGGAGCCCAGGAGACAGTCACCAGAGAGCAGAGGAAGAGAACGGCCGTGGTAGAGAGCCAGGCCTGCAAGAGAGGCTGAGCTCTCTGCACTGGAGCCCAAAGGCCCTTGGGACCACCATGGTCGGTCTGCTGCCCAGAGTGTACGTGAAGTCTTTATGGCAGGGAGAACACCCTGCAGGCCCATTTGCATCCTCAAAGCTCAGCCACACCTACACATCCGCACCAGACAATCAGGTGGCTTGGCAAAGCGGGAACAGACTAAAGCAGAACTTGCAGCCATGACTCTGAAACCCAGCTGTGGCCACAGTACAGAGCATTACCCCTGTATCACTGAAGATTCCCTTTCAGAAGAGTCAACTGCTAATAGCTGTTCCTTGACCAATCAGGTCCTGGGTATGAACCCTCAACTCAAGTGCCACGTGGCTCCCCAGTTGGTGTCTTTGGTGAGATTTGCTCAGGTTTCCCCCTGGACAGTGGAGTCCCTGAGGCAGGGTCCAGGTTTCTCCTCCCATAAACCTGAAGGATGCCCACCCTCCAGGACTGGCACTCCCCGACTTCTCCCAAGAGCCAGCCATGCGTAAAGAAGCAGACAGACACACAGATGAGGAGGTGCGCTCAGAGCCCCTCCCTTCCACCACTATCCGTGCCACATCTCGGCAGGAACACTGGGAGGCTGAGAGGGCACGAGCGCCGCCCAGGCACAGGGGCCCTGGCTGCTCCTGGACGTGCCACTGGCAGGAGGTGCTGAGGCCACGGCTGTGTGGTCACACCAGAGTGCAAGAAGGATTCTGGGAGAATCCTCTTACCAAGACCAGATCTAAGCTCTCACCAGGAAAGTCCTCACTGTGTCTGCCCCAGTTACAGGGCTTCGTCACAAACCACCCCGACATGAAGGGGGTACGAAATGTTCACAGACTGGGAAGGGCAGGGCTTGGACCCGAGGCCAGAGAGGAGGATGGCCCCACAGGTCTGGGACCTCGGAAGGAAGACTCGGGGCTGGGGCTGGCCCCCTGCTCCGGTGGGTGTGTTTGGGCTTCCGCACAGTGTGGCAGAAGCCACGGTGCACTTTATGGTCCAGCTGCAGAAGTCCCACAGTGACCCTGCCACTTTCACGCATGAAAGCAGTCACTAGATCCCAACCCGAGCCAAGCACGAGGGAAAAGATTCCAGCTCTCCACAGGGAATGGCCCCAGGTAATGCTGCAGCCACTTCTGGAAATTACAAACTGCCTGTTTCCAGCATCCTCACCACCTAATTTCAGTGTCACAGATGTAACTGTCTCCACTATGACCAGTGCCTCACGAGTGGCATGCCATCGGTCCCCGGAAACGGAATCGGAGGCCTCCAGCGGCCAGACCCAGACCGGCTCTGCGGAGATGCCACACTCAGCTGTCAGGCAAGCTTCCAGTATGACCAGGCCATGGGACCTGCACAGGCCACACCGCCATGCTGGGTCCATCTCCTCTTTAAAACAGGGCAGTCACAAGGATCCAGCCAGGAACAGAAGGAAGGATGCCAGTAAGGGCCACAACAGGATGTGGGGCCAAGAGCTGGGCAAGGCCAGGCCACCTTCCCAGGAGCACCCATGGGTCCTGGCCTGGATCTGCTGAGCTAGCAGGAGGAGAGGCCCTGGATGAACAGCCTGATGCGAGCCACCCCCAGCCAAACCTGAGGCTGATTTCTCTGCAGGTGTAAGACTCACTCTGGTAAGGCAGGCAGCCTACCTCAGAGGCCTTCTGCAAGTCCCCCTCCACATCCCACCCTGGGCTGGGGCAGTGAGGAGCCTCTGAGGGCTCTCACTGGGCCCTGCCCCTCCCTCTGGGAAGAAAGCAGCAGACCTCCCTGTGTCCCCCCTAATGCAAGTATGGAGGCCTGTAGGAACCTGCTTGTGACATAGCAGGGACACATTTATGCCATCTACCCCAGGGGCCTCTGAGAGGCCCAAATCTAAGTGGCTGCCCAGCCAACTAACCCAAAGGTCAGCTGGATCAGGCATGTCCACTCCCTCCCCTCCCTCCTCAGGGCCAAGCCAGGTAAACACGCCGCCAGGAAAGGCCCATCCGCTTCTCTTACACTGCCAGTTCTGCCCAGAGCCAGGTCTTCACAGCACAGTCAGAGGCTCAGGGCCGGGGACGTTGCCAGCGAGCTCAGAGCAGAGAAGACAGTGGAAGAGTTACACACCAGGCCACAAAGGAGGCTCTGGGCTTGGCACTGAAGGGCCGGTGGAAAAGGGCAGCGCATGAAGCAAAGGAAGAACAGGGGCCTGCCCTGGTCCTCTGCACTGAGCACATCCTTGCAGCAGCCAGGTGCCTGTCATTCAAACCAGTCACAGACCCGCCAGCCTACCTGGTAATGAGCGTTCAGGGACTCTAGGCAGTGAAGGCTGCAATTTATACATTCGCCCAGAATAATCACTCTCCAGGCAGAAATGACATACTGGAAGGGGTAAGCATGGAGCGCAGTCCTCCAATCACCTCAAGCATCCCCAGTTAAGTACAGCTTCTGCCTCAGCGCCTCTGAGCAGGCAGAAATGGTTCCCAGGACAGGAAGACACGGCCAAGGGCCCTGGAGCTGGCAGGCGCCATTAGGGATGAGGGAGGGACGGCTCAGCAAGGCCCAGGCCTCTGGTCCCACACTTCTCACACAGTGCTGCCCCATCTCACAGGTGAGCCAGCCAAGGCAGGTTATACATCTGTGGTCCTGAGGAGTTTAGCCAAGAGGCAGGCACACTGCAGGCATCCAGTAATGGCCTGCTGTTAAGCGATAGGCCTCAGAGAAAGGCCCCAGGTAGGGCCACCTCCTGTGGATGCCATGCAGATGCACTGGTCCACTGGGGCCAAAGCCTCAGGCATTTTCACAAAGCTGGGAATCCTGAATTTCAAGACTAATAAACAGCACCTCTGAACAAACATGAGCACAGTGTGCGGCTCTGCCTCTGACACCCCCCACCCCAACCCAGAGAACAGGGCTCTGGACCAGAGCAGGCTGTCAGTGGGCCTCCCCACTGATCCCGCCCCTGGATACTCCTTCCCTCCTCGCCCTCCACAAGCTGGGCCCTGCACCCCCACCCCACCCCTGGCCAGCTGGTGGTCAGCAGGCATGGTCACATCACCCAGATTGCTCCTTACTTTCCCATCCAGGTGGCATAGTGGTCAGGAAGCCTGGGCACAAAGAGGGTGGACTTCCCAGTGTCGATGTCAATCACACCGTAGCAGCCTGGCTCAGTGACCCCGAACGCCCAGTGAAAGAAGGATTCCTGTGGCGAGAACAAGGACCAGCTTACCCTGCCAGCAGGACACAAACATGAGGTGCAAGGAGGGAGGTGGGGCAGCCAATCGAGCACCTGCCTTCAGGGCACCGCCCTCAAAGACTGACCTCCAGCCTTACACAGCCCTCCACCTCAGTATTCTTGCCTCCACTCCAGCTTCAGGCTGCCTGTCCCTTCCAGGGCTTGGCAGGGGGCAGCCTGGCTGACTTGGAGCTTTCTCTGATGATGCAGGTTTCATGCCCCAGCCCCACGAGCACCTCCACCTCATAGGCCACTCCCCTTGGGCCCTTGATAGAGCACACGGGTCACCAGTACCCACGAGCACCACAGGGTCAGGTCAGCCCTGCCCATGCCCCTCTGCCACCCGAATCTCTCTGTAGCCTTCCATGCCTGCAGGCAGGCAAGATGCCACCTTGACTTAGACACCGAGGCCGGACATCTGCACGGAAATGGATTCCTCCATTCGGGGACGCCTCACGTCCTTTTCCCATCCCCAAGGCTCCGGATGACTTCAGTGTTTAGCAATAAACACAGCTAAAATATCGTTAGAAAGGTATCGAGTGGAGGAAGAGCTCTTCTAAAATTAACCTTGCAGACATCAGCAAGGGAGCCAACAGCTTAATTTTAGGAGATTAGTTTTTAAACCACAGAATATGTAAACCTCGAGATGCATCAAGACAAGTCAGAAAAACTTTAGAGCTTGTCTCTAGCAGCCAGGGACTGCAGCTCAGGGAAACCTTCCAGCAGGAGGCACTTCCGGTAAAAACACTGCAATCCCTTCCGGCGGTGGATCGCAGCCAGACTATGCCCTGCGGAGTGGACAGTCCATCTGGGGAGGCCATCCTTGCCACCCCCACTCCACACTCAGCTCCCCTTCACATTCCCCCACCTCCTCCCTGCTCAGGATGCTGGATGGCCATGTCCCCTAGACCCTGCCTGCCCCCAGGGAGGTTCTGGAGTTCCCAGTGTATCAGGCCCCAGCTCTGGGCATGGCAGGTTGGAGAAGAAAGCACTAGACTTGGAGTCTGGAGATGGGGTTCTGATTAATCCCAGCTCCACCCTCAGAGCCTCAGTTTCCTCATCTGTAAAGTAGGTGCAATGCTAGGATCAATGAGAGTGCGGCCAGCTCAGGGCCCCACTGGCTTTCTCAGTGAGCTCCTCTGTCAAGTGTCCTAGCACCTGTTCCTGGGAACCGAGTTATGTCAGTGATTCTCAGCCAATGCCACCACCTCCAGGCTGGCTTCCTATAGCTGGGGCATCTGCCACCCCACAGGTTTCCAGAACCTCAAGGAGCCCCTGGACACTTCCCAGGTGAGAGTCACAGGGTTGGCATTGGCCAAGTCGGGACGACTGCCTGGGCCTCCGGCGGCTGCGCGGCACCCTGCTCACACTCCCCACAGGCCTCCACAGCCCCAGCCCTCCGTGCTGCTGGTGGAAGGACCTGAGCCCTCCCAGCTGCACCTGTCTGAGCCCATGGAAAGCTGCCCAGCCCACCTTCTGCCATCCACACCTAGGGACACCATACCCCCCACCTAGAGCACCCACCCCCCCATCAAAATTCACCCTGGCCTTCAGGGACCATACCAAATGCTGTCTCCTCCATGATGCTTTGCCTGCTGGCTTCATTAGGAACATCCTTCTATACTCAGACCTGAGAGCCGAGGCTGCCTGGTGATAGCTCTGCCACCAGCGAAGGCGGGCCTCCTGAATGCCCAGGCCTGGGCCTACTTTCAGAGCCTCTCAGAATCCTCCAGGAAGCAAAGCTGCCCACGGCCTACCAGGCCGGATGCTGGAGGAGGATAGCCAGCCAAAGGAGACTGGGAAGCCGCAGGGCTGGGCTCACCTGGCGGAAGAGGACCCCAGTGTCCGTGCAGTAGCGCTGAGTCTCCTCCCCGCCCTGCAGCAGCACGACAGAGCCAGCCTGCACGGTCCGGTTCTTTCGCAGACGCTCACACAGGCGCTGCCTGTTCAGGGCGAAGAGAGCCAGTGGCACCTTCAGGGTTTCGTTCCCCAGCCAAAAACACAGTCTGCAAAGATAAATGCACACACCGCCACATAGGCCTCTGTTAGCACCGCCAAGCATGGCCACCACCCATGGACAAGCGGGCCAAGCCTGCCATGGGGCCCCATTAGCATGAGGCTCCTCACCAGGCCTGCCCAGGACCAGAAGGGCTTGTCAAACAGAGACTCCTCTGCTATCCCTGAACACCGGACCACAAGGGGGCATGAAGGACAGCTGGGTCTGTCACAGAGGGCAAATGAGGCACATGGAGGGAAAGCCTGCAATCGTGTAAAGATGTACTTACTCAACTCCTACCCTCAAGGAGCTTACATCCATGCCAGAAAACATGCCCTGGCCCAGAAAGCACTGGACCCCTGCCCCAGAAAGCACTGGACCCCTGCCCAGGCGCCGGCATGCTGCCCACACGGCACCCAGCGCCAGCCCAGTAGTGTGTGTGGAATGACCAAGGGGAACCCTGGCAAGATGGGCCTAGGGGTGGTAGCCCCAGTAGTGCTGACCTTGAGGAGAGCAGCCTGCAGTGGACAAGCTGCTGAGGCCGCATAGGAGGCTGGGCAGAGCCAGGCCTGGCAGAGCAGATGGGTGTCTACCCCACCTCCAGCCCTGCGCTGGCTTCCCTCTTCACTGAGAAACTCGGTTTATCCTGCCAGCACTACTCCCCTCTGCAGCTCCTGCCTGAGGCTTCTCCTCTGCCCAGGCGGGGCCTCCCCCCACCCCCATGCCTATTCCCTGTGTTGCTCCAGCATCAATTTTCCCCTCTCAGGAGCACTCTCAGCATCCAGACACACAGGAATCTCACCCGTCTTGAAAAAATAAAAATAAAAACACTTCCCTTGACCCCCATACCCCCAGGAGTCTAGTTCTCCCCCCCTTTGCAGTGAATGTCCTCAGAAGAGTCACCTAAGCTCACCATCCCCATGCCCTGGCCCCCGCTTCCCCTGCACTCCTCAATCCACTCCACCAGGTCTCAGCCCACCCTGTCCCTGCACTGCAGCACTTACAGGCCTGTGGGTGCCCAGGACACTGAGCGAGGGCCACACTCTCAGATGAAGCTCTGCCCAGCCCTGGCCCCTCCAGGCTCCTTCCCTCCTCATCTCACCCTCCATGCTGAAGCCCCACGGCTGTGGCTCAGCCCTATCTTCCACATGGACAACTGAAGGGAACTCTCAACTGCTCTCCGAGTCCCAGCACCCCTCATTCCCCCCACCCCCACCCCCATAGTCCCAGCTTGCACCCTTCCAGGGGGGCCCTTTAAAAATGCAAATCTAAGTAGGCACTCCCCTGTTCAAGCCCCCCAGCTTCCTAGTGCATTTAGGACACAGCGCTCCCTTACTCCCCAGCCATGGGGAGCTGAAAAGCCGGCACCCGCTCTGCTGCACAGGCATCTTCTCTCTTCCCAAAACACCTGCACACTCCCCTAGCAAGAGCCTTTGCTGCTGCTGTCCCCAGTGAGGAGAGCTCTTCTCCCAGTGCTGACGTCCTGGGCTTTCCCAGGCCTCTGCAGAGACACGCCTCTTCCCAGAAGCTTTTCCAACAAGCCATCCAAGCCTTAGCCCCTATTTTCTTCCTCCTCTCTAGAACTCATGTCACTGTCTAGGTCACATGTTTACTTGACCATTGTCTCCCCAAGTAAAATATAAGCTCCAGGAGGGCAGGAACCCCACCTCCTTCCGAGCACCTAAGGGTGCTGAATGCCTAAGTGCAGGAAGGAAGGGCAGCCCCAACCAGGGCGTTGGCCCAGGGGTCGAAGGGAAGTGGAATCGGGCAGGTGCTCTCTGGCCGGTGGGAAGAGTGGGCACGGAGGCTGAGGAAGACAGGGCCAGCTCAGAGCTGCTGTGAGAGGGGCTCTGCCTGGGACCGCAGTGAGAGAGCTGAGCCAGGCACACGGAACCTTCCTTCACTGCACTTGGCCTCACAGAGGCCACAGGCACCTCCTGCACTCCCCTGGCCATGGGACCCTTGTTGGCAGGGACACTCCTGCACATCTTGGCTCCAATGCCAACCTTCTCAGGATGGTCTTCCCTGGCATCCCTCTCCCCTGCCATCCCCTTGGTCCTGGGCTGGGTTTCCTCCACTCTCCCAGCACTGCCCAGGACTTCACCAGCAACCTTCTCCATGCCTCTGGCCTGCAGGTGGGTTTAGCCTGCAGGATGCACCTCGGGAGACAGGACTGGGGAGACTACAGGAGGTGAGAAGGGGGAGAACAGACAATCCATTCCCCTGCTCCCACCCTGGTGGAATCTGGAACTATGATGGCTGGCAGTCCCTTCACACAGAGCCACAGTTCCCCCAGGCCGCCCTTCCTACAGCACCCCCCCGGGATGGATCCTGACCAGCTTCCCTCCTCTTCCTTCCCAGACTTGCTGCCCAGAGATCTATAAACCAACCCTGCATGCACCCCCCTCAGTCACTTCTGAGTCAGCTCTGCCAGGTTCCTGGCTGCTGGGTCCCTGGTAGCACTTCCCTGCTACCACAAATGTGGCCTGTGTTTACAGGGGCTCATGAGTGATGTCTGCTTCTGCCCACAGTGAACCCCATGAAGACAGAGACCTAGGTCTGCTCTGCTCACTCTTGTGCCCAGCATCTGGTACCCTGCTTGGCATACAGCAAGTGCTCAATAAATATTTGCTGACTGAACAACTATGACAACGTGGGGCCATACATACAGCTGTGCAGATCAGAAGTTGGCATATGAGCCTTGGCAGGGCAGGAAGCAGAACCCTCAGGCCCCAGCCAGGCAGGGTGGGTGGAGGGGTCATGCGTAGCCTACACGTGCTGACAGGACTGGAGCCTCCCTCCTTCCTTCCTCTCCCCAGCATGGGCCCTCACTCACCCTCCCAGGAGGGTGGACACATGGGTCAGGGTTCCCCTTAAGTCGGGCCATTTCCTGTCAGGCTCAGCCACAAGGATGAAAGGGCAGAGATGACAGCTCCCAAACAGGTCTGCATCCAAGCTGACCACGCCGTCAGGAACTGAAAGTGCGGCCACCAGCATCCCTGCAGTGCCACCCTGTCCCCTCACTCAGCAAAGCCCATGGAGTGGGTGGAGACAGGGAAGAACCTCGTGTTTACAGACTGCCCAACAACACAGAGGGAATGACACTGAGGCACAGCTACAGATGGCCTGGCCAAAGGTGCCAGATCCAAAAGGCCTCGACAGCACAATTGGCTGAAGATGCCCGACCTCAGCATGCAGAGCCCAGTGCTACCCACCTTGTCCCCCTCCATTCCTGGCCTCTGGCACAGCCTCCCTCATCAAACACACCAGGTGCCCACTCCGCCCCACCGGTGGGGCCAGCTAGCACCCTGCCCCCGGGAAGGCTCTCAGAACAGCTGGGCTTCCTCTTATCTAGAGCCTTCTGAAAGGCCTAAATCCCTCAGCACACCCAGACTGTGGCCTTCTGGCCTGATGGCCAAGCAGCCCAGGTCAAGACAGAAAATTTGATAAGGCACCTCTCTGTGAGTGTCAGCTGCTACCACGAGGAGTATCTACAGTAAATACTGCCTGACGCAGTGCGGCTCAGAGAAGGGTAGCCCAGCCCTAGCCACCAGGCAGGCTGCTGAGCTGCAGTCATTCATTCCTGCAGGCACCCCCAGAATCAAGGTTCATAGAGACATGCCCTTTGATTTCTTGTGGCACAAGCCAACCCCCTCAGATAGAATGTTGGCCCAGAGCCAATGCAGGTGACTTCTCTCTGCAAGTTCAGCAGAAGCAGCATTAATAAAACATCTCCAACTGGTTCCTGCTAGAACTTTTAACTAGCACCAGAATTTAAAAGGCAAAAGCCAGGTCAACCTCAAATCCAAACATAGGCTTGGTTTCTTACAGGCAGCCAAGGGTGCAGGCAATGCCCAGGGAAGACAGCAGACAATGGCTCCCAGGCATCAAACAGTCCCACAGAATAAGCTCTGGCCTCCACAGGCCAGCCAGCCCAGGAAGCTGCCAGTGACCAGGAGTGGGGCGGCCCCTGCTGCCCCTATAACCCATTCCCATACCCCCAAATTGTCCCCTTCCCCCCAAACAGGCATTAAGCCATCTCCTTTGTCTTCAATGGCTACCTGCCAGTGGGGTTCTCACCCAAGACCCAGGGTCCCCTGGGGATTCACACATAGAATTTAGGGACTCCATCCACTTGGAAGGGAGAAAAAACTATGTTTATGTTCTCTAATCCCTCATTCAAATTTCCTTCAATTATTAATGCAAACAACTAACCACAACAGTATCAGCAGTCTGTGACTGTCACAACCAAAAATCACAGGTAGTTTAGCCCTGACTGGTGTGGCTCAGTGGGTTGGGCATCATACTGCAAACTGAATAGTTGCCTGTTTGATTCCCAGTCAGGGCACATGCCTGGGTTTTAGGCCAGGTCCCTACTAGGGGGCGTGTGAGGGGCAACTGACCAAAGTTTCTCTCCCTCTCTTCCCCTCTCTCTAAAAATAAATAAAATCTTTTTAATTTTAATTATTTTATTTTTAATTTTATGGACCCCACCTTTAGTTCATGTCCATGAGTTGTGCGTGTAAGTTCTTTGGCTTCTCCATTGCTTATACTGTTCTTATCCTCCTGTCTATTTTGTACCTACCCCATCATGCTTAAATCCCTATGCTTTTTCCTCCATTCTCCCCCTTCCCCTCGCACCTGATAACCCTCCAAATGATCTCCATCTCTATGATCCTATTTCTGTTCTAGTTGTTTGCTTAGTTTGTTTTTGTTTTTTAGATTCAGTTGTTGATGGTTGTGAGTTCATTGACATTTTAATGTGCATAGTTTTGATTTCTTATTTTCCCCAAATAAGCTTGGTGATGATGAACTACGTTAGCCTTACCTTGTCTGGGAAGCATTTTATCTATCTTCCCTTCCATTCTAAATGATAGCTTTGCTGGATAGAGTAATCTGGGATGTAGGACCTTGCTCTTCATCACTTTGTATAGATCTTGCCATTCCCTGCTTGCCTGCAAAGTTTCTTTTGAGAAATCAGCTGATAGTCTTACAGGAAATCCTTTGTAGGCAACTCTGCCTTTCTCCTGCTGCTTTTAAGATTCTCTCTTTATCTTTAACCTTTTGTATTTTAATTATGATGTGTCTTGGTGTGGTCCTCTTTGGGTCCAACTTGTTTGGGACTCTGTGCTTCCTGGACTTGTATGTCTATTTCCTTTGCCAAATTAGGGAAGTTTTCTTTCATTACTTTTTCAAGGAAGTTTTCAATTTCTTGCTCTTCCTCTTCTCCTTCTGGTTTCTCTATATTCAGATGTTGGCCCTTTTGGAGATGTCCCAGATTCTTCTTAAACTTTCCTTATTTTTTAAAAATTCTTGTTTTTTCCTTTTGTTCTGGTTGAATGTTTATTTCTTCCTTATATTCCAACTCATTAATTTGAATCCCAGCTTCCTTCCCTTCACTGTTGGTTTCCTGAGGATTTTTCTTTATTTCCTTTAGTAGAGCCTTCATTTCTTTCCTTATGCTTTTGCTGTAGTGAATGAGACTTTTGAGCATTCTGACCACCACTGTTTTGAACTCTGCATCTGATGATAGGCTGGCTATCTCTGCATCACTTAGTTCTTTTTCTAGGGTTCTGTTCCATTCTTTCATTTGGGCCATATTTCTTTGTCTGCTGATTTTAGCAGCCTCCCTGTGTCTGTGTACTAGGTAGGGTCACTTTGATTCTGTTTTAGTGCACCTGTTAAGTCACACGGGGCAGAGCCTTGGGTATTTGCCAGGGTGGGGCAACTGTGGTTCCACATGTAAGGGAGGGATCCAAGAGGGGACAATGCACGTCCCTCCTGGCTGACTTCTGGGGGCTGGCCTGGCCCTCGCCCCATTTCCAGTCACTTCACCCACTTCCCATATTCGACTGGCATCCCTTCACCTGCTGTCCTGGCTGTGGTTCCCAGGGTGGGTAGGTTTGCAGATGTACCAGCAGTTTCTCCTACCACCCCAACCCCCACTGGGTTTAGAACCAGAAGTTATGGGGCTTTATTTTTCCCGGTGCTGAGGCCCTGGGCTGCGCGGTCTGGCCTGGGACTGGGCTTGCTCACTCACAAAGTGTCCCCTTGATTTTTATCCACCACACGTGAATGTGGGGCTGCCCGTTCCACCAGCCTCCACCGCCTCACCGCCTCTCCATCTCTGCCCCGGCTCCTACAGCCACACCGGGTCCTCCTCTTCATGACTCCCTGTTGGGATGAATATAGCTGCTTTAAATCCTTGGTCGTTTGACTTCTGTACAGTTCTGGGTGTTTTTCTGGGTGATTTTCCTGGCAGTTCTGGCTATTTTTCATTTTTAAGTTAGTTGTATTCCTTCTTATGGCTGTGCAATGAGGCTACGCATATCACCTACACCTCCATTTGACTGGAAGCCCCACATAAATAAAATCTTAAAAATCACAGGTATTTTCATATCACATCATTAATGTCACGATATCTCAAATATCACTTTTGCTCTCACTACGTCAAAGTTAAGGTGGTTATTAGACCTGGAGCTTTTATTATTTAATGTGTTAATAAAAAAGTATATATTACCACACCACAAATTTATTTTTTAACATTTTGATAATCGTATTTCAATATAACTGGTTTTCCCTGGAACCCTCCGCGTTTTATTTCATGCATTTTAAAAACACCATGCCGAGAAGGGTGCCAAGGTCTCACTGATGCTCATGCAGTCCACTGCACAGGTAAGGACAAGACTCCTGTCCTAGAATGTGAGGCCACATCTGGATTGGGCCACACTGCCAAGGACCAGTCCATTTCCTCACCCTCAGCGTCCAGCTCAGGCCTGGCACCAAGCCCGCTGACTGACTTTCAGCAAGGCCAACCCGCTCAAGCTGGTTGGATGGCGCCTCTCGGTGACTGGTCACCAGCTCCCAGCCTGTCTCCTGCTCTCCAGAGGAGGGTTAGAGGGTCTAGGCACAAACAGAGACTGAGAGAGTACTCTGGGGAATCTGGACCAGGCCAGGACTCCTCCCACAAACCCACCCTTACCCCAGGACCCAAGGTCATCGTGATGCCTCTCCTCGAGGAGCACTGTGTTCTTATCAGGGTGGGGATGAGCTTTGATCCACAACCTGACTCCCCCAGGTACTTTCTCTCCAGAAGAATGCTGACTCCAGTGTGACCTATGACCCGACAGGTACACACCCAGGGCAGCTCATCTGCCACTTTTCTCTGGGCAAAGGCTCTCTGCGCAGCAACTTCCTGGGAGCCACTCACTTAAGGAATTAAAGATATTTCTTCATCCTACTCAAAATTCTGCCCCTCTCCCACCCATAACTCCTTTCTTCAATTTCTGAGCGCTTTCTGGAAAGTGTGAGGGCATGTTGGGCTAGTTTACAGTAAATCCCCATTTTCTTCATTCAGCACCAATCACAGGGTGGCCACAAATTGAACTGGTCCCTGGGCTCCAAGGATGCCAGTAGAGGCATGAAGGGCAACAAGCTCTCACCCAGCCATGAGGAGCAGGCATGCAGATGTGAGAATGCATCTGACCAGCAGGCAAAACTGGGACTCTCTGGGGCTCTGAGCAGGTGGTCTTTACTGGAGATTGGGAGAGGGGGAGGGGAGTGTCAGGAAAGGCTTCTAGGACAGAAACCATCAGAGCTGGTCCTGCAAGTATGTGAATAATTGTGTCAGAGGACAAGGACACTCCAGGGTTAGCAGGTTGAGTAGGCAAAGGGAAGAGGAGAAAGGAAAGATCTGTGCGGAGGAGCAGATGCAGGAAGGTCTGGCTGCAGTAGAGAAGGTTCAACTCTGTCCATGGAAAGCTCAAAACATGGCTCAAGGAAAAGGCAGGGCTTCCTCCCATCAAGTGCCACAGGATGGGGTGGGGGGTGGCCTCAAGCAGACCTCTGGGGGCTGTGGGACTCTCTGTCTCAGACTGGAAGTCCCTGCCTGGACAGAGCAGGATCAACCCTGACATACTCCCCAGAGGACATTTCAAGTTTCTATCTGAATCTGAGATGCTAGCTCAGGGCTCCCAAAATCACATACAGCATACTCCAGTCAGCCGCGACTCTCACAGCCTCCCCTGGCCCAGGCTTTGGTAAGACTCTATATGCCACCAAATCTGACTTCCAGGGAGCCCATGACCATGACTTTGTGGTATGGTGCCTCATTATGCCTGACTAACTGATCTGTCCTATATGTGCAGCTGGGCACCGAGCTTGGCTGGAAAGACTTACAACTTCCTTCCCTTACGGAAGATGGTGGGGCTTGACCTCAGGCTCTGGGTCCAGCAGGGCAGCCCCATATACCAGTTTGGAATGGCTCTTGCCAAGGAGGCCCTGTCAAGCTCTGGAAGCTCCCTGTATCTGTCAAACTCAGGTCTCCCTCCAGAAGCACACCTCTCCTAGAGCTCTGTCACTCTCTGTTACCCTTTTACCCCCACCCCTTGCCCATACCATCCCAGAGCCCAGAGAATCAGCTTTGCTATAAGGTCCCTCCTTCCAGCCCTGGCTGGTGTGACTCAATGGATTGAGTGCTGGTCTGCGAACCAAAGAGTCGCCGGTTCGATTCCTGGTAGGCCACCCTGGATCCTCTGTACCTTTGGGAGAGCAGCAAGCCTCAGACCAGCAGGGACCCCTGAAGCCAAATACAGCCTCTAGAACTTCCTGTGACCGCCTGGCCAGCCCAGATATCAGGGTAACAGATCCACACCCAGGCACTGGCCTACACCTACTGCTGACTCTGCTCTGTAAGACAGGGAGGGTCACAGGCTGGGTTCAAGGATCTGACCTTGGTTTCCTTGACACTCTGGGACTTTGCATGCACAGTTCTCTGGCTGAGGGGTGAAGCCTACCCACTCTCCCCTGAACTTAGAACCCACACACCTCCATGGCACATACCAAGACTAGAGGCAGGCAGATGGATGTGAGAGTCCCATGTGCCCATCTGCCCCAGTGGCCTGTGAACAAACACCTAAGGGTAGGCTCAAGACTGTTTCTGCAATACAGCAGATGCCACCATATGTCCTAAGCCATTCCAACCTTGAGGACCAATAGAGGAGGCCACTTTCTATTTTCATTCTCCCTACCTCCCAAAAAGAAAGATGCATTCAGCCTACCCCCAATTCTGACCTCAGCTCCCAACCTTGTCTGGAGTTCTCCCTCTCCTAGCACTGGCCCTCCTCGCTCCAGCTTCACCAGGCCCACATACTGTCCCCCCCACCCCCCTCTTCCCCCTCCGCCTGAACTCACACATGGCCCCAAGCAGTGATCATCTAAAAAAGCAGATCTAAGCAGATTAAAACCCTTGATTTGCTCTAGGCCCTCAGGGCAAAGTCTGAAGAAGCCATCTATGGCACCACACCCTCCAGCACAGAGACACACACCCCTCTCTCCTGTCTCCACAACAAGCTAACCTTTGCTCAAATGTTCCCTCATCTGGGACAGTATCTCTAATGCTTCATTGACACTATCTGTCCATACTTCCCCCCACTAGGATCACCCACTCATTCGTTCATGCAGTAGAATTTATGAAACACCTGCTGTGTGCAAAAAAAACTGTACTGGTGCGGCCCAGGAGTGAACCAGAGAAATGCCCTGACCTTACATTCTAAATGGGAAGACAAGAAGCAAGTGTACTATATACTTTATCAAGTGCTGAGAAGGGCTGCAAAACGTAGAATAGATGCTTGGGTAAGGCCTCTCTTTAGAGGGGCATTTGGGCCCTGAAGAAGTGGGGAAGTGCTCCTCTGGGGAGGAGAGTCCAAGCCCATCTCAAACACTGCCTCTTCCCTGGAGCGCCCTGGCAACACGCTGAGTTCCCATCTGAGGGTCGTGATCGTGAACACGCGGGTCGACCCGAGCCCCCCTACCTTGGCCGCACAATGGGGGCGATGGAGGCGAAGGGGGCCCCCCCAGAGCCAATAAGTAGCGGGAAAGGGAGCTGCTGGCACAGTGCGGCCCCTGGTTCAGAGGGCGCAGCTAGCTTCCACTAGTGAAGACGCGCGCTGTGCGCAGCCGCCCAGAGAGCCTGACGGGGGCTGTCGCCCACTGTCCAGCTAGGAGGCCCAGGCCCCCTCTCCGCGCCGCCAGGCAAAGGCCAGGGACTGGAGCAGCACTCACCCAGCGGTAGTGGCCATGTTCAACCGGCTCCGGCGTCACGTGAAGTGCAGTGTCAGCTGAACCACCACCACTACAAGTCCGGCTTCAGGGGGCGGGGCCTGGGCGGGGTTGGGGGCGGGAGTCCCTGACCCGTCCCCTCCAGCACCAGGCCGGTCAGAACCCGGAGAGGTGGAGCCCTGGAAGGGGAGCGGGGTCTAACTACCCAATGACTTCCTGCTGCAGACGAGGGGCGGGGCCGGCGGGACGGAGCTCCTGATATAACAGGAAGGCGTGTCCTGAGACGGTGGGTACTTGCTTCAACTGGCCCCCAACCTGGCGTCTCATCCCGCCCTGGAAAGGACACCCTGGTACAGGGAGCCTCTGACCCAAGCTAGTGGTGGGGCAGAGGTGACAGCTATTGCTTAAGGAGGGAAATGGCTTGAGCAAAGGCCAGGACAATTGGAGTAACGCAAAAGTTCAGCATCCCGGAGAGAGGGTGTGGGGTGGGAGGTGTGGCTTTAGAGGTAATCTGAGGCTAGGGAATTGTGTCTGGTAGGACCTTTCCAAGCTCCTTCAGCTGCAGGATGGAGAAGGACCTGAAGGCAAGGCTGCGGATCTCTGAAGGCTTCTCACTTCTTTGCGGAAGTGAGGATCTCTGGGGAGAAGTAGGCTCGTGGAAAGCACAGTTCAGGAGTGAGTGTCTCCCAGAAGGCATCCCCCTCGGCACTGCTGGGCACTGGTGTTAGGTGCACAGTCCCCCAGAGAGTTGGGTGGAGGGGTCATGGGAGGGGGATGGGAAGTAGATGTTCTAGGAGAGCAACCTGGGCTACAGGTGCCTGAGAATAATAGTAATACTACTGTCTACTGTGCCCCAGTGCTTTGCAAATGTTAGCTCTTTGAATCCTCACAACAGCCCTGTGAGGTAGGCTCTGTTCTGAATGTCATTTTACTGAGGCCCAGAGAGGTTGTTAAGTAGCCTGAGCTCACACAGGGGCTGAGTTCATGAAGTCAGTCAAACCCCTGAGTCGTGACTCACACTGGTTCTGTGAAGGAAGGGGGCCCAGTCCTGGGGGGTGGGTACTGCTGGGGTCCTGCCACAGGATGGTATGCAAGTATGTGTGGACAGGAGGCGGGTCCTAGTGCATACCCCTGGGGCTCCTGACCCCCGCCCTCAGCTGTTTCAAAGCTGAAAGCAGCTTCTGGTTGAAGGGCTTGTTTCTTTATCAAGATGAGAATGCAGGGGCTATGAGATGGAGAAGCAACTGCTGTTTGTCTCCCAAAACTGGCAAGAGAGCAGACCCCTTAAACTGGGGGAGGAATAGAACGAGACCATAAGCAGAGTGGATGCCACCGCATGGTCACTTCAAATCCCAGCACCATCCCAGCACCTCCTCATCTGTCAGGTGGGAGCTAATAGAACCCACCTCAGGGGACTGCTGGAGAGTTTCCCGAGCAAACCTCCAGGCACCGTTAGCCCATGGCATAGCCAAAGAGGACAAAGCTGTGAGGGGAAGGTAGCATGTTCAGACAGACACAGATTCTACACATAGCAACGCTCAGGGGTCTCTGTTCTCCAGGCACCACCCCAAGGAGGGTCTATGGGCCCTCTTGCCAGTGTCTGTAGAGGAAAGCAGAGGCACAAGGCTCTACACCCCACTACCGACCCTGGGTCCCCAAGAACTTGAGCCCCCCCGCATTAAGCAGTTGCTTTTCCTCCAGCTAAAGAGATGTGATTCCCTAATAAGGGACACTTTTTAAAAACAACCAAGAATGAACAGAATGCACTTTTCATGCTCCTTTATGGAAGGAAAACCTGTTCTGAGCTAATCACAGTCTCTCTACCAATTTTTAATATAATATAGATCAAAATTAAGCTAGCTTCAGCTCTGAGTATTTATTAATGTGAACAAGAAGTAATTATTCCAAATCCACAAAGTGATACAAGGAGAGCACCTACCGAGTAGAGTGCTCTTGTTTGCTAGCAGTAATAAGAGGCCCTGCCCATGACTCCTGCCCAGCCAGGCCTGTCTGGGTCATAGGCCTGTCTCGCCACCGTTACATGAGCCTGGCACAGAGGGCTGACCCCACCCTGCACCCTTCTCCATCAGAGCTCTGGCAGGGGTCCAGGACAGGTGGCCCTGGGAGAAGGAGAAGATTGCATAGTTACTCATGCAAGGCAGGCCCTGGACACTGCTGGGAGCCAGAAGGCAATTGGGGAAAGATTGATTCTGGAGAGTTGGATGGGAGTCTATAAATCAGCAAGAGAGAGGCAGGCAACACACTCAGGCCTCGTGCAGGATACCTCTGAGGTCACAGGCCCTTGGCTGAAACAGTCTCCCCTCTAGTGACCTCCAGGTGGCTGGGAGGTGTCTGTGCTCAATGGACCCAGTGGTCAGAGCATCATAACCCTCCAGAAGTGCCCTGCCCCAGCCAGAGACCCAGTAGAAATGTGGCTTCCATTGTCCCTGTGACACTGCGTCCTGCCAGGTTTCCCTGCTCTGTCTACCCCCTCGATCTAGCGCCATGCTCTTACAGCTCCCTGGACGTGGTTGACAGATGGCTGTCTGGAGAGAACAGGTCCGGAGGTGGCGACCAGCCAGATTTGGACTCATGAGCCACCCCCTGGGGCCTTTCAGGGGTGTCCCTGGGAGAACCATGACAGGGGCCCCAACCACCTTCTGCTTCACACCAAGTGCACTGGTCTGCTGAGAGTTTTGGTGGGACCACACTGGAGGTGGCCTGGATGCTGGCTCTGTCCCTAGCCACTGAGAAATTGCCCATGAAGCCACTCTGTGACTGGCCACGCTGTGAGGAGTCAGGGCTGAGACCCTGCCCTGGAAATCTGGGGACGGAAGAGGAAGAGGAGCCCTCAGTGTTGTCCACAAGAAACCCCCATCTGGGAGGGCGGACAGCAGGGGTCCATGCTGCTACTTCCTACTGTGATGAGTGGGGAGTTACTGAGAGATTCTGAGCAGGAGAGCAGTAGGGTCCAGGCCCAGGTCTCGAGAGAGAGCTCAGGAGGCTCAGAGGAGAGACCTGGAAAGATCCAGAGAGACTCTACATGAAGGCTGCATCCTCAGGTGGTGAAAACCCAGAGCAGATATCATTTGGGGGTTTTGTGAGTACTTGTATACTTTTGCTGAGAACAGAAGGCTGTGCTCAGAAAACCAACACCTAACAGACTGAACAGAAAGATAGAGGGGTGTGGGTGTGGGGGGTGTAAGATGGGGGGAGGGTAGGGTGGTGTATTTCAGCCCTACCTCTTCCCAAGTGGGGAAGGAAGGAGAGTGATGGAAATGAAACACCTGGGAGGCTGCTTCAGCCCTTGCAATGTCAGCAGCGGCTGCCCCAGCTCTCCCACTCCTGAGGCCGAGTGGCCTGCTCTCTCCCCCAGGACCACAGCACAGCTGTTGCCACCGTCGTCAGACCCCGGAGGGGCCCCACATCACATCATTCTCCTCCTGCCCTTGTTCTCCTGGCCCAGGCACCAGAGTCTCCATCTTCCTACAGGAAAGAGGCAGCAGCAGCTGAGGAGCCCTCCCCAGGAAGCCCCGCCATTGCCTTAGATGGAGTGGTCCCTGCTGAGTGCTTTGCCAGGGTCTGTGAGGAAATTCAAGATGAGAAATGGAGCGGTGGCTTCGGAAAGGCAAATCATTCCAACAGCACCTTAAAAACATCAGCGGAAACAAGTTCTTTGTGCGTGTGTGAAAATGAGGAATATATTGTTTTCCACTGTTTGGAAGACTGTTTTCTCATCTTGAAATCACAAGCTATTTTCTTCCAGAGAGACTTATAAATACATCCAATTATTGACATTCAATACAGGAAATAAAGTTCTGAAATGGTTTTCTCCCGCGCACACACGGAGTGGGCTGGCCAGGTTGGGTAGGTGATAATTACTTTTACTTCCGACAAATGTAGGCCTATCGGTGCAGAGCGGCCCCTCTCTCCCCCACCTTTCATCGTCTTTACCTTTACTACATTTCCCATGTTGTGCAGGGCTATTCATTGGTGTAACTTTATCACCACATTTCAAGATCTCGATTAAAAAAATGAATGAAATTCCTAATATTTGAAGTGTGAGTGCAAAGGCCCAGGGCAGGGGAACTTGGCTCTGCCGCTCACATCCTGGAACTTCCCCTGGGGGATGGGCTCTCCCTTGCTCAGCTCCAAGTAGCTGAGCGTCTCTGATGTTCCAGCCAACACTCACAACTACCTCTCGAGCCAGTTCGTGTCAGGCTGGCATTTTAAGGAGGATGCTTTCAGCCCTTCATGAAATTGACCACAGACTGTGTTGAGGAGATTAGATGGGGTGTCCCGTGAGACACTCAGCATAGCCCCTGGCTCATGATGACCGTCATCCTTACCTCAGCGGTCCTGAGAAGTAGGGCAGCAGGAAAGGACCAAGACCCATATCCCCAAGGCATGGAGGTGATCAAGATGCCCTGCGAGGTCATTCTCAGCCCTGCCTGCCTACAGAGCAACTTCAACACAAAGGGGTGGGTCCCTGGCCCCAAACCAAAGTGCTCAGTGCTCACTCTCATCAAGAGGACTGGCCAGGTCCGAGGGCTGCCCCACCACCTCTAGCCAGCCCTCGGATCCCTGCATGAGGGCTGATGTTCCAGGCAGAATAAAAGTTGCTAAAGAGAAAAGAGAGTGAGTGGGGAAGGCTGCCCAGAGGGGGTTCCTGTCTGCACCCAGGGCTTCTGGCCCAACCTGGGCTTCAACACACAGGGCTCTGCTTGTGGGTGTGAAATTCCATGTAGAAAAGAGGGTGCAAGGAGGTTTGTGAGAGGGGTTAGGGACATATAATAGATCACAGAATTGACTTCAAATCCTTGTCCTTGCTGTGTCCATGTCTTCGCTTTGTGATGCTGCAGGTCCTCCCATTCAGAAGTGGAGACTTCACCAGCCCTTGAATCTTGGTGGCCAGGCGACTTACTTGGGATAGTGTGACATTAGCAAAAGCAGAAGTCCTGGAAGGTGTTCATCCCCTGGGGCTGACCCTCTGTCCACTCTTGGGAGCCTGGGCTATGTGAAGATACCCTAGCTAACCTGCCAGGGTGTGAGACACCTGTTCAGCAGCCTGCCAACCAACAGACCCACGGGCAAGACTGACATAGAATATCAGCCTCCAGCCAGCCTAGGTTCAGCAGAGACCAGCTGAGCTGGCCCTCAGAATCCTGAGCTATATCAATGGTTGTTATGCCAGGTTATCACAGGTTCTGCTGTGGGGAGGGAGGGGATCCTCCTCCTCCGAGAGGAGACGGGGCCAGGCGCTGTAAGGGCTGTGAAGGGCGTTAGAACAGGCCTCCCCAACCTGTGCCACTTTGACATATGAATTATTTTGAGCTGAAAGAAATGGAGACCCTGCAGGCTCACCAGAAACTTACCTCTCCCTTAAAGAATTTAATTAGGGACCTTGCCCATAAAAAGAGTTATTACCAGAGATAACTTTTTATGACCTATCTATAGGGAAAGACAAGTTCCTAATTACTGCACATCTGTTCTTCTTTCTTATCTCCCTGCCTGCGAATGACCTTCCTTCCCTCTCAGGCCCAATGTGCCTTACCCCATCTTAGCTACGAATGTCACATATGTGTCATTTTCTGTCTCCGACCCTCTCATGTATGTGAGGTTTTGGTAAGTATGTACATAATTCAATTTGATTATTTTCTCTTGTTAATCTGTGTCATTTTAGTTATTAGACCAGCCAGAAGAACCTAGGAGAGTAAAGTTTCTTCCTCCCCCACTGCTATTTTTACAAGGAATCCAGGGAGATGCAGGGTGCCAGCAGCACTGCCGTGGGACCCTGGGGAGAAGGTGTGGCCTTCACCTCACCTCTGCCTGGAGCACAGTCTGACTGCTGCTCGGAGAAGGCTTAGGGACCTCGATTCTGCCTCAGGGCCGTGTGGGTGCCTGCCTGCCTTGGCGCCCCAGAGAGGCAGCCCCACCACACACGCAGTACTGCGCTGCTGCTGGAGGCGGGAGAGCAGTGGTGCCAAGAGGTGGGCTCCAGGGGCTTCCTGGGCAGCAAACTTGTAGCACAGGAAGTGGGAAGACTCTCTGAGCTTCTGCAAGAATACCCAGGAATATCTGGAAGAGACTTTCAGGGCCTCCATCTTACAGATGGGGCTAGAGCCAATTAAATCCAAATGGTCATGTAGATGGAGCCTTGTGTGCACAAAAGCTGGTGAGTCCGACCGGGAGACTCAGCCTGCACTGTCACATGCCAAAGCAAGGCTGGCCTGCAGTGCGCAAGCACGGATTTGTACTGGGTGGCCTAGAGGGGTCACCGAGAGGTGGCAGCCAGTAGGGAGTTTGCTCCTAGGCTAGCCTTGCTGGAACAGACCCAACCTGAGTCTAGGTCAAGAGCAGAGCACTGACCCTTCCAAAGCAAGACTCCTTCTCGAGTTGCTGCAGAGACACCTGCCCAAGTCCAAGGCTAGCACTGTCCAAGCTGAGCGTCCACCCCACTTCCAGGTGCTGGCCACTACATCCAAAGCATCCTTTTAAAAGATGAGTAGATATCCAGAAGTTGTCACTGCTGTGCTCAGTCCAGATAGTAGCATGATCTCTGAATCAGATGCCAAGTTCACTGACAGCATGCTGAGCCTCTAGGGGCCTCACTCCCTTCCTTGTCCTTTCTGGGCATTCAGTTCAGTCTTTGTGAAAAATCACAATTTTATTTCTAGATCTCAGAGATCGGTATTTAGGGCTTGAGGGAGTATCTACTAAACATCGTCTCACAGTGGGAATGCCAGAGGCAGGAGCATCTGCATAAGGACCCTCCAAAGAGGCAACTCATCTCAGTTCACAGGCCACAAATTTGCCTGCAGGACCGGACATGCGCCCAGCACAAGGCCTCTCCCAGCTTCCTCCTGGTGATGCTGGCAGCTGACAGGGGCTGCCCAGAGCCCCAGCACCCAAGCTGGTTGAGGGTGGGCACCAGGCCTTTTTTCACTTGGATTTGGGAGAAGAAGAGACCTAAAACCTCCATCAGCACCACCTCTGCTTGAGAGAGAAGGCCACAACTGGGCTGAGAAGGGCTTACAAAATCTCTGTGGACGTCCCCTGAATTCCAGGTTGCAGAACTGGTTGCTCAGAAAACCCTTTTTACCTTTGGATCTGGCACCAAGGGTGTACTCTGTCCCTTTGTCACCAGGGGACACTTGCTATGTGAAGACTAAGGGTCCTTTCTAAGAGGGCTCAAGGCCTCAAGGCAAAGCCCGCCCAGCTGAGGAACATGCTCCAGCTCTTCGGTGTGGTTTTCAGGGTAGGGATGGGCCCATGCAGCCCACCCCTCAGAGATCCCGATTTGGTGGGCTGAGGTGTGTGGCTCAGACCCACGGATTTTTAACCAGCACTCCAGCTGCCTGTGGTATGTAGCCACATTCCAGGTTCATTGTGTGGGCAGCCACCCACGAGGCTCAGCCTCCCTCACGCCTGCAGAGTACTCACGCTACTAGGCCAGGCCCTGCCAACCGCCTGTCTAGGGGTGAAACATGGGCTCTGGGCATCAGTTCTGGGTACAGTCAACACCCCCCCACACACACACACGTTTAACCCCACCTTCTCCTCAGTGACGGCCCTTCTGCCCAAGGCCCCTTCAAACCCCACTTCACTGCGAGGCCAACTCTTTCTGCCCTCCTCACAGCCCAGTCAGCAGAGCTCCCTGGCCTGGCGGGGGGCCGCATGCTGCCCACGGAGCTGCAGCCCCTGCCGGCAGGAGAGCCTGTTAGCCCGCCACTCCCATCTCAAGATTGACATCTAGTGAAAGCTTGCAGAGACCAAGTGTTATAAGGCTGTGGGGAAATAAATGGGAACATTTATTTTGGAGAGTACTTTGGAAATATCTATAAAATCACAAAATGTAAAACTTAGCCTTCTGACCAGTAATTGCAATTCTTATCATCTACACTGAAGAAACTCGGCCTTGTGAGCGTAAGGAGCAGCTTTCTTTGCAATGGTGAAAGCTGGAAGCCACCCGCACACTCATTGATAAGTGAGCTCTCAGCAGCTCATGTGCTGTGGGACCAGTTAAAAGGAATGTCCCTGATCTACAGGCACCGACACAGGGACAACTCGACCGCACAGTTTTCCCGATACATGTAACCAACAAAGTTTATTACCAAGAACTTTAGTAGGTTTTTAAAAAGGCTATCTTGGGCCCTGGCTGGTGTAGCTCAGTGGATTGAGCAGGGCTACGAATCAAAGAGTCACCAGTTCAATTCCCAGTCAGGGCACATGCCTAGGGTGTGGCCAGTCCCCAGTAGGGGCCACGTGAGAGGCAACCACACACTGATACTCCTCTCCTTCTCTTTCTCCCTCCCTTCCTCTCACTCTAAAAATAAATAAATAAAATCTTAAAAAAAGACTTTTGTTTTAAGAATACTGAAAGACGATAATCCACCATAAGACATGTAGAAACAAGGATAATGAAAATACTAAATACTATCTAAATTAAAAGGCTGTACTTCAAGTTGTTAACTATACCCTGGGTGTCTGGCGAGAAGCAGCTGTACAGTTAGCCCACAGCTTGTGAAGACTGCAGAGCCTCACTGCAAACTCGATAATATTGCTTGTAGTTATCAATGCCGAGGATTTTTTTGTAATCAAGCATGCATTAATACAGAAAGCACAAAATCCTATTCACGGGGATTGTTTGTCTCTTTAAAGCATATCTCAAACATCTTCTAAAGTGCGAACCACAAATGTGCTCGACAGCACTTTGCTGAGTGGAAAGTCGAAGGATGGTGCCTACTGTGCCGTATCGTCAATGTTTACAACCCGCAAAACAATAGACAGTTCTGTGAATTCTCTGTGGACTCGTGTTTATGTTGTAAAAGTGCTTAAAGGTCTGGAAGAAAATAAACCAGCGCTGTCTTCAGGAGTTGGGGGAGGGCAGTGTGCGAGAACTTGAGGGGATATACCTTTATCTAACGGTCTAATTTTTCTAAAAAATGAGAGTATAATCACGCATATATGTAATTAAAAATAAATAAACCTACTGTACAGAAGAAACTCTCAGTCTCAGGGAGCCCACCACCTGCAGGGCTCCCCTTGCACATGGGGAGCCTGCTGTAGTGTGGCCCCAGAATGTGCTGGAGCTGGCCCTGCTCCCCACTCTGACCCGTCCCGCCACTGTGCTCACCCAGCTCCTGGAAGCAGAGGGGAGGTTGGCTGGTTTGTATTTTGCAGGAAAAGGCTTGTTATTATTTACAAGGATCAGACAGAACGCTCCAAGGCAGTGCCAGGAGGACAGTTGGGGGGTTGGGTGTTTGGTATGGGGATGATCCTAGTTCACAGGAATCCAGAGCCTCTGTGGCCAAGCCCACCTCCCACCCCTGCCCCCATGCCCCACTCCCCAGTTCCTGACTCCTACCCCACAAATTCCACCTGCTTCTTCTACTTACCCCATCTCCCAACCTCCCAGACCCAACGCCCTACAACTCCAGTTCTGCCACCATGCATTCTTGACCCCACCCTTAACCCCCACCTTCACACAACAACCACTACTGACCTGCAGTCTCCACAACCCCTGTTCTCCCCGTTTCCTCCTACTCTGACCTTGACCCCCACCTCCCAACTCCAGGGCCTGCTAGCCCCTCCCAGAGAACCAATCCTCCCTCATTTCTACAGCCCTGGAGAGAAATGGAAGCAAATTCTTTGGTAGAGTAGCTGCCAGTGAGAGGGAAATGGTGATTTAGGCTTTTATTCATCAAGGAAGGGAATATCCCCCCCTCCCCACCCCCTCCGCAAGATTTGCAACAAGGCGCTCAGCCTCCTCCTCCCTCTGAATTTCCAGTCTCCTCTGTGGTTTCCATGGATTCAGAGATTGCTCCCAGCACCTGAGCCCCAGTGAGGGGGAGGGAAGTGAGGGGAGTGGCTTAGTAAACTGCTGTGGCTGGGAGAGAAGCTGCTCCCCAGGGCCCTCCCCTGGTCCACCGGCTTGCTGCCCCTCCTCCTGGAGGCCCCAGAGCTCCCAGGGGTCTTTGCGGGGGCTTGCTAGGGGCCTGACATCCTCTTTCTGGGTCTCATCTTCTTCTGGATGGCCCAGGGGCCTCCAGAAACCGTGCTCTACCCTGAAAGACCTCAGAGGAGCTTGAGAGACTGACACCTCTTGCAAGAAAATGCCAACAGCGGCCACAGCAAGAAGGAACTCGCCCCAAACTGTTGGTGAGAAGAGCAGCATAGTTTAGAAAAGGGGCCAAGGCATTGCTGGGTCAGTCTCTGTTCTGCTGGACCGCAGGGGCCCAGCCAAGAGCTCACCTGGGTCCCCTGTTTCCAGGGCTCTAGTGCTGTTTGCAGAATCTGGGCTACTGCAGAGAAGGTGAGAAAGGGTGTGGTGGGGAGTCACTGACCAGCATCGACTTGGGGGTGTCCATCCAGCTCTGTTTAGCGCCTTCTAGAACAGATGCAGGGTGTTCCCCATTTATCCCTGTGGCTGCCCGGAGCCCCCAAACCATTTTTCTCTTGAGGGTTGTTGGGTGTGCAGGCCCCAAGCATGGCCAGGCCAGTGCCCTACCCAGGGTCCAGCTCAGCCAAGAAAGATTCACAGTGGCTGTAGGAGAGCTGCTTTCAGAGATAGGCAGGCAGCCAGTGGGGCCTCCTGACCAGGCTGTCCTCCTGGGTTTCTCCCCAGCCCAGCCTCAGCAGGTTCTGAGAGCTGCTTCAGACCCCTCCACTGAGGTCCCTTTTCAGTGTTCATTTGCTCAAGTCTGTTTTTGTTGTTTGTGACCAAGAGCCCAGTCTTGACACCCTGTTTCCAGTGGGTTTGTGGTCTCATTGGGCAGTGAGACTCTTGGGGACCAACTGCGATCTCAGGGGCCACTACTACATGAGGTGCAGTGGCCCTCTGCCCTGCTTCCCATGGAATTTCCTGGGGAGCCAGTAAAAGCTACTCATTCCAGATCCGGGAGAATGAAGACAGGACCCAGTTCCCTCTGGGTCCCTATCCCTCAACTCTGCCCCTTCCCCCTGAAGGCAGCCTCCAGGCCCTGCCCCCTCATCTTCTTTGTCCCTTCACCACTCATGCCAAATCCTGTCTCACTCTTCCCACTCAGCCTGATGGCTTGTGAAACCTGGAAAGGAAGTCATTCTTTGCAACCTTAAAGCAGAGAGCTCACGTCGGACCCAGCAACCCTACCCCCGGCTGTGCAACCAGCAGAAATGTGACCATCTGTCCGGCAGTGGACACGGACAAGGCGGCTCAGAGCTACACTGTTTCGAAACGCCCCAAACTGGAGCTACCCAAATGCCCATCTGTGGGAGACTGGGTAAATAAAGTGATGCTCTCACACAATGGGATCTGCACTGGCAGAAGGACAGCCTCAGAAGCCTGACGCTGAGTGAGACCGGCCAGAGGCAGAAGAGCACCTGCGTGTGATTGCGTGGCTGCTATTGCACGACAGTGGCAGAGCTGAGGAATCTGAAGGGGTTTGGAACAGGACTCCCTAAGACATGCCACTTGGGAATGTGATTCTTTTGAGTTGAAGGCCATCGAAGCCCTGCAGGCTTATCTCTCCCTTGAAGAATCTAAGTTGGGTGCCTTGCCCATAATAAGAGTTATCACCAAAAATGCCTTTTCATGACCTGTCTATATGGCAGAGCAAATTCTAACTAGTGACCCTCTGCTCTCCTTACCCCCTGCAGTGACCTCCGCTCCACTGAAGCCCCAAGGTGCCTGACCTCATCCTTCGCTCAGAAAGCCACAGGCATCTCATTTTCCCTCTGTCTCCGAACCTCTCGTGTCCTCGGGGTCTCTGACTCTCTCATGTGTGTGGCGTTCCTGTAAATCCATACGTAAGTGAATTTTGTTATTTTCTCTTGTTAATCTATCTCATAACGATTTAATTGTTAACCAGAAGGAAAAACCTAGAAGGGTAGAGTAAAATTTTTTTCTTTCCCACAAGTTGCAACAGACACCATAGGGCCCGCAAACTTGAAATATTTCTTACTTAATCTTTCTCAGAACAAATCTGCCAATGCCTGACCTATTAATGGGTAGTGGGGATGGAAATGGGCAGAAATGGAAGTAAGACTTCTCAATGTACACACTCATATCATTTTGGTTCTTGAACTTATAAATGAATGTATTGGTTGTTTATTTTTAAAAATCAACTTTAAAACCTTTAAAAGAACATCGGAAAAACTCATCTAAACTGTTGAAAGTCAAACTAATGGCCTCCAGTGGCTGGTAGTGCCTGGAAGGGGAGCACAGGAGAGCTCTGGGGGCCGGTGACATGGGGTTAACTCATCTGGCTGATTCCATGGGTGCACTGTATTTGTGAAAGGGCGAGGAGCTGCCCACATCGGACGTGAGCACTTTTGGTCGATGTGTGTGGTAGACTTGAATGAAAGGTTGCTGTGATTAATGGGGCTGCCCTCAGGAGAAGGATGGGGAAGGTAAGGGGAACATTCATATTACCTCTTATTATAGAAAGGAAAAGAAACCTAAACTGTCAGTCTCCCATTTTAGAGACAGCTGAACATTGGCATCCTGTTGGGAAGTGACTTTTTACCCCACACTTGGGCTGCCTGGGGCTCCAAGCAGGGGGCAAGCCGCAGCCTGGGGGCTGGGGTTGGGGCCTGGAGAAGGACAGCCAGCCCCACTCACCTTCTCTAGGTCCCTTGTCCCTGCAGACCTACTGGGCGCCTTTCAGCCTCATCCTGCTTGACCTCTTGGCATCTTAGGATGTTGTGGACTAGTCTCTCCTTCTTGAAATTCTCTCTTGCTTTGCCTCCCACCTGCCCTCCCCCTCCTGGCGTTCCTCCTAACTCTCTGGACAGTCCTTCTGCTGCTCACAGTCAGTCCATCCTCAAATAATGGGCCCCCCAGGGTTCTGTCTCAGAGCCCACATCCTCTAACTGCAGCAGCAGCAGCAGCAGCTTCAGCCCTGGGCCAGGTTCTGCCTGGGGCTCCATTTGTGTATTACCTCTCAGGGATCATCAGACAAGACAAACACCCTGAAATGGTCACTACTTGCCCATTCCACACCCCACCATTGTTATTCCCCATCTCTGGACACTGTCTCTGACCAAACTCAGGCCCCTCTGAGTCCTCTTCTCAACTGGCCTCCAGCACAACCTGTAAGGACCACAGACTCTGAGCACAAACAATTTCATTCATCCCTCCCCCCACACACCTGGAGACTTGAACAAATTCTAGCATGGCTCCTGACAGCTCAAGGCTACATGCAGCCTCCCTTGGGATTTTGCCTGAGAAAGCTCAAGGTTGCAAAAAAAAAAATTACTGTTTGTACAGTAAATGCCTGAAGCTAGGTCACCTGTCTTCCTGGCCTGGGGGAGGGCAGGGGCCTGCTTCCATAAGCCCAGTTAGCCAGCCCAGAAACCCCATCACACTAACCACCCGCACTCTTGCAGCTTCTGTCTTCCCTGACTCTGCTCCAACGCGGCCCAGTCCACCCCGCACTGGCACTTTAGAAGGTCCAGTCTCCTCACCGGGGAGTTGAGCTCAGCTCTACACCACTGCTGGGGTGATAATAAATAAGATCTGTCTTTACTGCCTTTAGCTAGAGTCCAGCTTTGCTCTCTCTCACCTCCTCCAGTATTTTTGCTTGAGTGAAAGGCAGTCAGGATGTGAATGGCTCCTTCTCCCTTTCCAGTGGGGGTGCTGCATTTGGCTGAGCCCTGTAGGAGGCAGTGAGCCAGGACTGGCCAGACCCTGCCCCTAGGTGGGCTCCCAGGTGGATTGACTTCCTACGGCTGCTGTAAACCAATTGCCACACACTGTGTGGCTTATGATGATAGAAATTCATTCTTATAGGTTGTGGAGGCCAGAAATCCAAAATCAAACTGTGTGCAAGGTTGGTTCCTCCTGAGGCTCTGAGAGAGAATTGTTCCATGCCCTTTTCATAACTGCTAGTAGCTGCTGGGAGTCCCCAGTGTTCCCAGGTTTGTGGTGGCATAACTCCATTCCCTGCCTCCGTCTTCATGTGGCTTTCTGCCCTGTGCCCTGTACCTTTTCCTTTCCTGTCCCTTAGAAGGACCCTCATCATTGGATTTCAGGCAAACCCTGACCCAGGATGATCTCCTCTTGAGATCCTTAACTTATTAACAGCCCCAAAGGACCCTATTCCAAATTCTGTCACATTCTGAGGCTCCAGGTGGATATTTTGGGGGGACTACCATACTTAGGACTCAGCAAGCACCCACCCCTCTTTCTGGCACTCATACTGGCATCACCAGGATGATAAGACGTCCCCACAGGGACAGCTGGGCAGTGAGGGTCGCAGAGTGTGGAAGGGCCTGGGATGGGAACCTGAGACCCTGCATTCTGGCAGACACCCCTCCCATCCTCTGTTGTCTCCTTCCCATTGACGAGCCCTTGTCTCAGAGCCTGGCAACCTGGGTCCAAGCCTAGCTCTGTCCCCCGACTGCTGCATGATCTCTGGTGAGCAGGTCCCCTCTTCGGGCAGAGATGAGCCTCCTGCTCCTGCAGCCCCAGCCCCAGGACTGTGAGTATGAGCTGAAGCGCCTCCTGTTTACATTTCAGGATCCTGGTGTCCGGTGCCTGTCCCCACATAGAACGATGCTGAGTGAGGGCTGGGTATCCTGGGATGGGAGGTGTCTCAACCGGGCTCACGGTGGATTTGGGAAGTCCCTGACCTTCCCAGATGGTCATGTCCTCTCTGTGGCTGTGTGCAAATCACTTCTTCCCACATCAGTCGAGTTCCCTGCAAACAGTGAAGGGTGGCATATGGTGACCAAGCACAGAGAAAGATGCAGTAAGTGAGCCACCGTGGGGAATCCAGTTCCTCTGGTAACAAGGCAGGGCTGTGAGCCTTCACAGACTGTGATGTCGTCAGGGGACAGGAAGGATGAGAGAGGAAACAGGGGGCTCATTCCCAAGACACTTGCATTGACCCCAGACCCATCCTAGGTGTGCAGAGAGAGCACACAGGTGTCTACCCCACCCCCACACTGAGCCGTGCAGCCTTGCCTGCGTGGAGGAGCCTCCGTCCCCCCATACCACTGGTGGCTCAGGGCCTGGCTGGAGCATTCGGGATGCAAAGTGCAGCCAGGATCACGGGTGCGTGCCTCGGGCAAAAGGGTGAAAAGAGGGCAAATACTTGCTCAGCTCTGTCTCAACTTACTTTCATAACGTCCCAATGAAATAGGTACCATATTCATTTCCATTTTATAGATGAAGAAAGAAACTGAGGCTCAGAGAAACCAAGTAACTTGCCCAGGATCACACAGTTCTTAAATGAATAGGGCAGGATTCCAGCCCAGTTTGTCTGGCTTCAGCATCGCCCTATACCACCTCAGCCTTGCCTCCTAGGCCAGGCCGGGGCCGGGCGAGCCAGGAAGGAATAACGAACAATCAATCACTTGGCTCATTGGCCACACCCCAGACTCTGCCATTTTATCCCCCAAATATTTTTAGCAACAGTTGTATTAGGGGTGTGGGATTATAAGGGAATATTCTGTTTTCCAAATATTTGTCAGTGTGCTTTTATTATCTTTATCATTAAAAAATAAACAGTAAAAATTATCTATCAAGTTGCTTTTGTCAAGAGCACAGCTAGGATAATTGTCATGCAGAGGAGGTTGCTCAGGGGACAAGCCCAGCATTCACAGATTCTCCGAGCCCTGTTTTCCTTGTCTCACCTCAGATTGCTGGCAAGTTCCTCACAGCACTGCATTTCTCTGCTTTCATGCAGCGTGGTTTTTACCAACCACATCTTAGCACCGTGCCCTCAGTTTCCACTGAGGATCAACAGACAAAATGCACATGTGTAGGTTGTCTCTGCATTTTCCATGAAACCTCTCTCATGGACACCATCTGCTGTGCTGTTCACATCCCTCACAAAGATCCAGCTGACAAACTGTCAGAGTCATAGCTAGGGGAAACACTCTCTTGATCAACGTGTAAGCTCCTGAAGAGCTCAACCACATCTATTTTCACTCACGTTGATTTCACAGTGCCCAATACAGCACTGGGCAATTACAAAGTGCTCATGTATTATTTGTTGAATGAAAAAAAAGAGAAATATATTGACTTGCACAATTGAGAAGCCCAAAGGGGTATCTTGCTTCAGGTACAGCAGGATCCAGGGGTCCAAACAGTCTCATCAGGAGTCTACCTCCCTTTTCTGGCCTCATTCTCTGACTGACTCCCCATGTCACCACTTTCACGTACCAGTTTGTAATCCAGAGGAAGAGAGGATTCTGGTCAGTCGGCTGGAGTCATGTGCTCATCACTGAACCAATCAGGGTGGCTAAGGAAATGAGGTCCTTTCAATGGTCAGATCTGGGTCCCACCTTTGAAGCCAGAAGGAAGGGTCAGCTGTGTTTTTCTCTGGAGCCCAGCAAGGACGGCTCTGGTTCCAGAAGAGAACGCAGAAGGAAGCATGCTGAGCAGACAGAACCCTGGGCTGCCCCAGGCCCTAGAATGTCCCAACCTGGGCTCCAGATTTCACCCCCTCTCACTGTACTTCCCCATCCTGGTAGGTGGTGCAGCCACTGACTCTCCAGTTCCTAGAGCCAGAGAGCTGCAGATTGTTCTTCATTCTTTTCTTTCCCTCCCCTTAGGGCTGATGGAAACTGGAGGCATATGGCTAACCCAGCCACCCAGCAGTCCAGCCCAAGCCCAGCGGTTCTTGACACGCCCACCCCCACCCCCTGCCTAGTCCCTTCACAGCCCTCACCACAGTTCTGAGAACCCTGGAGCAGGGAAGTCACGGTGCCCATTTTATGGATAAATACACTGAGGCCAAGCTGAGCTGACGATGTGTCTCCTAGAAACACATAGGAAGCTGATGGAAGAAGCAGGGCAGAGTCCAGGCCTGAGACCTGGTTGAGAAACATAACCACTCTCGCTCTACTCCATGGCCTGTGGTGCTATGCACAGCAGATCACCAGTACTGCCAAGTCAGGCACCCCTGTCCAACAGCCCCGCCCCACCCCAGCGAGCCAGGGCCCCAAGTCCATGGTCTGGGGGCTCTGAGCCCCCCTAGTGAGGAAAGGGAGGAGGCAAGGCTCCCATGTGGACAGGGTCCTCTGGCCACTGCTGGGACAGCATTGAGGACAGCTTTCCTTGGTTGATCCCTGGACACTGGGTTGTTGGACACCAGGACAGACGCAGGTGAGTCTGCACATGGGCTAGGTTTTCCATGAAGCAGGACCTACACCTCAAGCCGGGACCAGCTGCTACTGGGGACACACCTGCTTTTACTCATGAGCTCCCTGGCACTGGGACATTTTAGTCTCTGATGAAGAAGAAGGGAGGTGCTGCAATTCAGAGACTCCAACGCAGCTCGTGGCACTGAAGACCCCCAGGGTGGCTGGCAGGTGGAGGTCCAGCCACAGGCAGTGCTGCTCGCTCCGCTCTAGGTGGACGACGTGCCAGGAGCTGTGCGTCCTGGCCCAGCATTCTCATCTATGGTACCTCCTGCTTCCTCATTGCTGCTCCATGCGGAAGACTCCTAGTCATCTGTGACAGTGGGTCCTCTGGGAACCAAATGCTGGGAGGAGTGAGGGGTACAGTGTGTTTATTGGGGGGTAACATATGCCAAAGATAACAGGGGAGAAAGCCATTGAGCAGGGAGCACCTCAGACCCCAATGGAGAGGCAACAAAGTTTCAGCCAACTCAACGGGGAGATCCGCAGCAAGAGCTGCTGACCAGAGGGACCCGGCAGTGGGCAGCTCGATGCTGGCCCCCTGCCATGCTCAGCTTCGGGCTGAGAGGCGCCAGGGAAGAGCCCGGTGGTGGTTGGAGAGCTCCCTGATGCGCAACAGCACTTCCTGCGGCGAGGCAGAGGCCGGTCGTGGCCGCCACGCGGGCAGTTCGCAGCTGTAGGAGCTGGTGCCAAGAAGAGTCCGGACGCCCCCAGAGGCACACCCTGCACACGGCAGAGCTCCTGTCAAGCCCTGGCAGCCCCTGACTCTCAGCTGCGGGATGCTGTTTTCAGCTGACGGTCAGGATCCTGGGATGGGTTTCCCTCTCCTCCGGGGAGAATAACCCTGCAGCTGACCAAGATGACAGCCTGACAGAGGACCTGGGTCCCTGCTGGGCCTCAGCATAGCAGGGACAGTTGGGCGGCACTCCAATCTGCACAAATCTCCTGAAACTCTCATTGTGTGATGAGAAGCTGCTTTGATGTGGTAGCTCACATTCTAACAGGAATTCATCAAGAAAGCTGTGGCGTCCCCCATCTTTCTAGGTCCTGTGTCTGTCCAGGATCTTCCAGGGCCATCTGCCTGACACCACAGAGGTTTCTGCTCATTTCCACCTGTCCTTTTGCCCTGATACAACATCAATAGGTAATTGGGTGGCTGTTTTTTCAACCTCTTTCTAATTGTCAGCTTCATTATTGTCCAGAAAATCTTCCAGATTGGTCTTTAAGAACTGAGGAAGCCACAACTTTTGAGCCCACCTGGTGTCCTACACACGAAAAACTAACTCCTCTAACAGAGAAGCTCAGACACCTGGTGACGTGATTTCTCCAGCCCAAGACTGTCTTTTCACCACACCCACCCCAGCTTGCCCCTTTCAGCAAATGGGTCCACTCTCCACCCCATTGCTCAGCCCCAAACCTCAGAAGTCCATGCTGACCCCTCTCCCCAGCCCCCTCCTGACCCCATGGAACAGCCAGCAAACCCTGGGGTTCTAGCACCCCAAGGGCACCTCCCTCACCGTGGCTGCCCGGCTGCTCTGCCTCCTTCAACTGGAGGGACCGGATGAGATTTTACATTGGTCCCCACTCCTCCAGTGGCTTCCCGAACACCCACAGCAACAGCAGGCCAGTATTGTGGCTCTCAACTCTGGATGCGCATTTGAAAAATCATGATGCCAGGATCTCACCCCGGAGATTGGTCTGGAGTGGGGCCCAGACACTAGACATTTATAAAGGCCTCCAGGGAGTGCTAGTGTTGATAGGTGTTCTACTAGGACAGTCACAAAGGGCCGTCTGGCTCGGAACAGGGCCCTGTGCTTGAGATTTAATTTCTGCTGTTGTCATATTATGAAATTCTTAATAATTTTTATACTTGAACTTGCTTTGTGAGGGACAATGGAACATGTGCTGAGGCTTGTAATAACTGCCTTCCACCACCTCTCCACATCTCAGGATGGGTTCCCAGCCACTTACTTCTCATCCCCCTGCTGTACCCTCCCTGCTGGAGTGGAGTGGGGAAGGGGACTGAGCACAGGCAATGGGCAGTCGGGGTTGAGCGCTGAGTTGCTGGGTGGGGTCCTGGGTGTCTGTGAGGGTTGCATGCACCTTACTAGCATCCCCCATGCTCAAGGGAGGGTGGTATTAAAAAGTAGATTAAAAACATCAGGACAGGTGGAGGGAGAGACTGTGGAAGAAAGGAAGAAAATTTTCCCTGCTCTTTGAACAAGGTGCCCTGCATTTTCATTTTGAACGGGGCCCTGAAATTATGTAGTTGCCCTGCCTCCAGAGGGCTATGATAGTGCTGATGTCACTCCTGAGCTCACACCCAGGGCTTTCTACTGAAAGTGCCACCACCCCATCCCGGAGGGCTCTCTCTGGGAGAAGATGGAGGCTGCTCTTCGGGGGTAACCTAACCCACAGATGCAGGAGGGTCTAACAGGGAGCTGAGTGGGACCACCCCCTCTCCCATGTCAGCCTCGAGCTCACACCCTCCACTTTCCCCTCATTCCCTGCCCATCAGCCTCCTTCCCATCCTCCCACCCCTTCGGTGTCCCCCTTGCTCACACCGCTCCTTCCAGACTCCCTGCTGGCTCCTTGGGCTCACTTCCACTGCCAGCTTTCAGAGGGGCCCTTCTGAGCCCTGTTGCATTTTCTTGGGAGCATGTGTCTCTCTTTGAAGTTCTTTTTTTGTTGATTTGACTGCATATCTGCAGAGCTTTGCCCCTCCACACCCCCTGAGGGCAGGGCTCTTTCTGTTTGGTTCACAGATGAGTCCCCAGAACTGTGCTGGACACACAGCAGGAGCCCGGTGAATATTTGGTGAAGGTGCAGGCAGAAGTCTGGCTTAGCATTTGGGCTGTGAGTCTCTGTCTAAGGGGCGACTTCCAAAGTGCTGGGCCAAGACCGAGCTGAACAGACGCCCACGGGGCCGACCACAGCAGGGGGTTGTGTGGAGCTTATAGGACTCACTGCAAAATGCCCGTCTCGTTCCACAGTCTCTCTGGGCAAGGTGGCAGTGAACGCCAGTGGCCCAGAGGGAAAACTACAGTGGCTTCGGCTTGAACTACGAGAGAGGAGGTGAGGTGTTGGTTACACTCAATTATCACCCCAAACCCTATCATTGCTCATAATCTGCCTGAGATAAATCATAGGCAGGTAATTATTATGTCAGGTCAGGTAGCAAAGAGAAGTTTTAAAATAGCAATCAAAGAACTTGCTGGTTAATTCAAATCCATCCTAACTCCCTCCAGGGACAAAAGTGATTTGGCTATAGAATTGACCAGGCGTAGAAAAATGTGATTGCTCCATGCAAAACAGGTATTGCTGGACTTAATATTTCTCTCTGTCAGGTTTCAGAACAGCATGCCTGCCAGGAGCCCTAAATCAATGATCACCCATCTGGAGTAAGTCACAGTGCAGGCATGCCCTGTTTCCTAGGCGTTGAACTCGAACTGCGCAGCCAGCTTGCCAGACTGCCTGGCCCTTGGGATGGCCTCAGACACAGTCCCCTCCGCTCAGTCCTACCTTGGGCCTGGAGCCCCTTGCTCCCCCACAGCAGTGTGCCCTCCCCATCCAAGTACCAGCAAGGCCCAGCTCAAACCACCTGGCCCCTTGAGGCCCCTCACCCCAGGTCCCCTTAAGGCCCATCCCTGGATCTGCCTCAGGAGCTTCCACCTGCTGTCCCTACCTTCAAAGGACAATGCTGGGTTTATCTGTCCTTGGGCCTGTGGCAGGTTCCAAAGGCTCTCCTAGAGCTGGGTCTCCCCATTCTCACCCACTTGAGCAAAACAGCTCTCTGGGGCCAGCTCCTCTGCCCAGCAGCAAAAACCACTTTGGAATAACTTAAGTCAGAAGAGTGGGGGTGGGGTTACTGAGAGGATGCTGGGCATGGGGAGCTCTCTTGAGTGGCAAAGGGCGGAATACCCAACCCACTCCGGGCTGAGCAGACCCCATCCAGGCAGGCTGGCCTCGAGCATGCCTGGATTCAGCTACTCTCTCTGGGTCTGGGTTCTGGCTGACTGTTGGCGGTGTTCCTGAGCTCCACATGATGGAAAGTTGTTTGCATCTGTCCAGGTGCAGGTCCATTAAACATGGCAGGCACTCTTTCCCATTTGCTCAGACAAAGCCCTGGGGTTAGTTCTACTGGGGCCTCTCCAGGTGGTCAGTCACATGCATGTCACCCAACGGCAGCGCTGTGATGTGCCTGGGCCCTGGGTCACATGCTGGCCCCACCTAGGGTGCAGTTCCATTCACAGCACGCAGGCTGAGAACAAGGCAGGACTGAGTCCCATGGGTGAATTGGGTCCCAATCCAGGAAATGGGGGCTGGGCAGCCCCAAACCAGCAAACACCATGAAGGTAGCTCCCTGGATCAACAAGAGAAAGCTGAGCAAAATCAGAGTGGCTCCAAGGCCAGGGGGCTGGAATTCGGGGACCTTCCCCTTCCAGCGGCTGGCCATGAACGAGGTAGTCAGCTTCACCACCTCTGGGTCCCAGGAGGAAAACTCTGCTTGGGCGAGGCCCTGCCGCAGCTGAGCACTGGGCTTCCCCAGAGCTGGAGAAGGGGCTTTGAGAGCTGGAGACATCCTGCTGGCAGCTGCTAGAATGTGGGTGCTGCCACTGTCGCAACCGGGCCACCTTCCTCCCAAATAAAATTGGACAGTTTTCCTGTTGTCATTACTGGTACGCGATGCAATTCCATGGTGGTGATTTATCTCAGAGGAAAAGTGCATCCTCCTCTGGCCTGGAGGCCTGGCCGGAGCCACTGAGGAATGGGTGGTCAAACTTCCCCCTTCTCTTGGGTTGGGAGGAATGAAATCACCTAACTTTTAACCTCAGATTTCTAGCTGGTCAAGTGAAACTGCAATTACTTTAGGGGTACTGGAGAATACCACATGAACTCCCGAGCCCCTCACCCTCAGCCTGAGACCCTCCAGGTAAAGTTCAAGGCCGTTCATTACCTTGGGACTCCCTGCCCAACCCCTCATCTGCCCACAGCCTCGTGTCCTCTCTTGTCCAGCCTTGAATCCTGCTCTGGCTGGCCCCGGAATTCAGCTGGTCAGTCCTCCTTTCCCACGCCTGGGCTGCCCTTCCCCCACAGTGCGCACTGACACCACAGAACCAAGTGAGAGGGGCCGCACTCACCTTCGAGCCCAGCAACCCCTGCGCCCCAGTTCCCAGCCCGTGTGTGCCGGTGGACCTCACTGCGTTGTGGATGCCTCAGCCCCCATCCACACCTGATCTTCTCTGGACCTCAGGTCGCCACACGGGTGGGGGCAGCGTGTGTTAAGGCATGCAGGTGGAGGATCTGATGGCACCGTAGGGAGATGGGACCACAGCTCTGTGGCCAAGGCTCAGCGTCATGGGGCTGCCCAGCCTGCCAGCCCTCGTTAGGAAATGCTCAGAGGGGCCTTAAGTCAAGAAACGGATTCACCAGTGCTGCAGCACCCGGGGACTGGCGGCCCTCAAGAAGGAAGTCGTGCGGACAAAGCCTGGAATACATCTCTTGGAGCCCCTGGCACAAGGAGCCCCTCAGAGCAAGTGGGATCGGTGGCCTTCACCCCCAGTCTGGCCCTGGAGGCCCCAGCGAAGGGTAGAGTCCTGGGAAATGCTGGGCATTTGGAATTGTGGGAGTGCGCAGGGCGGGAGCACCAGCCCTACAGGGCACTGCGCAGGGCAGCAGCTCGCTGGGCTCCTGGGGTTCTGTCTCCAGGGCCTCACTGAGAGGCTGGAGGTAGACCCTCTACCCACAGGTTTAAACAAGGTACTTGGCCAGCACAATAAGACTGAAAATAAAGAAAAGCAGTACAGAGATTAGAAAGAAAGAGACAATATTATTATTCTTGGCAGATAACATGTTTATGTTTACCTAGAAAATCCAGAGTTAACGCACAACAATTAGAGCCACTGAAAGGGTCTGGAAAAGTGTTCTCATGGACGATTCATTGAGAAGAGTCCACAGCTTCCCAGTGAAACGAAATGAAAAAGGGCCTCATCCACAACGCCAATAAAGCTACAAACTATATGAACTTAACATGCAACATGGAAGACCTAGATGAAGAAAACTCAAAAGCATTAAAAAGGACAAAAAGACATGTTTAGTTGGAGAGAAATGCTTGTCTCCAAGTTTATCAATTTTTCTCACAATTCCACTTTTTAAAATTCCCCCAAACCTTTTTATTGGAATTTGAAAGAAGACTGTTTATCAGAAAAGGCAGGAAAGGATGGGCTGAGGGAGACGGAAGTGGGCCCTCTCCCCACCCCCTCCCGGTCAGACACACTCCTGCAAGCCCCAGCCTTGCAGGGCGAGAATGCTGAGGCCTGCTCTCCTCACACAGCCCCCAAGTCGCCCTGCCAGCCTGAGGCCTGTAGGGTGTTCTGAATCCATACTGGGAAGGCTGGTCTCCTGAGAATGGCTGTGAGCCCAGCAACGGAACCCAGCTCAACGGAATGGTTGAGCCCGGCTCAGTCTAGGCCTGTGAGGGTGGCTGCCTGGGGAAGTCTCCTTTGCAATGCTGGGACAGAGGGCGTGGTTTGGGCTTTCAGGGGTCTCAGCACAGTGCAGAGGGTCAGGGGAGCAGGAGGGGGTAGGGCAGGGCAGGGAAGACTGTGAGGGCCTTGCCTCCCACCCGGGGGTGGCTGCTCCCCCTGTCCTGACCCTTTCCTGTGGCTTTCTGAAACTGGGAAGCAGAGCCTAGAGTCCCTTCTGGTCTGTCACTTCTATTGTGTGACCTTGGACCATCCTGCCCCTTGGTTTCTCATTTTTCCTGGCTGTAACTTGGGGGAGGCAGATAGCTGGGTCTCAGGGCCTGGGTCTCTCCAACAGTGCTGCCTTTCACAGCAGGTGAGAACTACCCTCTTATAGAGGGGAACCTGGAGGTCAGGCCAGCTGGGAGGGTTGGGTGGCCAGGCCAGAGCTGAGGGCCCTGGAGAGCCTGGAGAGAGGTCCAGAGGGGAGCTCTTCCAGGCCCTGGAGGTCTCAGCAGACAGACAAACAGGCTGCAGGGAGGGGGTGTGGACCTGTCTGTGTGCTCAGCCCCACATCCAGCCTTCCTGGGGACCACGCTTCTCCCAGATAGGCCTGAGACCAGCTGTCAGAGTTGGGACCTTGTGTGGGCAACTCCGGGAGCGTCCCTTCTCCCTCTTCTCAACTAGCTGCCCCCACACTGGAATTCGGGACATTTTGCCGCAGGATTCATGGCAGGAGTGGATGGGAGCTGCAGGCTTTCCCACCTCAGAACTGAGGTTACTTTCAGATTCATGGGAGCTATAAACCCATGCCCTATTTCTGCTCTAATTGAAGCTATTTGTATTGTGACTAAAATAATCAGAGACAATTTTATTGGCACATTTAAAAAAATAATTACATTCCATATATTTAAGTTATGTGAGTGCAGCGGTAGTCCTCTGGGGCTCCCCAGGGGCCCAGCTCACAGGGCGTGTGCTAGAGGATCCCACCCTGGCTCCAGAAACAGGTCCCCAAGGCCCGGGCCACAGTCAGGGGCCTCCAGGGGCCAGGCAGGAAAGGTGTGCGGGCAGGCATGCCAGCTCTGCCCTGAGCACTGTCTGGAAGCAGAGGCGGGGCTCCCTGGAGTCCCACGAGACCATGGCTCAAAACTGTCCTTGTGGCAGGTGTGGGTGCTTTGCTGCCCAGAAAGGAATCATCTCCCTGTAGTCACCCCATTTTTCTCTGGGGAGCCTCCCACTCTTTGTTCTCCTGCTTCTGGAGCAGCTGACTGCCCACCTGCTCTGAGGGGGGTGCCAGTCAGAGCACTGCATTCCCCAGCCATGGTGGTTGGTTCAGGGCGAAGCATGTGACCCAAAAATAACACCTGTCCTGATCCCCAGTGTTTTTAGATACACAAATGAGTGCATCCCATTTTTGCTTAAGTCTTTTGGAGCTGGGCTTTTGTCCTTGTGAGCAAAAGTGTTCTAACAGAGATCACTTCTGTAAAGAAAGACAAGGACAGCTCCTACCTCACGGGTTTGTTATGAGGATGCGTGGAGATGAGCTGTGCATAGTGCCCTCATAAATAGTCGCCGTGCTGTTGTCAGGGGGCATCATGGAGCATGGATGCTTGTCAGCAGTATTAGGAGACGGGGAGAAACTATGAGGGGCGTTGCAGCCCAGGAGGATGTTGGCCCGCACGCCCGCAGGTGGCAGGGGCAGTTTGTCTGCCGGCTTGGCAGTGGCCCCTTGCCTTCCCCATCAGGCCTCTGCTGCATGGGCCGAACACAACTGCCTGTGCTCTGCCCGGGGCCCTGGGTTCCCAGGACCCCAAGCTGGCTCCCTTCCTCCTCAGCATCTCCTAGCTGTCTGTGGGCCTGATGGATGCCTCAGCACACCCATTGCCCCCCGAAGCCCCAGGCCCTGAACGTGGAGCTGAGCAGCCTCTGGGTCTTCATACCCACCAGCCCCACAACAGCCCTAGGTGCCACAGGGCAGAAGTAAGTCAAAGCTCCCACCCATCCCTGGCAGGTTTCTACTCTCACAGCAGCCTTTCATCCTGGGGAAGCCACTCTGTCAAAGTTGCTGACAGGTGGAGCCTTGCCTCCCTTCTCCCAGAAAGCCTTCTGTCTGCTGGACTCAGACCACCTTGATCTTAAACAGCAGAGAGATCCTCGAGGACAACCCTGCTGTCTACCTGCTTGGAGAGATACCATGTGCTCCTGGCTTATCTGGGGGCCCACTGCTTGGAGAAGGGTCTGAGAGGCACGGGGGCTGGCCCATCCAGCTGGCCCCTAGAGGTCCCAGTCAGTGGACACAGGCACACCCACATACAAACACACATAGGCCCCCAAGGGCTTGCTTTTTCTACCCATCCCGGAGCAGAGGAAGCCCAGCTTCCTCTGGGGTGCCCTTCTGTGGAGCTCCACAGCACCGCACAGCCCGGCACTGTGCTGCGTCTGCCCAGGAGGCCGCCTACTCCTGGGCGTCCTTGCCCTTCCCAGTCCTCAGGGTTCCCAGCCTGACAGCGTGTATCCAGCATCTTTGGTTCTTGTGAACAGTGACTGGCCACACCTACCCACTGGGACATTCTCTCCACCTGGCCCCAGGGGCTTCACCAAGGTCCTGATCTCAAACATTCTTTCCTGCCATCAGGCAGCTGTGAAACTCCAGCTCCTCACAGGCCCAGACATGAAGATGCAGAGGACCCTGGAGCCAACATGACAAACTCCTCACAGTCACAGGGAGACAAGTGGCCCCAGGGGGCCTTTGGTATAGCCGAGCTCCTGGGAATCAGTGTGCGTGTGACAGAGGCCTCTCTGCCTCTGGGTTGGCTTACAGACCTCTCCTTCACGAGTAGAGCAGGATACACAGTCTTTGTCCCCTGATGGTGGGGATGGCACAGGCAACCTAGAAATGCATAGAGGAAAGAGGGAGAGGATAGAGGGAGGGTGGGAGTGTTCGAGGGAAAAGGTGGGGTGAGAGGGACACTCAGAGGTGTCCAGAGAAGTTGTCACCTGACTGGGAGGTTAAAAGGGTGCAGTGTGATTCCAGGTGGGCCTGCTAGTGGGACAGACAGACAACAGACTGGGACATGGCCTGACTCCCCATCTGGACTCCATGGAGATAAATAGGTCTACCCAGAAAGTGCCCTAGAAAGGTTCTGCTCCCAGGACCTCTGTGCTGACCACCCTAAAGACCCCACCCACACCACTGCCACTCCTTGTTCAGAAGAGGAAACTGAGGCCCAGAGGCAGCTGGAGCTGCTCCAGGTTACCCTGTGGGCATGCTGAGCCCAGATCCCTGAACTCTGGCTCTCTCCAGTGACTGCCCCAAACTGCCACGCCTCTCTACCCCTCAATCATCCTCATCTGTGAAATGGGGGTGTTGGGCCAGAAGGCTGCAGATGCCTCTTCTGGCTTGGACATCTAGAGATGTAGGACTCCTCCCTCTGAGTCTTTGGGGGTCCAGCAGGAGCACTCTGCACTGTGCACTTACTGTTAATTAGCTCTGTCGATTACAAAAAAAAAGCACCTGCTGGTTTGTTAAGCAATTTCAGATAACACAGAGGAGACAAGGTGGAAGTGTCTCTCACCCTGGCCTGTCTCCACCAGGTGCCGTGTGGTCCATGCAAGCACAAGCAAACCCCCATCCTCTCTCCAAGCCCCTCTTCCCATAGAATTAAGGAGGAGAGTCTGAAGTGGGTAAACAGGGACAGCCCTGAGCCTGGGCTCAGCCATCCTACTACACGCGGCAGGGCAGCCCTCAACAGCCCCTGCCTGTGTCAGCCCCCGCCCCCTGCACCAGACCCCTGCTCTGAGCCCAGGGACAGGGGCTCATTATCCCATTGGTCTGCCTGGGATGCTGCAGAGTGACAGCTGTTCCGGGTTTAATTACTGATGGGCTGCGGCTATGCCAACCCATGAATAAAATTACAGTTGTTCTGCAATGCAAATACAGCAGCCTCAGTTTGAGGGTCTGAGGTGCTTATTTTGATTGGCTGGCTTTTTTAATGAGAAAAGTTTTATTACATTTTAAAGCACATTAGTAATGATGAAACACACACCTAAAGATTTATATAGCACTGCAAACAGTAGCAGGGAAAAAGGAAGTTATTTATAACTTCAAATATGTTCCTGCCATCTGATTGCATTGTTTTAGGGAGCAGGGCATTTTTAGCTGATAATTGCTTTAATGATAAATGTGGAAACTCAAGAACCAAAATATACAACGTCTTTAAAAGGCAAAAGCCTCAGTTAAGATTAGATGCGTTGATCTTATTTAGGGAAGGGGGCAGAAGAGGGGGAGCTTGACCTCAGCAGGGCACAGGGGATAAGAATAAATTAGGGACATTGACATTGACAGGTGACCACTGAACACAGGTTCAGCCTGTGGAAATGGAGGCAGAAATATACCATCCTTCTGTCGGAGCTGCCCTTGGGGGGCACTTGTTTCTTCTTTGTCGTTGTTGAATGTTTCCCATCAGAGTGCTGTGTCGGTGCTCTGGGTGACTGCCTCACCTGAGCTGCAGCTGCGTGAGAATGCAAAGATCGGATGCAGTGACCTGAAATCCATAAGGATTTGCATATAGTGCCTTTGGTCTGACTTCCCCATCACTTAGCAAATGGACTTTCCCTGGGAAGGTGGAGTTTGCTGATAGGTGGACTTGGGAAGTGGCAAGTCCTGCACTAAGAGTTCTCAGCAGCTCTTTCCCTCTGGGGACAGGGCCGAACTCAAGAACCATCTAGCTGAGAGGGAGAGTTCTCCCACGGGCCCAGGTCCTCGCCTCCAAACAGAACAGAGCTGACTGCAACTCAGCAGCATTGGTGCATTTATTGGTTCCTCCTTCTGCCAGCATGTGTTTATTGAGGGCTTACTGTGAGCCAGGCTTCTGGCACGTTCCGACCACAAGGATATGGCCTGTGCCTTCAAAAGTGACTTAACGAGTATGGCAGAGACAACCGAGCCCCCCTAAATGACAGTGTGACAAGGACAATGGACACCCTGCTCAGGGACAGCAGAGGATGGGACTGGCTCCGCCTGGCTAGGGGAGGGGAACATTAGTGAAGGGGTCACCCAAGCCAGCCCCGAAGGGTGCTTAGGAGTTTGGAGCAGACACCTACCACATTGAGGTCTATGGGAGGAACAAGGATTTGGAGTGACTTGAACACAGGCTGTTGTCTGTGAGGCACAATTGGGGTGAAATAGCGTGCCAGGCCGTTGTGCTTAGCACTGAGGGCTCTGGGCTGGGGTTCGGCCAGACCTGAAGGCAGCTCTGATGGGGACAGAGAGGGAGCCTGCAGAGCAAGGCAGGCCAGTGGGAAGGCGTGTGAAAAACACACGATGGAATCAGTGTTTTCTGCTTCCCTTCTCTTGGAGGTCACCCAAGCCGAGTACCTCCTGTCCATTCAGGCTTGGGCCCCATCCTGGAACCGGGAGGCAGAAGACAGCACAGGAACCATAAACTGGCTGCAGGACTCCCTCCTGGCATCCTGCCCCCACTGTACGTGTGTGTGTACAGGCTTCTCTCTGAGCAAGTGTTTACCAACGTGCATGTCTCTGTACAGTGAGTCCTCACTTAACATCATCGGTAGGTTCTGGGAACTGTGACAGAATGATTTACAACAAAGCCAGTTTTACCTGAGGCTAAGAGTTCAGTCCCCACAGCATCTCATCAATGTTGTCCTGAGATGATGCCAAACAACATGCTATTCGAAGACCTGCTGTGCGTGTGTTGTGTGCATGCGTGTGCATGTTGTGTGTGCTCCCGCGCATGTGTGATGCAAAAATGTATATGGTATGTTGCCATCTGTGTGAACATGTGTACATGTGTCTGCATGTGTATGTCTCCAGTGTGAGTGTGCATGCTTGTGCGAATGTGTGCTCATGCATGCTCATGCATGCATTTGCAGACTTGAGTGTGTGTCCCTCACCAGAAGACCCATGCCTAGACCAGACACTGGGTTTGTAAGTAAAGCCTGACACTCTGGAATCGATGGTCTGATTCAACCACGGCAGCTTCTCAAATGAGTCCCACACAGCTATGCACACAGCTCATACCCTTGGATGGCTCAGGTTGCTGAGGGTCTGCTTGGTGAGGGGAAGAAAATGAAAAACTAAATTTTCAGGCAGCCTGGGCCAGGTTTGGAGGGCTCTCGAGGGGGTTGAGAGGGCATCTAATGATAGCCAGATGGGTTCTGCCACCAGGGTCCCCAAGGGACAATAGGAAAAACCCAGCCAGGCCCAGTGTAGCCTAAGGGACACTGCAGACAGAAAAGGTGCACAAATGCCTGTGTGTATAGGTACATATGGTGTATGTACAAACATGGAAGTGTGCACATGTGCCCATCTGTGCAGCTGTGTGTACACAAGTGTATGAGTGCATGAGTGTATGCGTGTGCTAGTATCCATATATGGTCATGCACGTGACCTGTTTCCTGATCTAGGAAACTATCTCCATTGACCACAAAGTTACCCAAAGCCGCATTTAAGGAAGGTGAAGCCAAAGGAGAGCACATCTTCACTGCCCTCCCCTGTGCTGGCTCTCTGATCCACCGGCATCAGTGCTGTCCAGGGAACAGACCATGCTACGGGCTGGAGAGATGGTGCACTGGGTATAGGACATAGTCCAGGCATCCTGCAGCACGCCACAGTGGGACAGGAATCCATTGCCTGCACCAGAGACTTGTTCCATTCTTAATGGCTTTTTGAAGTTTAGCTGAGGGCAGGCCTGCAGTTACAGTCATTATTTGGTTTAAGAAATCTTTCCTGGGTAGCCAAGTCACTTGAGCTCTGTTTCCTTTTTCTCTCTCAGTGCTGGAGGAGATGGAGGGGGCTGGGAGCTGGGGGTAGCCAAGGGTGATTAGGTGAGTAGAAGCTGCCAGTCCTGCTGAGAACAGCTGGGCTATGGTTGTGACATAGTGGCCTGACTGAGTGGGCCAAGGAGTGCTTGGGAGAAGAGTGAGGACAGGAATGTAGGTGGCTTACCAAGCAGCTGGGACAGAGCCGAAGAGGGAAGTGACCCACTGGGCAGGACTAACAGAGTTGGCCCATCTGCAGAGCACTTCTCCCCACAGATGCCCTCTTACCCAGAAGCAGTGCTGTGAGCACATCTCGCAGGCTGGAAACCAAAGCTCAGGTTGGGCAGCTGCCTGGGGCCACTCAGCGGGTCTGATCAGAGTTGTGGCCTATGCTGACCAAGACACAAATACCAGGCTGGCCTTTGAGTTTTCTCCCTGCATCCTAACATCCTACCCTCCTTGGGTAGAGCCTTATCCTGCCCTTTCAATCTCTGTTTCTGCCTTCTTGATTACCCCTGCCTCTGCTCTCCATCATTGGTTAATCTCAGATGAGATGTACTTGCACATCCTGCAGCCCTGCCCTTGGGCTGCTCAGCTGTCCCAGGTAATAGGATAGTTTTTGGGGACCAGAGGCTGGCAGTACCCATAAGCTGGGTCTCAGCCATTCAGGTTTTCCCAGAAGGGGTCCCTTTCTGCAAGTGGGGTTTGGACAGTGGAGAGAAACCCATCCTTCTGCATGCAAATGCAGGTCAATCAATGAGACAAACCCTGAACAGCAGAAGCCACATAAATGTTGGGTCACATTATAGACCAAATGAATCACCTGCTCTCCTGAGCTGGGAAACCACTGGGGGTTCACCCAGATGCTACTTGGCAGGGTTGCCTGGTCCCTGACCACCACCCTAGCCTATGATCCAGGGAGGGAAATCACCTGCCAACCAATTTCTCAGGTACCTTTTCCCAAGGGTCATTCCAGCTGGCGAGCCTAAATATCATACAGGGTATGAATGTGCTGCATTTATTATTTTCACCATGGAGACGTCCAAGAAAACTGACCTTTTCAGCTTTAATAAAAGCGGATTTTCCTGTAGGTCCTTTGACAGCAGCTGCAATCATGAGCTGGGCTGAAACTCAATATTAAACACCAAAGAACAGAAAAAAGAGTTACTTTCTCTCAGCTTATGAGTCTTATTGACACACATTTATGATCAGGCATGGGAAAGCACATAGGTAGCTGAGCCCAGCTCAGAGGAGAGGCCCAACTTAGACCCTGAGGGGTCAGGCACCCCGATGGGTCAGACACCCCATCCCCATAGCATCAGAGGTGCCTGCTGTTTGTGCACTCAGTTCAGGGAAAGTTGGACTCAGAACAGCGCTGTAGCGGCAGGCTGCTTTATAATCCAGCAGGAATGGCTATGGAGTGCTCAGGACTCAGTGGCCCTTTCTGGGCCCAGGAGCCCCCAGACATCTCACTTTGACTCATTTTCCCCTAGAGTAAGCCCAGGGCTAACTGACTGTCTCACCATTCCTTAGTCACACTGATGGGAAAACCCTTGCAGACTTTCTGCCCCATCATTTCTCCTGACCGTGATAACCAACATATAGGGGGAAAATATGACAGTCAAATGATAACAGTGCTGCCTTGTGCTGAGACACAATGTTTAACAGCAAAATCTAGAGTTCCTGTTAAAACCAGTGGCTAGACCTCAGGCATTTTCTCTTCTTATCCCAACCCTGCCACCATGAAAGTGAAGCAATTTCAAGAAGTATAAACCAATAAGATAAATGAAGGAGTAATGGCATTGAAGAATTCCAATGAATTTTGGAAGGCAGAAAGTAGAGGGAAGAGTGCAACTGCCTGCACAGAGCAGAGAAAGTACCACTAGGTGCCTTGGAGGGAGACATTGCAGAGCATGAGTGCTCTAAGCACAGAATGTCCAGGCTCAGTAGCAGCTGGGCCTGGGAGTGGGGACTTAGGGGAATTCAAAACAGGGGTACTGAGTGATGTCATGGAAGATTGCAAAGTAGGAAGCGACAGAAATCTGTCCCTCCATCCAAACAACGATTGGGCCGGCAGGAGCTGTCTGAAGCAATTATCTTAGAACTGTGGAGTTTAGCTGAAAACTTGCAGTGTCCAGGGGAGAGCTTCACGAAGATGCCCATGAATTTTGATAAAATCTCATGTTGTGCATACTGGCTGTCATCCTCCAGCCACCAGTGCCTGACAGGCAGTCATGAGGATGACAGCCATGGTGTGGCTTTCTGGCGCAGGGTAGGTAATAAAGACCTTGTACTCCAAAAACCAAGGTTGTATGTTTTGATTGCTGATCATTATTTTTGATCACTGAGGGGCTGGCACAGAAGTCAGTCATTGTTTTAGATCCCCTGGTCTGAAGTGGCTTCCCCACTGTGAGAGAATTTTAAAGAGACACTACTCCCTTCTCCCAGATATTTAAAGAAATCTTTTTAAGTTCACTGACTGACTGCAGAGACAAAGGAACAAAAACTTCAGTGACCACATGCAACAAGGAATACACACCTTGAAGAAATAGTTTGGAAAAGTTACAAAAAGACTTTTTGTGACTTTTTGTGATGGCCCCAGCCCTAAACAAGTAAAGATTAGCAATACCAGAGAAGTAGAAGAAATACAGATCCACTGTTATCACAACATAATACTCAGAAGGTCCAGTTATCAAAAAAACAACAAAAATACAAAACATAAAAAATAGGAAAGTATGGCCCATTCACAGAAAAAAGAAATTTGACAGAAACCATCCCTGAGGAAGAGCAGACAATTATTTCTCAGAGACATTAAACCAGCTGTTTAATATAGTCAATGAGCCAAAGGAAACCATGGGAAAGAGCTAAAAAAAAAAATCAGAAAAATGGTGTCCAAAAAATTAGAATACCAACAAAGAAAAATTATAAAAAGGAACCACACAAATATTTTGGAATTGGAAAACACAATAACTGAAATGAGACCCCACAGGAGGGTCTCAACAGCAGATTTGAGTAGGCATAAGAAAGGATCAGTGAACTTAAGAGATAAGACAGTTGAAATTATCTAGTGAGAAGCAAAAAGAAAAAAAATGAATAGAACCTGAGGGACCTATGAGCCACCATCAATATAACAATATATGCATTACAGAAATCACAAAAGAAGAGAGCAAGGAACAGAAAAAAATACCTGAAGAAATAATGGTGAATTCGAAATCTGATCAAAGATATGATATAAACACCCAGAAATCTTGACTAATTCCAGAATAAACTTGAAGAAATCCACACTGAGGTATATTTTACTTAAATGGCTGAAACCCAAAGACAAAGAGAAAAATATGAAAGCAGCAAGAGGAAAGCAACTGGTCATGTACAAGGGATCCTCTACAAAATTAACACCTGATTTATCATCAGAAACCATGGATGCCAGAAGGCAGTGGGATGACATATCTAAAGTCCTGAAAGAAAAAACTTAACCAGAATTCTACCTCTAGCAAAACTATCCTTCAGGAATGAGGAATAAATTAAGAACATTTCCAGATAAATAAAAGCTAAGGAAGATCATTATCAACAGAACTGCCCTACAAGAAATGTTAGAGGGAGTCTTTCAGGTTGAACTAAAAACACACTAGACAGTAGCTAGAAGCCGTAAAAAGAAATACCACTGGTAAAGATAATTCATAGGAAAGTATAAAAGTCGGTATTATTGTACTTTGATTTGGTTTGTAGCTTTCCCCTTTTCCCTATATGATCAAAAAGGCAAATAACAAAATGATAATTGTAAATCTAGGTTAATGTGTAGCAGTCTTTGGCCAGCAAAGTCTGTGTGTTATGACTGAAGATGAAAACAAAAGCACAAGCTACAGCAGTCCTGTGGAGAAAAAGGGAAGATATGGTACTCTCTTAAGATGAGAGTCCTGTGGCCACTTCTCTCAAGGGGAGAGTGCACCGATCCTGGCCTGGACTGGCTCTTATTGTTTTTCTCGGGTCTTATATCACAGAAGGATTTATTATCTATTGCATAGAATATTTTTGTCTACATTTTAGGGACAATCAAAGAAATGAAAATAACAAATGCAGAAGGGAAAAGTGGTGAGCTGATTAGTTCCATCTTTGAGAAAATTTCACACAGGCTTTGGAAACTACCTTGAAGATAGGCAATAAACATCTACTGTTTCAGACCGGGGTGAGGGAGTTTTAGCAAGAGCAAGCCACAACAGTCTTTATGTATTTTCTAGGCCTGATTCCCATGGGAAAACCCAGTTTGAGGGCCTGGCTCCTGCTCACCACATCGCTTCTGTAGGTTTTCCACAGAGCTGAGTCACACTTGCCAGACCAAAACAAACCAGTTCCCTACATTAATGGGCATCCAATGTATAAAAATATCTGCGACAATAATAACATAAAGGAGAGTGATGGAGGCATATGGGAGTAGATCATTAGTATACTATTGAAACCAAGTTGGTATTATTTAAATTAGATTCTTAAAAGTTTAAGAGGTTAATTGTAATTTCCAAGGTAACCACTAAGAGAATAATTGCAAAATAGATGAAAAAGGAAATCAAAGTGAAATGCTACAAAATATCAACTAAATACAAAAAAAAGGCAGTAAAGGGGAAATTGAGGAACAAAAAAATTCAGACATACAGAAAATAAATAGATACATATTTGTTTACATTTACAGAAATACAGAAAACAGAAGAAGTAAATTATTTTTGTTGGTAATCACATTAAATGAGTTAAGTTCTCACTAAAAAATCAGATATTGGCAGATTGAATAAATAAAACAAGATCTACTTTTATGCTGTCCACAAAGACTCACTGTAGATACAGGGACACAAGACGTTGAAAGTAAAAGGATGGAAAAAGATATTTTATGCAAATAGTAACCAAAGAGAGCTGGGTGGTTACATTACTGTCAGACAAAATAGACTTTAAATTTAAAAAAAGATTAAAAGAGACAAAGAAGGACTAGGGAAAAGATGGATGGATGGATAGATAAATAGTTCAACACAGTAAGAAAACAGAACAATTATAAATATATATGCACTCAACAACAGAGCCCCACAATATATGAAGCAAAAATTGACAGAACTGAAGGGAGAAATAGTTCTATAGTGCTAGCTAGAGACTTCAGCACCCAGTTTTCCATAATGGATAGAACAAGACAGAAGTTCAGTAAGGAAGCAGAGGACTTGAACAACACCATGACGCAATTCGACTTAACAACCATACACAGAACATGCCTCTCTCCAGCAGCAGAACATGAGTTCTTCTCCAGTGCACTGGGAAGACTCCTCAGGGTAAACTGTATGTTAGGTCACAAAACAAGCCTTAATAATTTTTAAAAGATTGGAATGATACAAAGTATCTTTTCTGATTGCAGTGCAATATATCCAGAAATAAATAACAGAAGGAAAACTGAAAAAAATGTGGAAATTAAACAACATACCCTTAAACTACCAGTGGGTCATAAAAGAGGCCACATGGGAAATTAAGAAATACCTTGAGACTAATGTAAACAAAATCACAACATACTAAAACTTATGGTATGCAACAAGAGTGTGCTGTAAGTGAAATTTATAGAAGTAAACATATATATTAAAAAATAAGAAAGCTTTCAAATCTATAAACTAAAACTGTATACCTTAAGAAACTAGAAAAAGAAAAGCAAACTAAACCCAAAACAAGTAGAAGGAATGAAATCATAAAGGTTGGAAGGAAGATAAATAAAATAGAGAATTAAAAACCAAAATCAATGAGAGTAAAAGTTGATTCTTGGAAAAAATTGACAAAAAATTGACAAACCTTTAGTTGAAGAAAAAAAAGACTCAAGTTACTAAAATCAGAACTTAAAGTATAATTATACTTAATGTGTAATGGGCACATTACAGAGGTAAAAAATATAGGAGAACATCTCAACAAATTGAAAAATCTAGATGAAATGGACAAATTCCTAAAAGCACACAATCTACCAAAACAGATTCAAAAAGAAATAGAAAAGTCTCAATAGACCTCTAACTAGTAAGACTGAATCAGTAATCAGAACTCCCCTGCCCTGATCACTGTGGCTCAGTGAGTTGGGCCTCATCCTGCGAAGTGAAAGTTTGTGGGTTCGATTCCCAGTCAGGGCATGTGCCTGGGTTGCGGGCTCAGCTCCTGGCTGGGGTGCATATGAGAGGCAACTGATCAATATTTCTTTCTCACATTGATGTTTCTCTTCCTCTCTTTCTCCCTCCTTTCCCTTCTCTCCAAAAAATAAATAAATAAGCAAAATCTTGAAAACAAACAAAAAAACCTCTCCTCACGAAACAAAGCCCAGGACCAGTGTCTTCCCTGGTGAATTCTATCAAACATTTAAAGAAGAATTAACATCAATCTATCCCAAACTCTTCAAAGAAAAGCATGAACTACAAAGTAAAGAAGGAACTGTATTTCAAAAGGAACCACTAAGAATACCAACACTAAATACAACTTGGATTCCTTCTCAAACTGGTCTGCAAAGGTTCACTTTACCCATGGCTTTGGCAAAAAATGAACTCATGAATAAATTCTTCCCAAACTGCAAACATGTTTGATGCCAGTGATACTTTGATATCCAAAAGAAGAGAATAGATATCAGCTTTCATTACTTTTATGCTTCTTTGAACTTCTTATTACTTCTAAGCATTAAAATATTTTAAAATTGTAGAAAAAAAAGAGGAGGAAACACTTCTTAGCTCACTCTGAGTCCAGCATTATACTTATGCCAAAGCGAGATGAAGACACTGCAAGGAAGAGAGTGAGGGCTGCTCCTGCTGCGGATCTTCAGGGCAGACCGCAGCCTGAGGGAGCAGGTTCCCACAGGGAGGTCCTCAGGATGCGATAGAACAGAGGTTCCCTTGTCTTGGTAATTTTCCTTGGTGCTCCTAGGCTAAAAGAAATGCCTAACAATTCTGTGTATTAAATAGGTAGGTTGGAACAACTTACTCAATATGGATGCCCTAACAATTTAGTGGCCATGTGGAAGAAAAAAAACTAGTACACAGAAGTTGCAAGAAAAATACTTGGATTTCATTTTTTAATCACCACAATTACTTCCTTCTGTGACGTGTGTGTCTGTGGGACACTGCACAGCTTCTTGACCCTTTGACTCAGCTTATACACCTTCACCCAGTACTTGCTTTTTATCATAGACACTGCTGAAAACCCAACCTTGCAAAAATGTGACATTGTCATCTGGAATGTAGTTCACTCTAACCTTGAAACAGTGAGCCCCCTGTTTGTAATACCTAACAAATGCCGACTGTCTCAGAAACTGAAACACCACAGTGTGCTCCCTACAACCTGCTGGGAGCCCTGCTGCAGTTTGGGAGTTGTGAAAGTAGAGTGTATCAGAAAATATTGTTAAGAAACATGGGCAGAGATGTCAGAACATTTGGAAAAAATTAATGAAAGGAATATGGAAACCCAGGCAAAGGAAAAAGTGAAGCAATTACTAACTTTAGAGGAAAAAACAAGGTTGGACAAGAAAGACGAGAGATACTTTACTTCGTGACTCGACCAGGATCGGCATTTTCATAGTCACAACGGCATAAGCACGGACCCCCTGCGCCCACGGGAGGGGCAGCCGGGGTAGAACAAAGCAGGCCTTGTGAGAAGAACGCCAGCCCAGGTTCCACCCTCCCAGGAGTGTGGTAGGGGCGGCAGAGGAGGTGCAGGCGGGGGCTACCCCGGAAAGTGAGAAAGTCATTCGCACGGTGGACTGCCAGTGATGAACGGCAGACTGATGGATGAAGAAAGGGCAGGGGTTGTGGATGTGGGCTGGGAACCGGGAGGTCAGCCCTGGGGGAGCAGGTATAGGAGCTAAAGGTGTTGTCTCTGGGAGCAAGACTGGGATGTAGGGAAATAGAACTATTGTTCCTTATTAAACATCTTTTGGTAACATTTGACTTATTGAACTATGTGCATGCATTGCTTTGATAACAACATTTAAAAATTAAACAAAGCAATAGTGAGGCCTAACAAATGTAACCCACATGCTCCTTATGATCTAGATAATGTTTCACCTTCAGCAGAAAGTCTAATAAGTCTCCCGAGATTTCTGCAAATCGGGCCTGAGAGAGGGGAGATGAATTATTTTCTCATGGTGCTTCAGGCTCTGGCTGCTGCCTCTGCTGAATTCCCATCCCCTGCTCTCCATCATGCCTCTGTGATTTACTCCTCACAACTCACCTTCCCCAGCCTCGCTGTGAAACTAAGAAAACAGGGCCCATGCCTGAGAGTTTGTGGACCTCTGAGGAGGGACTGCATATTAGACAAGACACCTTTTTCTCCGAGTCAGGCCTGGGCTCCCCCTTCTGCTCTGGCCCGCTGGCCCCTGCCCCTGTCTCAGAGGTGGATGCTCCCAGGAGTCCCAGCTCTCACTTCCAGAGCTGGTTCCAAACCATCACGGTTGTGTGTGTGTGTGTGCGCGCGCGCGCACGCATGTGAGCACGAAGACAAATGCACTCGCTCTTAGGAAGGTCAGCTGAGATGGAACAAAGCAACCCTCTGAGAACAAACAACAGAGACCTTGGAATGATCTTCTTCACAAGACTCCATCCTCCCAGAAGAGAGCAGTGGCTGGAAGCAGTGTTTCCCCTCCACCGCCCGCTGCTTTCCTGGCACTGACAAGTGCTCGAACACAGTGCCTGTGCGCGGTGACTCGCAGTGGTCCCAGGATGTGATGGCGGCAGAGCTCTTTCCTGACAGCTGGCCGTCCCCAGGCTCTGCGTGTCTGTACAGGGGGACCTGTGGAGTGTGGCGAGGCCGCCAGCCACCTTGCCGAACGAAGGGGAATGATCACTGCTCAGGTGCAACAACTTAAATCTCAGCCATCCCTAACAACACACTCGGAAGGCTCGTGGTGGGAAGCCCATGGTCAAATGTTTTCGGAGTAAGGGGTTGTATCTCACTCACCAAGAGCAGTTAACTAAGCACTTTGGATCCCCTCACAGCCCCTGAACGGGGTCTCGTTCCCACATGGGCTGAGGATCCCGGTTTGAAGAAGCTCGCCCTGTTCCTGCAGCATTATATTAAGCTCGTGGAGAGCAGCATTTTTGCACTTTTCTCCGGTGTCCCCACAGCATGTACCACAGCCCTGGCTGGGCATCTGGGGTGTAATCCCTCCTTCTGGGGTGGCCAAAGCCCAACTTTTGTCCTCCTGGCCTCCCTGAGGACTCTGTCTTCACAGGTGCTCCAGACAGGGGCTGCCTTGAGGGCTACTCTAGGGCCTTCCAGCTGGTTGGCCATGGACAGAGCGGCCTGTGGGAAAGGCGCAACGCTTCTGGCCAGCACCCGCATCTTTGGGCGGCACATTCCCATGGCCCATACTGAGCTGTTCTTCTCTACTGTGCCCTGTGGGGCTGCAAGGGAACGGCAGTGGAGGGATCCAGGGAACATCCAGCCTCCATGAAAAGCACTAACCTCCAGCACTGGCAGTGAAGGGAGCGCTGCCCCGAGGCTACTCCGAGTGACTGCTGGCTAGGCCACGGTGGCTCCCGCTCCATCCCAAGTGCAGACACATGGCCCTTCCCTGAGGACTCCAGAGGATGTAGTCCAGGACAAGGAGAGTGGACAATGGCCAACATACACCCGGCTGCTAGGGCTCCTTCTTGGGCCTGGTGGGCCAGCTTTCCTCCCGGTTCCTGGCCCACCCCCATCTGAATCATAGCCTTGGGGCCTGTCCTCTGAGGCCACAACTCAGGGCTTTGCCTTCTTTAGGATCTATCCGCCCCTTTTCCCACCCCTCCTGCCTCCTACCTGGGTAGTCACAGCCTTCTCCACCTGTCCGAGGTTCCCCATAGGAAGCCCTGAAAGTCACTGGAAACAGTTTTATCTATAGGAAGAACCTCTGTACCCCCACCCCTGCCCCTGCCTCACTAGGACTCCCTACCAGAAAACTCAGTGGCCACTGGTCAGGCGCAGGGGAGCCAAGAGTCACTGAGGACAGAACACCAAAGTCCCCTCATGCCCACATCATCCTTTGAGCAAAGTCAGTCTCGAAGCCATCGTCAGAAACCCAGCCACTTGGGCTGGTGTCACGTCCTCCCTGTCTTCCCCGGGGGCAGGACCTGTGCCCTGGGCACACACTGGGCTGGGTCACTAGTGCTCTCCTGAGCTGGGTGCAAACCCCCACCCCGACTCACAAGTCCTCTATGGAACCACCTTTTGCTTGGGCCCTGGGCCTGAACCCCAACACACTGGCTATGACTGCTGGGTAGCCACCCCTGTCCCCCAGAGGGAGAGCAGGGCAGTGGGGGAGCACATGCTGCTCTGAGCTGCTCTTCAAAGCCTCCACGCCTGTGAGGCAGGAAACTCTCTCCTTCCACAAGTGCGGCTGGTCCTCACCGCAGGGTCAGGATCGATACCAGTGTGAGCAGAGCTCCGTCCTGAGTTGCTGGCTGTCCTTCCTGGCTTGGGGCGTAATCCATAATGCTTGGCTCCTGCTGCCCAGCTCCCCACAGGCTCCAGGGGTGCTGATGAGTGTAGCATCCAGTCAGGGTGAGGGCAGAGTCCCGGGGGCAGTTTTGAGAGAATAATGAGAAGCATGAGGGCTGAGCTGGCTGGCAGCCGCTCCCACCAGGAGCCTGGCTGCCCCTGATCTGGGGGCAGCACATGGGCCCCTGGCCCCAGCACCAAGTGCCTGAACCCTCCCCAGACCACCTCCTGTGGCCAAGCTGCCCACATATCTCCTGTCTGTCGATCTTGCTGAGGACAATTTGTTAAGAACTGTCTGCTCAGCTGATAAAGAGGCTTGGCCCTTTGCTCTGGCCCTGGTCGGGGGTGTTCCAGGGAAACAGGCTTTCCAGTGATGCTTAGGCAGGGCCGTGCCGTATCCTGGCAACCAGACCCAAAGCCACGTCCTCTGAGACCTAGGCTGCAGCCCAATACTGGGCAGAGTGGAGATCGGTGGCAGCGCAGGATGGCCCACCCTACCCCTTGGCTGGATCCCCACTGTGCAGGGGGCACGGCCCTCCCTGGGCAGCCATAGCCTGCCTCACACTGGCCTGCTTTCCTCCCCCCCCCACCATTCTGGGCTCCAGGGCTGTCCTCAGCCAGAACCTCCTCTGTAAAGGGAGCCGGGGCTGGGGTGTGGGGGTGGGCAGTTCTATTCCTCCAGCTTCCACCCGTGGGCCCATGGCTCTGTGGCTACCCGCACCATTTCTCCTTCTCTGAACAATTTGTTTAAAAGCAGCAGCACTTGAGGTGACTGGGATGGGGGTGTGGTGCCTGCAGATGTCCCGACAAAACCTCCTGCCCTCCAGGCAGCCCTCCTCTCTGAGGCCAGCCAGACCCAGCCTTCCTGGTCGCTTCTGTCTGCTCTTCTGATCCAGGAGCTGGACAAGAAGCAGTGTGCTGCTGGCTAAGGCCCTGCTGCCCTCCAGGGGAAGAATTCTCAAGAGAATGCAGCTCCCCGTGGCCTGCACAGCCCAGAGAGGCATAGGGCATTCACCGAAGTCCACTAGCTCAGGCCTGCTGACCACTCTGTCTAACCACCTCCTCCTGCAGCAAAGCTTTGGGGAGACAGGCCAAAGCCTGCAGTGCCCACCACAAAGGGCTTACTTTTGACCTTTAGCGTTCCCTTTGGCAGGCTTCTGAGAACGTCTGTTTCTCTGGTATCTCTCCGCAAGCAGCTCTGTCAGGGAACACACGCCCCCAGAGCCTGCTCCTTGGATGTGGGTGCAACCCAAGGGCCTCAGAGCTGTTGCTTGCTGGGATCTCCCTTAGCCCCTCCACGGCAGCCAGGACTTTTCAGGAGAGGAGACCACTCCATCCCCTTGCAGAGCAGACATCTTGGCGCTCCACCCACACACCGCTCCTGGGCCAACGCCACCATCCCTTAGCTGCTGAGAACAGCGCTGTGCACTTCGCCCATAATTACCTTGGCAGCCAGCAAGCACCTCTCCCAAGGTTATGCTCCTCAGGGGTGCCCCCACACCCAGGGACTGGCTGATGTGGGGCACAAAAGCCTTTCCTTGCTTCAATACAGGGACCAGTCTGAAGGGTGTCCCAGCTCCAGAGATCTCTGTAGGAATGGCTGAGGCCTCAGCTATGATCCCACTGCAGGTCTGCTTCTCTGTCCACCCACTCCTGTGCCCCTCACTCCCTGACAGGGGTCCCTCCTCAGAGCCCTCAGCATAACCTCCTCCCCCAACTCTCTACCTCAGTCTATTTCCAGGGAACTCAGCCTAAGACACCTTTGGACTTTGGGGCCAGCTGGCTGTGGGTATGAGGGAAAATTCCCAGCCTCTTGGAATTTTCCCTGCCAACTCAGACTTGTAACTTCAAGTCTTAACCTCCAGCTAACCATGGCCTGGGCCTGACCCCAGTGCCTCACCTAGCTCACCCCCGCTGTGTAGGACACCAATGATTCTCCTCCCACACCTCTCTGGCCCCCTTTGCCACCCCTGCACCTGTGCCCCGATGCTTCAAGCAGCACTTGAATCTTCTCAGATGCCTGCTCCAGGTTTCGGGAGCTGCTCTGTGCACAGACATGGGGAATTTGTGTCCCCTGGGCAGCCCTTGGTCAATGACTGACAAGCACAAGAGTACGAGAGCCCAGCTCCTTTCCCTCAAGGTGGGGACAGCTGGGACCTTGCCTGAGATGGCAGCCTCACTGGCTGCTTCCCTGCCCTATGTTCCCACCCTGTTGCTTTTCCCTAGGAGTCATCCTTAATAAACCACACACATGATCATCTCAGGCTCCACACCCAAGGCATTCTTCTCTCACAGGGAAAACGACGAGCCTGGAGAGAACCCCACACACACTCAGACCTGTGGGCCTTGGACTTCCCCGTTTGTGTCAGGCCTGGAGGACTTTCTCCCACTCAAGGGTCCACCGCATGAAGATCACTCACCTACCTTTTCTTCCATTATTTTTGAGAGCTTCAGTTGTTATAACTATATCTTTAATCTACTCCTTGGAATTTATTTTGGTGTATGGATAGGGAAGAAAACCAATTTAATATTTTTCATGAACAGTTAATCAATTACCACAGTACTAGTTATTTATTTATATGGTTTTTAAATTAAAAATGAATTAGCACATGAAATGATATTCAAGGCACTAGGTAAAAAACAAAAACAAAGCGCAGAACAGTGTGTATAGTAAGCTCTTATCCACTTAAAAGACGACATACAAGGGCTTCTATATCCATGGACAGTGCTGAGAGGTTTGCAGAAACCCTTTCATGGTGGTTGTCTCGGGAGAGAGGCGCAGGGGCTGGAGTGGGGGGGGACCTTCTTTCATTGAATGCCCTTAGACCTGTTTGAATTTTTTATCATGTTCAATTATGACCATTTTATTAAAAAATAAATTACTTTTAAAAATTCTAAGACTCTGTAAGTTGTAAGTAACAAAACAGCTTATGAACAAGGGAACACACACACACAATATAAAATTTTTAGAGAGAGAAAGGAAAGGGGAGAGGGAGAGAGAGAAAGAGAAACGTCAGTTGGTTGCCTCCCACACACACACTGACAGAGGATCAAACCTGCAACATGGTACGTGCCCCGACCGGGAATGGAACTGGCAACATTTTGGTGCATGGGACGATGCTCCAACCAAATGAACCACCCAGCCAGGGCCAGGGAACACCCATTTTAAAGGATCCAATGGACACCCATGGAGCCCAAGGCCAGGGGGCAGCCAGTGTTGAGAGACCTGAAACTAGAGATGCAAAGCTAACAGGACAGCCCTTTCTGCTTGTCCAGCTGTCCCCATCCTGGATCAGAGGAATTTCCTCCCAGTGGAAAGTGCCTAAATCTCACTTGTCCCTGCCCACCCATTCCCCAGGCAGCCATGAGGCTCCCCTTCTCAGAGCTGACCTGTTCCAGGGCGTGGGTCAGTAGACACGGGAACCTGTGCCTGGCTCCCATGGTGCCGCCTGAAGGCCGGGTGATAACACATCCCATGGACAGCGGTGAGTTTCACTGAAAAGAGGGGACGTGTTAAGAATGTGCTAGAACAGAACTGTGCAGAACTGTGCCCCACTCAGTTGTCAGTACAAAGCAGACACCATTTCTTTCTTTAAGATTTTATTTATTTATTTTTAGAGAAAGGGGAAGGAAGGGTGAAAGGGAGGGAGAGAAACATTGCTGTGCGAGAGAAACACTGATCAGGTGCCTTTTGCAGGCCCCCAACCAGGGACCTGGCCCACAGTCCAGACATGTGCCCTGACTAGGAATCGAACCAGTGATGTTTCGGTTCACAGACCGGCACTCAGTTCACTGAGCCACACCAGCCAGGGCAGATACCATTTCTTCCTGTCCAGGAGAAATGTGGGAGCGAAGGAACCAGTGGATTCTTGCCTTCCACAGTTCTTTGATGTCTTGTTTTCCTGGCCAGCAGCCACCCCAGAACATGCTGGTCATGGGGGGAATTCCTAACCCCTGGTCTTATGGGGACACTCAGAGAGGAGCACTGGGGAAGATCCTCTGAGGGGCTGACTGCTTTGACGGTTCACGCCCAGCTACCGCCCAATTCAGAGCTATAGGTTCCCTAAGGGACTGAGGGTCACCAGCCCCTATTGTCCAGGCTTTCTTTTGGGGGAAGAGGGGAAGGCAATGCATCTCTTGTCAAAACCTGAGCTGTCTAAACTGTAGGGGTCCCTTATAGCCTTACTGTCTGTCAAGCCCTAATTCTAGACCTGAGAGCCAACAAGCATTGCGATTGTTTCTCTAACATATGACCCAGCTGGGAGGCTTCTGGGGATTGGAACGTCTCACTGTTGACTTCCTCACCCCCATCCTGCTTCAGTCAGCTCATTGTCTTTCAAGGACTGTCTTCTTGTCACTCTACTTCTGGTACTAAGGTGGATGTCTGTTAATATTCTTCTAATTATATCATCCAACTGGAACAGGCTTTTTATAAAACACGTTCGTTGTGTTTTGTTTTTTTTAAAAGCTGTAGAACCTGTGAACAGGAACTTAGGCCTCAGGAAAGTCCACCAGTCAGAGCCTGGACTCCCCTTGCCACATTGTTGAAAACATTGCCACCCCCTTGGCTAGGTTAGAAGCTCAGCCCCACGAGGGACTGATGTGGCAGCCAGAGGATCTCCCCAGCCCAGCTTGGGTGGGAGCCCATCCCCGGTTGGAGCCCTCCTGCCAGGATGGAGGCAGGGCTGGGCGTTGGGGAGTGGACATGCACATTGTTCACGATGCCCGTTAGACACCCAACAACACTGTCATGTTGAGGCTCTAGGATTAAAAATTCGTTTGAGCGAGGAGATACCTATGAATGGTGGGGGGAAAGCTAATGGTACAAGAGATCATTTTTCTATTTTGAGAAAAATCATAAAATTCAAGAAAACAGAGAACACCCTTGATCCCTTCTACTTAGACAATTATTGTTAACATCTTGTTCAACTCTCCTGTCCCCTCCTCTACCTCACCCTTGGGTGCACATTCTTTCAGTCTTTTGTTCTCTGTATTTATAGTAAGTCTTACATATATATGATAGCAGACTATGAATGTTCAACCTGCTATATTGAAGAATCTAAATTATTTGATCTCTTTTCCTTTTTTTGTAGCATTAGAGAGACAGAATGCAAACATTTCCCCTTTACTCTGGGAAGGTTTGCATATGAAGCCCTCCTTACCCTTGAGGAAAGGAAGGGTAACCAGGTTTTTGGTCGCTAAATGATGGGCTTAATGGCTCATCAAATCAGGCCTATTGTGAGAGAATGAGAGAAGATGAGGGGTTTGTTGGCATTTGAGGTAAGCTATAAACAATACCCTTCTTTCCCTGTCAGGTTCTGAGCCAAATGAAAAATAAAATTCAGTAATCAGGAAGATGAGGATGAAATTATCAGCGTTGGGTTGGATGAGGCTGATGTGGAGAAGTCCCTAGGATCTGCAGCAGATGTTAAGCTTCCTAATATCCTACCCCGAAACCAAGCCCCTGCCCACCAGCTGGGACAGTGAGTGGTTAGTGACACTCCCCTGCATATGTATCTATAAAAATGAATCATACTGTTGGTGGCAAGGACTGCACCAGGCGTTAGGTTGGTGAGGTCAGACCAGACCTTGGTTGGCAACCTTAGTACTTGAGTTCTGGCTAGGAAAGAATTCAAAGCCAAGAACCAAACATTTATTTAGAAGGTCACAGAGGTAGAAGAAGTGAGCAGCAGAAAAATTGGGCTCAGGAAGCAAATTACAGAGGTGAAAGAAGGGCCCTTGGAGCTTAGGAGAGAAGAAGGTAAAGGGAATGTGCTTGAGGGAAAGAAGAGAGGGAAGCAAAAGTGTGGGTGCACTAATGAAGGGAGAGCTGCTGGGTCCTCCATCCTACGGGCTTTTAAGGGTTGAGATTCTAGAGAAAGTCCCAGGGGAGGATCTCAATCGAATATTCATCCGCTTTCCAGGTGTGTTCTTTCAGGGTTGTGGTCCGCGATTGGTTGGCAGCAGAGCAGGGGTCATCAGTCAGTGCAGCTGGTCCTGAGGCAGCCATGACATCACTTGTCTGATTTTGCTGCTTTTCTGGGTCTGGAGCTGAAACACAACTGAGGCCTAGATGTACTTGATGCAGGTCAGAGCCTCATTGTCCTGGGGGCGTAAAGCTTAAAGGCTGTTCTCTAGCCCCCTTGCGCATTCTCCCTCCACAGGGGGTCTAACCTGCATGACTAGCCATGTGCCAGGGGAGGGTCTGAACCGCATGACCAGTGCTATGAAAAGTCGGGGGCTATGAACCAAATGACCAGCCATGTCCTAGGGAGGAAAGGTTACCCTGGGGGCAAGGTCCTTGTGTTCCCAGTTTTGCCCTTTGCTAAGCACCTGGGGCTTTCCGCCTGGGCAACTTTCTGTACCTGGCTGATTGTCCTTGCGTGGCTCCCATCTGTCTGAGTGCCGACGGTCATACCGTGTTCATCTTGCTCTGAAACCTGCTTTGTCCCTTGTCAATGCCCTTTGCTTTATGAATCTCCATTAAATGGCATCTGTGCTGTTTTATCATGGGAACTATTACAAACATTCTTCTTCATATATTGTTTAAACCTGTTTGATGGTTTCCTTATAATAAATTCTGAGATTTGAATCATGTTACAATTGTGTAAGCATACTGCTACACGTGTCTCAGGAAGATGATAACAGTTCAGAATCTGCCTAACAGGGTATGGAAGCTGCAGTTTTCCACCTGCTCATCAGCATTGGTAATATTCTCCCTTTTCACTCTTTGCTGATATAAAAGACCAGAAATGTACTGTTTTAACATATATATTTCTGATGACCATTAAAGTTGAATGTCTTTTAATATTTGCTGGGCATTTGCATTTCTTTTGGAATTGATTGCAGTTGTTTTCATCTTTTTCTTATTGATTGTTTTCTTAAAGATTTTATTATTTATTTTTAGAGAGAGGGGAAGGGAAGTAGAAAAAGAGGTAGAGAAGTATCAATCAGTTGCCCGCACCTGGGACCTGGCCTGCAACCCAGGCATGTGCTCCAACTGGGAATCAAACCCGTGACCTTTTGGTTCACAGGCCCGTGCTCAATCCACTGAGCCATAATACCAGCCAGGGATTTTTCTTATTGATTATTAAGAGCTCTGTATATACTGAGGACAATAACCTTTTGCTCATTATAATGGGCTATAAATCAAATATTGTTTTGTGGTTGTCTGGATGGTATGGGAATCACTAAAAAATTTTTCAGTGTACATATGCTAGCTACATTGATTAAGTATTTCCTATATGTCAGGCACTGTTCTTGTTGCTTCTCATGTATTAACTCATTTAATCCATAGCACACTAACCCTACAGGGTACATGCTGTTATTATACCAACTCTACAGATGCGGAGACAAGCACAGAGAAGCAAGTTCACTGGCCCAGTGGCACACCACCAGTAAGTGGGCTTCAAGCCCATTGCCTGTCCACAGAGTCCTTGCTCTAACGTGACCTGATGCCACATGTGTTTACTAACCCCAAAGAGTCTGAAGCATTTTGGGGACATGGCTGCTGTACACATACTGACAAAGCTCCACAGGCTGTTTTGTTTACTCCCAGGATGAGCTCCAGTTGTTAGTGGTGTTTCACTTGTTTGTGTTTGGCCTTACGGAAGCTTTACATTTTTACATAGGCGAAGTTGTCTTATTTCTATCTTATTTTTTTCTTTAGTGTTGTCTTAAGAAAAAAGCTTTTCTTAACCCAAACGTATCACTTATTTTTGCTGTACAACACTCCACTCCAAAGCATAGTGACTTAAATATTAACCACTATTATTTTTGATGATTCTCTGGATGGGTTGGGGTGGTGTTTCTGCTGGCCTCGCCTGGACTCGCTTAGGAGGCTAAGGCTGGCGGTTGGTTCCGGCTTTTGTCTGGGATGCCTTGGTTCTCCACCACAGACGCTCTCACCCTCCAAGAAGCCAGACTGGCCCGCATGGCGCGGTGGTTTTAGGGCTATGAGAGGGTAAAGTAGAAGCTGCAACATCTCTTGTGGCAGAGGCTCTGGAATGGGCCCAGTGTCACTTCCCTGCACTATACGGCCGAAGCAAGTTACGAGCAGTGGGGAGATGGCCACCTTGCAAACGGGCACGGGAAGACATGCTCCACAGGGGATCATTATTGCAACAGCCAACCACAGGTATTAAATATCCTCCACAGTGCCTTCTAGTCCTTTCTTAAATGTACAGGTCAGTGCTATTTAGTATATTCACCATGTTGGGAAACCATCCTCTCTATCTAGTTCAAAGACGTTTTCGTAATCCCAAAGTGAAAACCCACACCCATTGAGCAGCCGCTCCCAAACCTCTCCCTGATCCCGGCCCTGAAAAGCACTGCTTTCTATTCCTGCAGATTAACCTATTCTGGACATTCCATATAAATGGAATCATTCAACAGGTAGCCTTTATGTCTGGCTTCTTTCACTCAGCAGACTCTTTTCAGGGTTCATCTGTGCTGCAGCTTGTAACAGTCCTTCCTTCCCTCTTGTGGCTGAATGCCACTCCGTATTCCGGACATGCCATATTTTGTGTATCCACCCATCAGGGGGTGGACATGTGGGTTACTTCTACCTTTTGCCTATTGTGAATACTGCTGCTGTGAGCATCTAGTACTCTTAATTTTTCTTACTTTGAAATCTTTCCCACATCTGGGATTCAGTTCTGTGTGTGGTTTGATATAGGAACTCTTACTCTATTTTCTTCCTTTTATCCCAATGACATGCACTTATAGGCTATTCTTACACCAAACTTCTCTGTCACTCATCATGTAATGGTGTATGTTCTTGGGCAAGTCATTTAACCACTTTGTGCTACAGTTACCTTATCTGTAACTTAGGATGGTAAGAGTGACCTATGTCACAGGATTGTTGTCAGGAGTAAATGGCTTATCACATGGCAAGTGCCTGAGCAGGGCACTGGCACATGGGAAGTACTCAGTAAGGATTGTTGTTGTCCTTAGTAATCCCAAACGTCTGTATATTCGATGATCCATTTGGGGCTCTTTTCTGTTCTGTTGTTTTATTTTCCTATTTCTATTTTTAATGAACATCCTTTATATTCTCTTTTAATCTCCAGTAAACCAAGACTACCTTCATTGTTCTTATTAAAAAAAGGTTTTTAGTTCATTGTGGTCATTTGGAATTCTTCCAATTGAATTTTATCAGGTTCTTCTCCCTAAATCCTGCTGGGGTTTTTATTGGAGTTACATTTATAGATTAATTTAGGGGGAATTGAAATATTTTTATTACTAAGTCTTCCTATGCCACAGTGTTTCTCTTCATTCATTAAGCTCTTATTTTGTATTTCACAGTACAGCTTTATAGACTTTTTTCTTATAGATATTGCAGATTTCTTTTGGTTTATCCCTAGATATTTTATATTTTTTGTTGCCATGGTAAATGAGATTCTTTTTCATTATGTTTAACAAGTTACTGTTTGTATATTGGAAAACTTTGGATCTCAGTTATTTTATTGTTGATGTTCTAATGATTTTTTACCTATTTTTTTGGCAAAGCATATAATCTTCAAATAGTTACCTTTCTTCTCTTTTTCCATCCTTATAGCTATATATTTTCTTGTATTATTGCACAGGCTAAGACTCTCAGAACGCTGGGCAGCAGGCGGCAGCAGGTGTGAGCAGGTGTTGGAGTGGCTGGGGAGCCATTCCAGTGGCAGCACGCGAGGGAGTTTGTGGGAGGAAAGCAGTGATGTGTCTAGAGAATGGTCCACAGAAAGAAGCTGATCTTAAATTCCAGGGTGAGAATTCTGGATTGGACTTGGCGAGTGGTGGACAGTACCCTGGTGTGGTCAGGCTGTGTTCCGGAAGCACAGCTCTGACTTCAGTAGGGGAGAGACCACGGGGAGGTGAGACCCAGACAGAGTGACCAGTGAAGTCCTAGTGAGACATCAAATGGGAGGTGATGAGCACAGGATTCTGTGGGAGTGTGAGCTGCTGCCCTCTGTGATGAGGCACACCAGCTCTTCCACTGAGAAGGGTTAGGTCTTGAAACCCCGAGGCCCTGTGCAGCACGGGGAGCACAGCCAGGAACGAAGATTCACACTTCTCCTACAGAGGGCCAAGTGCAGCAGGACCATGGTGATGCCTGGCCCCAAGGGCAGCCTCTGAGCCCCTTCCTGTCTCACCCTCCAGAAGATTGTCTCCACTCTCAGTTATACTTCCAAGTGGGGGCAGGGCTTTGTGCATTTTGTTTTGTTATTGGTTGTTGGATGTAAATAACAATGCATCAAAACTCAAGATTTCAAGCCTGTGGCTGTGGCCCCAGCCTTTAGCACCACATCTGTGGGTTACACATCTGTGGTAGTAACTCAACTTTCTCCATCCCTGGTGGAGGCTCTCCCACTCACCTTCTCCATTGTCTGGCCTTCCTTGACTCAGCCTCCTAAATGGCTGAGACCACAGAGGTCATCTCCAGGTCGGTGGGGATAACTGGGCCTTGGGGGTGTGGTGTGAGAATGGACAGAGGCCTGGGAGCTGGTGACCCAGCACATCCCCCTCCCCAGCAGCATCCTCAGGGCAGATGTTCAGACTTCCTCTTCACCCTCCCCATCCAGCCATTGTAGCAACTGAAGAGCAAGATGTGGCCAGAAGTTGAGCCCAAATCTGGAAGCTAGAAAGGTCAAACCCACAGCAGCAGGGGCAACAAGGAATGGATGGGCACCTAGCAGGCCAGAAGAGAAGGGGCAGCCCTGTGCAGCAGAGAGGGGAGCAGGCTGATGCAGGCTGCTGGGGGGCCCAGTGAGGAGTTCAGATAGTGGGTATGGGTTTAATATGAAGATACAACTGGGGAAGCAGGAACACCTCGAAGCTATTGAGGGGAATCAACACTGGGGGAGGACAAGCCCTTGCTTCTCTGAAGCTCCACCAGAAGCTGGGAGTGGTGAGGAGCCCCTCTGGACCTCATCCCTAACCCGACTCTGGTTCTGCTGGGCTTCTGCTGCCCCTCCTCATCTTCATTCACATCAGCACAGAAGCAATGCTAGTAGTGCCCGTGGCTTCTGGGACACCAAGGTCCAAGAATAATGCCATCCAGGAGATAAACCCTGATTTCCTGCCCAAGTGCAGCCCTGGGTTCCCGGCAGGGACTGATTTGGTAGTTGGCAAAAGGGTATCCGGTGGTGATGCAGGTGATGGGTTGTTGGACAGGCAGAGCTGCTCCACCCGGACCTGGTGGTGCTTGGAGCCTCACCCGGCAGTGCTCATGGTTTCACCTGGGCAGGGCAGAAACCCAGATCTACTTCTGGCGATAGGAGGTGCAGAGTTTTCCGAAGCATCCAGGGCAGACCCCAAACTCTGAATCAGCAGGAGACCACTCACCAAGGCAGTTGCTCAATTCTGATATTGGGATCATGAGCCCTGCTTCAAGGAGGCTCTGAAGTTGCACCTCCTCTCCATGCCAGACCCTGGCTTGTGGGCAGTGCCCCCACTCCTTCTCTGCTTGTCTTCTCACTCACAGTGGGTATGAAGAAAGAATCTGGGTCTGACTGTGGCTGTGTGTTTGTGTGATTGTGGCTCACATTTCCCGGGGGAAGAGCCCTGTAGAAACCCACACAGAGCGAGCATTTTAATTAACGGAGCTAATCTGAAACATTAGCTGATGCAACTTCGCTCAACATTAAGGATGATCACAGTTTAACATCGGGAGAAGAGAGCAATGAAGGAAATAGATCAGATGAGGCAATATTGGGACTTTATGAATCCTGTGCATTTCTTGTGGCTTCACAGTGATCGATTTTAAACTGGCTGTCACCCATGCATGAAAAATCACCTCAACCTGGCGTGGAGGGGTGTCGACAAGACAAACACCGGCACACAGGACATGGGCACTTGCCCGACTCATAATTCTTCTGCTGCAGAAGTGAAGAGCACTGTGATAGCAAAGAGAGATGTGACCCTTGTGATGTCTTGGAAAAAAAAACAGGAACCCTGGGGGCAGGGGAGGAAAGAAGAGAGCTAAGAAATAAATAACAAAGCAGGATGCTATTTACATACCTAGGGAAGGCCTTGGAGGCTTTGCTCAGTGCCTTGGATGTCAGTAATAACTTGGTGATGGAAATAAAGAGACTCATCTGCAAACCCACATTGCCTGAGATGGTATCAGCACTGTTTTTCCCTTTGTTTCCAGATAAATTCCAGCACAGCAGTGGGCAACACAGGCCCGTTGAAGGGAATGGTGAGGTGGGAGTGGGGATAAGTCTGGTGGTCCCCATGAAGACTCAATTATGTTGGTTGTGAAAAGATTAATTAGAATTGAATTTTCTATTGATGTAATACTGCCTTTTACACCTGCCGCTGGCATCCTCATTACTGGTTTTCTATTACAGGGGATTATATGACGCAGTGAAATAAAGTTTATGCTTCCTGAGCATACTCTTAAAATGGGTTTACTGTACTTAAACTGGTGGTAAAGAGGGTTACCTGAGATACATATGATTTAGTCCATTTTTCTTCCTTTTTTTTAAACAAGGGAACCTCTATTCAGTTCTGTAAATTGCAAGGTGCAGACATTTTAATGTGCACAGGCCAGGCAGTCAGCTCTATGGGGCAATGTCCGGCGCATCTGCCTCTCTCCGTGCTGACACAGAGGATGACGTCGGAGGAGCAGGATGCAGAGGTCCGAGTGTGGGGAACTGGAGGCCTTGGGAATTTTGTGACTTGTCCCTTGGAAAGGGGGCTGGAAGTGTGTATGTAAGGGAAGCCTCTGTGGTCTGGGAAGAGACTGGCAAATGAATGCCAGGGACAGAAAAATGACCCCTGCCCATGACCACCTGCTCCTCCCCGCCACAGCAAAGCCTGGGAGGAGCGGGGTGGGAGTGGGGCCATCCCTGCCCAGGACGGGCTCAGTAAATATTTGTTAAATGAGCAACAGAGGCATCACCTTCCTGAGCCCTAACCCTCTCCAACTGGGATAATCACTAACACTTTGGCCTCTGCTATGCCAGGTGTTAAATGGGTACAGACCAGGATGGAGGAGGCTATGGAAAGCAAATAATTCTCAGCTGTTTGTATAAACTTGCTTTCATCTAAATCACCTTAAGTGATGCTTCTTTCTAAACATGCCCCGAATTGGCATCTCCAAGATAAAGGTACAGCCTCATGTTAGTACCCAGGTGCACCTGGAATCCCTGTGTTCTTGGGGGCTCTGGGAGCTGGACTAGGGAACCTGGATGGGAAGCAGGAGTGGTGGAAGTCTGCACACACTAGCACCAGCCTGCGTTGTCTTGCCCTGAGGTTTTCAGGATGAACCCATCTTGAGCCCTGGAGCCCACAGATGTCCCTGCTTCTCCTGAGCAGCCTCCACCACAAATGCTTCCCTGGATAGGAGGGAGAGAGAGGGGGTATAGTCCTGCTTCTTTGAAGTATTGCCAATCTCTGGTTCAAAATGAAGACAAAAGGATGATCCAGCCCCTCCCCTGCCCAGCCAGTTCCCCTCTGCTCTTCCTCTGGAAGCAACAAGGTATCCTTCACAGATGTGGTTCACCTAGGAGGTTCCCACAGCTTCTCAGTCACCTTGTTCAAGTGGTGGGAAGGTTGGCATCCAAAGATGGGCCAGGAAGTGACCTCGGAGATGCAGATATGACTGGCTCAGAAATAGGGAAGAGCCAGGCTTTTGCAGCCTGGTTGCAGTATCTTCTATAGGACTGATTATTCCATGCATTTCACCCTGACAAAGTGAACCCTCCCAGGCCAGCCTCTGTCATACCTTTGTCCAACAAATACTCCTTGAGTACCTGCTGCATGTCAGGTGCAGCTGGGAATACAGCAGTGAGCGTGGCCAACATCTTTCTCACCTTCTGGAGTTTATATACCAGTAGGCCAGTGGGTCTTTCTCATTAGATGCTCAGTGTCCTTACTCAGGAGCTAGAGCCCTAAAGCACTGTGTTGGGAAATGTCACAACCCCCACCATCACCTCTGGGTATGGGCAGAATGAGGATGAAACTATGAATTGGGAACATTTTTAAAGAAATATTTTCATTGTAGAATAAAAAGGACAGAAAAATAATCCAAACAAAAGTATAGCATAGGGAGTTACAATCACAACCACCAGATCAAGGAATAGAATGTCCCCAATGTCCCCCACATGCCTCCTCTCCATCTCCATGGCCTCCCTCCTGCAGAATGACCCCTCTCCTGACTTTGACACTCATCTAGTCTGTCTTTACATTTTTATCATCTGCATGTGCCTTCTAGACATTTGTTGTAGTCTTATCATTTAAAAAAGTCTGATTTATTTTTTAGTCTTTTTTAATCTACAGGTTTTTCTCCTTCATCTCTTCTTCACCACATATGTTAAAGAAGCTGAGCCTTTGACCTACAGTTTCCCACTGCTGGGATTCAGCTGATGCAGTTCAAGATGTTCCTCTGAATTTCCTGCAAATTGGCAGGTGCATCCAGAGGTTGGATCAGACTCAGTTTCAGTCCTTTTGGAAGACCATAGGTGGTATTGTGTTCTTTCATCAGGAAGCACGTGATATCTGTTTGCCTCGTTTTTTGTGAGGTTAACAGCTGCTGCTGCACAATACCTAGTTCTGCTCATTCACTGGGGGATTCAAAATGGTGATATCCTAATTCTATCCTTCCTTTTTCTTATAGTAACCTGAGTACTTTTTTCTTTTTTAATATATTTTATTGATTATGCTATTACAGTTGTCCCATTTTTCCCCCTTCATTCCCCTCTGCCCTGCACACCCCCTCCCACCTGCATTCCCCCTCTTTAGTTCATGTCCATGCTTCATACATATAAGTTCTTTGGCTTCTCCATTTCCCATACCATTCTTAACCTCCCCCTGTCCATTTCGTACCTAGCATTTATTCTTCTTATTCCCTCCACCTTTACCCCAGTTCTCAACACTTCCCCTCCCTGCTGATAACCCTCCATGTGATCTCCATTTCTGTGGTTCTGTTCCTGTTCTAGTTGTTTGCTTAGTTTGTTTTTGTTTTTTAATTTGATTGTTAATAGCTGTGAGTTTGTTGTCATTTTACTGTTCATAGTTTTGATCTTCTTCTTTTTCTTAGATAAGTCCCTTTAACATTTCATATAATAAGGGCTTGATGAACTCCTTTAACTTGACCTTATCTGGGAAGCACTTTATCTGCCTTTCCATTCTAAATGATAGCTTTGCTGGATGGAGTAATCTTGGATGTGGGTCCTTACCTTTCTTGACTTTGAATATTTCTTTCCAGCCCCTTCTTGCCTGTAAGGTCTCTTTTGAGAAACCAACTAATAGTCTGATGGGAACTCCTTTGTAGGTAACTGTCTCCTTTTCTCTTGCTGCTTTTAAGATTCTCTCCTTATCTTTAATCTTGGCTAATGTAATTGTGATGTGCCTTGGTGTGTTCCTCCTTGGGTCCAACTTCTTTGGGACTCTCTGGGCTTCCTGGAAGTCTACTTTCTTTGCCAGAATGGGGAAGTTCTCCTTCATTGTGTTTTCAAGTAAGTTTTCAATTTCTTGCTCTTCCTCTTTTTCTTTTGGCACCCCCTATGATTTGGATGTTAGAACATTTGAAGATGTCCTAGAGGTTCCTAAGCCTCTCCTCATTTTTTCTTGAATTCTTGTTTCTTCATTCTGTTCTGGCTGAATGTTTCTTTGTTTCTTCTGCTCCAAACCGTTGATTTGAGTCCCGGTTTCCTTCCCTTCACTGTTGGTTCCCTGTAGATCTTTCTTTATTTCACATAATGCAACCTTCATTGCTGCCTGGGTCTTTTTTTATGCTGTTGAAGTACCCAGTGAGTTCCTGGAGCATCTTGACAACCAGTGTTTTGAACTCTGAATCTGATAGGTTGGCTATGTCTTTGTCGCTTAGTTTTATTTTTTCTGGAGCTTTGGTCTGTTCTTTTATTTGGGCCATTTTTTTTATCCCAGTGCACTTACTATACTACATATAGTAAGGGGCGGAGCCTTAGGTATTCACCAGGGCAGGGCAACCCACATGGTTGTGTTGTGATGCTGTATGTGGGGGAGGGGTCCAAAAGGGAACAGTGCCACTAACTTTGCTTTCTACTGGTTCTCAGACACTTCCCTGGCTACCCACAAGGAAATTGGGCTCTTCTGGTGCTGATTCCCAGGTGGATAGATCTGTGTACATTCTAGGACCCTGTGGGTCTCCAGCAAACTCTCCTGTGAGGCTGGGGATTTCTCCTGCTGCTGCCTCAACCCCCACAGGTGTTTTCAGTCAGAGGCTTTGAGGCTTTACTTCCCCATACTGGAACCCTGGATTGCACAGTCTGTCTCGCTCTACAGTTGTTCCTCCCAGTTTATCTGCTCACCAATGTGGGACTGCCCAGTCTGCAATCTGCTGCCTTGCCTGGTCCGCCAGCCACTGCCTTGCTGTGAGTCCTCTCCACACTGCTGCTCGTCTATGCCCCTTCTACTGGTCTGGATGAATGTTTCTTCTTTAACTCCTTGGTTGTTGGATTTCCATACAGTTTGATTTTCTATCAGTTCTGGTTGTTTTTTGTTTTTAAATCTGTTGCTGTCCTTTTGGTTGTGCGAGGAGGCACAGTGTGTCTACCTATGCCTCCATCTTGGCTAGAAATCCCTGAGTACTTCTATAAAGAGATGCTTCCACTCATCTGCCACTTGGCTACCCAGTGGTGCGTTCACATATTAAAGGCAGGGTGACTGTTTGATTCTTTCTCTTTATTTACCAGTTTTTGAGAGAATGAACTTGTTCCTTTTCCTCTGAAGGTGACAATGTTTTAAGATGTTTTAAGTAGCTTCATGAATTAAAATTTTAAATGTATTTGATGAGTTTTAATTCATTCTAATTATAATCTTTATTGAAGGTCAAATGGCTCCATATTTGGCCACTGGGAGCCCTTGCAGATGGTACAGATGTCCTATTGATACCATCTTTTAGTCTTTGCTAGCCTCCTTGTTATCTATTGAAGATAGGGGAATCTATCTATCTACATTCCTCTCTTTTAAAAAAAAATAATGTTTCAGATTGGCCAAGATGGAGGCATAGTTAGATACACTTTGCCTCCTCACACAACTGAAAGAAGGACAACAACAAATTTAAAAACATAAAACACCCTGACTGGCATAGCTCAGTGGATTGAGCCTGGGCTATAAAGCAAAGGATTGCAGGTTTGATTCCCAGTCAAAGCACATGACTGGGTTTCCGGCCAGGTCCCCAGTGGGGGCCACATGAGAGGCAACCACACATTGATGTTTCTCTCTCTGTCTTTCTCCCTCCCTTCCCCTCTCTAAAAACAAACAAACAAACAAATAAATAAAATCAATCTTAAAAAAAAGTATGAAAGAAAACAACCAGAACTGCCAGGAAATCAAACTGTATGAAAGTCTGACAAGCAAGGAGTTAAGGAAGAAATATTCATCCATACTGGTAGGAGGGACAGAGATGGACAACTGGGTGGAGAGGACATGTGGCAAGGTCATGGCTGGAGGACCGGGGTGGGCTCAGAGGCAGCTGGTATTCCCACATTTGCATGCAGATAAACTGGGAGGAACAAATGGGGAGAGAGACCACGCAACCCAGGATTCCAGTGAGGGAAAAGAAAGCCTGAAAACCTCTTACCGCAAAAATCTGTGGGGGGTACAGTGGGAGCAGGAACTCCCAGATTCACAGGAGAATTTGTTGGAAGGACCCACATGGTTCTAGAAAGTACACAAACCCACCCACCCAGGTATCAGCACCAGAAGGGCCCAACTGGCTTGTGGGTAGTGGAAGAAGTGACTGAAAGCTGGCAGAGAGCTGAGCAAGAAGCATTGTTTCCTCTCCAACCCCTCCCCCACACAGCGCCACAGTGCAGCAACCTGGGTTGCCCCACCCTGGCAAATACCTAAGACTCTGCCCCTTATACCATAACACATGCGCCAAGACAAAGAAATATGGCCCAAATGAAAGAACAGATCAAAACTCCAGAAAAAGAAATAAGTGACAAAGAGGTAGCCAACATATCAGATGCAGAGTTCAAAACACTGGTAATCAGGATGCTCACAGAAATGGTTGTCTATGGTTGCAAAATAGAGGAAAAAGTGAAAGCTATAAAAAGTGAAACAAAGGAAAATGTACAGGGAACCAATAGTAAAGGGAAGGAAACCGGGACTCAAATCAACGATTTGGAGCAGAAGAAACAAAGAAACATTCAGCCAGAACAGAATGAAGAAACAAGAATTCAAGAAAAAATGAGGAGAGGCTTAGGAACCTCTAGGACATCTTCAAATGTTCTAACATCCAAATCATAGGGGGTGCCAAAAGAAAAAGAGGAAGAGCAAGAAATTGAAAACTTACTTGAAAACACAATGAAGGAGAACTTCCCCATTCTGGCAAAGAAAGTAGACTTCCAGGAAGCCCAGAGAGTCCCAAAGAAGTTGGACCCAAGGAGGAACACACCAAGGCACATCACAATTACATTAGCCAAGATTAAAGATAAGGAGAGAATCTTAAAAGCAGCAAGAGAAAAGGAGACAGTTACCTACAAAGGAGTTCCCATCAGACTATTAGTTGGTTTCTCAAAAGAGACCTTACAGGCAAGAAGGGGCTGGAAAGAAATATTCAAAGTCAAGAAAGGTAAGGACCCACATCCAAGATTACTCCATCCAGCAAAGCTATCATTTAGAATGGAAAGGCAGATCAAGTGCTTCTCAGATAAGGTCAAGTTAAAGGAGTTCATCATCACCAAATCCTTATTATATGAAATGTTAAAGGGACTTATCTAAGAAAAAGAAGAAGATCAAAACTATGAACAGTAAAATGACAACAAACTCACAGCTATTAACAATCAAATTAAAAAACAAAAACAAACTAAGCAAACAACTAGAACAGGAACAGAACCACAGAAATGGAGATCACATGGAGGGTTATCAGCAGGGAGGGGAAGTGTTGAGAACTGGGGTAAAGGTAGAGGGAATAAGAAGAATAAATGCTAGGTACGAAATGGACAGGGGGAGGTTAAGAATGGTATGGGAAATGGAGAAGCCAAAGAACTTATATTTTTTGGACTATAAGACGCACCCCCCAAATTTGGGAGGAATAATGGTTAATGCTGCTGTTGAGTTCTGTTTACATTTACATTGGTGAAATATTATGTTATTAAATATTTTACCACATTTTTTGCTTCCGAATTTTTTTCCTATTTTCCTCCACTAAAACCTAGGTGCAACTTAAGGTCTGAAAAATATGGCATATGTACGACCCATGGACATGAACTAAGGGGCGAGAATGCTGATGGGAGGTGAGGTGCAGGGCAGAGGAGAATAAAGGGGAGGAAAAAATATAACAACTATAATAATGCAATAAATAAAATATACTTTAAAAAATAATGTGTCAAGAAAATGAGAAAACAAACCACAGACTGGGAGAAAATATTCTAAGACACATATCTGATAAAGGATTCTTATCCAAAATATACAAAGAAATAATAAGAATGAGCTCTCAAGCCACAAAAAGACATGGAAGGAACTTAAGTGCCCATTGCTAAGTGAAGGAAGCCAACTTGGAAAGACTACGTACTATAAGATTCAGACCATATGACATTCTGGACAGGGCAAAACTATGGAGCTAGCAAACAAGATCAGTGTTGCTACAGGCTGGGGAAGAGGGAGAGGAAGAGAGGGATGAATAAGTAGAGTACAGGGCACTTTTAGGGCAGCAAAACTATTCGGCATGATGCTATAATAGTAGTACATATTATTATAAATTTATCAAAACCACAGGCTATACAACAAAGAGACTGAACTCTAAACAGTAGACTGATTGATGTTAGTCAAAGTAGGTACATCAATTGTTGCGAATGCAGCGTACCCACGCTGGATGTGGATGGTAGAGGAGGTTGTCTGGGTGCATGGTTCAGGAAGGGGGTATAGAGGAACTCTGCTTTCCACTCATTTATGCTATGAACTTAAAATGACTCTAAAAATTAACTGTTAAATTTAAAAAGTTAAAATGCCCCAAGAACGTATGCTGATTTTTCCAATTCAAATTCAGAATTATTAGGTGTTTACTTAAACTCTTGTTTCTTATACCCAAATCCCTTTTTCTCATCCAAGAATCCTGAGGCACAGAAGATGACAGTTAGAATATCCAATAATTACTCGTTTACTTCACCCCGTATTTTACACACAATAGTCTCAGTGTAAAACATTAATGCCACCTCAATCAACGTCATTCCTGAAAAAAGTTTAAAGTTTTCCATATGTTTTCTTCATTTTCTTATCCCTACCATTTATAAATAGCTGTACTATATCTAGATTGTCAGAGCACATAGTTGTTAGGTACTATACTCTTTCGTTTTAATCTTCTTTTGTTCTTAATCCCATAAACAACCACATATTTAATGTTCACCTCCTCATGTTGATGTCTCTGTAATCACTTTGGTTCTCTGAAGCACATTCGCAGATGATTCCTCAGGAAGGACTCATGCGAACAATATTTCCTGAATTTTACGTGTTGGTAAGAGTTTGTACCCTTTCTCCTTGAAAGCCAGTTTTCTTAGATCCCTGGTTTGCATTTTATTTTCTTGAGCATCTTAAGTATGGTATTCTGTGTTCTTGTGGCACAAGAATTGCAGTCAAAAAGTTGACAATGATCCAATTTCCTATCCCTTATAAATTTTGAGCTATCTCTGTTTTGCTTACTTAAAGGATTTTCTTTTTCTTTAAAGTTTCGCTATTTTCCTAAAATTAAGCCCTGATGTTGGCTGCTCTCTGTCAATTGTCTCAGGAATGTGGTGTGACCTTTAGTATGTAGTTTCAACTTTTTTTTATTCCTGAGAGACTTTCCTGAATTATTAAAATTGGTTCTGTTTCCTGTTTTTGTCTTTCTCCCTCGGGGATACCTATTCTCTATGTGTTGGATCTCTCCACCTAGCTTCAAGGTTTGTCCCTTTCTCTTGGATCCTTGTATCATGTTCATTTCTTTCCAATTTCTAAAAATGTCTAGTTTTTCCTTCTTCTATTTCTTCTAAAGCATTATCTGTCATGTTCATTCACTTCTGTATTCTTTTTAGTTTAGTCTTAATTTATGAATTTTTTCTTTTAAAGCCAATTATTTCCCGAGTTTGTCATTACATTTTGAGTGTTTCTATGTCTGACTTATGTTGTTTGTTCATACCTGATAACGTTTTATTCATTTCTTTTAGTTATTTTTTGAAAGTAGGTTATACTTTGTTTCTTTCTTCTTTCTTTGGTGGACATGGCTTTCTGGTGTGCTTTTCTTTGTTGAGATGGTGTTCTACTCATCCTCTTTTTTCTTACTTTGTGTGGGTTATGGCTTGATCCTTTTCTGTTGCACATTTTTGTAAAGATTAAATTAATTTTTCTGAACTTCTAGGAGGAGGTTGAGCTCAAGATTGCTTTTCTAATTTCATAAAGCTCCCGGCTTCATCTCATTTACTTAAAATATATGGCAATTTGTTTTCCAAGATTTTGGCTTTTACAAACATTTTCCACTTATAGCTGGATCTTCTGTCTCCTTCTCCTCTGGCGTTCATGCTGTGTTCAATTTTGATTCTTCTTTCAGCAGCATCTCCTCAGGGTGGCATCCTGCTCTGGAAGGAAGACCTGGCCCGTCAGTTTCAAGAGCTCACAGGGGCCAGGCAGCTCCAGTCCCTTCAAATCTTCTTGCCTGATGCCCTGTGCACTTCCATGCTATTGGAGTAGACAAAATGCCTCCCAGTTGGATGTACTCTTCTAAAATGGTATCTCTGTGCTTTCTGGTAAACAGCTATTGGCTATTTTGGGGTGCTTCTGTTCACAGGCATGACAAACACCCTGTTTCTTCTCTTTGCTGGTATTTTGATGTTTGGGGGATATATATCGCCCATTAGTTTTATTGTAGATGTTTCCCACAGGTTTTCAGTCTTGCTGTGTAGTTCGTCTGTTTTTATTACAGGATTCAAAGATATTCAAAATTATACCTCTAATACTTCCACCATCATCCCCAAAACACCCAAGGAGAATTTTCATACTGACACTTCAACACCACTGGGAAATGCTGTATCACAACTAAGCTAGAGGAGAAAACCTCTGTTAGCAGTCATTTGAGTAGAGTGTCTTATGCTGACTATGACACTGCAGCCGACCCTATGGATTTCCTCAGCCCCTCTGAGGTCAGCCCAGCGACAGTTCCAACCTGAACCTCCTGCATCTCTCTCCTCTCTCCAGAGCATTCTCTGGTGGCACCCAAGCTTGTTGACTTGCCTTGTGCTTCCTGAGATCACTCTCAAATAAACCACCCAGACCCGAATGGCTATCTTGGGTTTGCTTTTGTGGAAACACAACCCCAAGCAGACACTAAGCTGTGTTCATCCTTGTCTGTTTCAAACATCTCCCATGTAGTAAAAGCTGCTTATGATTTTCAAAAGTGTAATGATGTTAGTTTAATATTGTTAATAGCCTTTGGTGAGACATGTTTTTATCACACACAAATAAAACACTTGTTCTTTCTTTGTCTATGCCCTCTTTATTCCCTCAAAAGGCCCTGGTTGATTAGCTGACTTCCTGAGACATTGTCTTTCCTACAGCCAGGCCTGTTTATCAGAATTCAACAAACCTACCTTATAATGACAGAGTCAATCCTTTTCCTGGACATGGAAATGAGAGTCCTTTATCTGTACGTGCCAGTGCATCCTTTGTGTTGAGCACAATGTGTATTGAATTATTGTCCCCCTGGTTCTTTGTGACTGTGAGTCTTAAAAGTAAGAACAGGCCAGGTGAGATTAGGTCAAGTCAAATGCTACCTCCTCCATTAAGCCCTCCCTGATCTCGTGGGAAGATACCTCAATCATCTGTCTTATGGCTGCCTTTTAATATGACTTGCATTCTAGTCCATCTGTCTGTCTGTCTTCCTCCTTGATTATGAGCTGCTCTCCCCTTTGCCTTCCCCCACTCTGTCTCTAGAAGTCCTTCTGCAAAGGTTTGGCTGGGCCATGTGGGTAAAGGCAGGTGACTCAGACATTTGTAAAAGGGCCTGGGCTTTTATCACCTTGAGCCTGGACCAGCCAATGCATCATGTCAGCACCTCTCTCACTGGGGTTAAGCAGGGCCTGTGCCCAACACCCCTGAATCTTGGACAAGGTACTGAGGCTGTAACAGGCACAAAGGGTGGACTCATTTGAGCTCAAGACATCATCTCTGAGACCAAGAAGACAGGAAGCTCTGTTTGAGGACAGGAATGAGGGACAGAGTGTGACAGGCTCCTTGCTGGGAACTGCAGGGTTGCCTTAATACTACAGGGCCCTTTGCGTGGTGTCAAAAGAGGATATTTGGGTTGTCTTGTTTTTTTAAAGCTAACTTTAAACACTACTGACAGCAAGATGTCTCTGGCACGAAAGCCGAAAGCCGACAGGGAGGCAAGGACTCACTGTTTCCATAGCTACTGACAGGACGCCACTGGGCAGTGCTCTGAACTCCAGAGCATGCCAGGCTCTGCCTGCAGGATGAAGTTCCTGGGCTCTGGGAGAACTCAGCAATGAAGTGGTTGCTTATCTTAGTTTCTGCTGAAACTGCCTTCTGTTTTCAGAGACAGTGTTTCATTTTTCCTGGTGTCCAAGGGTTTCCCTGCAGAGCACTCTTGCTCCCAGGAATCAATCCTATGATGCTGAAGATGTCCCTCCCCCTACACCTTCTGCAGATTGTGTTATCTTCCTCCAAAGCCTGGTGAATCTTCTTTGGTGCCTTCTCAGCACTGAAGGATGGTTTAGCAAGGCTGGGGCAGGGGTTTCCTGGGCAGCTGGCTGGCTCTTAGCGACATCCTGGGCATGGACAGGAGGGGCTGACAGTAAACTTTAGCATTATCTACTCCAGCTTGGGAAACCTTTGGAGGGTCTGAGAAACAAACCCTGTCAGGCATTTCCAGTTTCTCCTTCACAGGGAATCCGCAGGGCAAGGTTTCTCTCCAGGCTAACCTGGGCGTGTCCTGTTGAGTGGGTGTCCTTCCACCGATGCTGTGGGTCAGAGGGGCCTGGTGTGGGTGCTGGACTTGGGCAAGCCTTCCTCATCTGCTTCCTTGGTTGTCCCTCTGAGGGGAACGCTGATGGACAGATGGCTCCTTCTGATCTCGGCTCTGTGGACACATCGGCCACCAGGATGTAGTCCTCAGTGCTGGTGGAGAGAGACTCGGCCTGCCAGGCATTGTGTAGGTCCCCGGCATGAGGCAAAAGTGCCGCTTGCTCAGGGCCTGAGACAGGCAGGGCCTGCCACTGTTCTTCCATCTCCACTGTGGCCGCCACGTGGTTTGTGGCACAACTTGCCTCACTAAAAGTGTCTGAGAAAAACTTGAGACTAACCAACCCCATATGGGAGATTTTTAGTCTGTCCTTGGCAAGCAACAATTGCTGCTGAGCTTAGAGACCCCATTGCACTCCAGCTCCGAGGGCTCCAGAATGAGGCCCATCCAGCCTGGCTATGAAATTGCCACATGTGTGTCCTCTATCTTTGCGCCCTACCTCCAAGCCCATCTGATTATAAATCTCCCAGTTCAGGGAAGTCTTAGGGTGCACATCCTTACCCAATGGCATGCTTCGGTGTCATCTGATACATGTTTCTAGAGTGTTCCTATAGAAATATTTTATTAGTTTAAGCAACCTTTCATTTCCTTTCAAAATCTCCAAACTCGATTCTTACTACTAAGCATTAAATTTAGAATAGCATTCAAGTTTGCACTTTAAAAAATGCTTCTAGCTATCTCAGGAAGGCAGGAGATACTTAAACTCCACTTTCCTACCACATGATGGAAAGCAATGAACTGATTTATAATCCCTGGTAAGGGCACAGGCGTTCTGAAAATGCATTCTGGGCAGTGGTGCCGGAGAGATTCTGCTCTCAGAGACCCCACCGTCTGTCTCAGGCCCCACAGAGTCCTTGGTGATGCTGACAAACCTACGGTCACTCAGCTCTGGGGAGCCACGGGCAGGCACATGAAAGGAGGCTGAGTCATGTCAATGGCAGCTAAGCCGGTGGGAGTCCCAGAAAATCAGCAAGCTCTCCCAATTAGGGGGCGTTTAAACAGAAGTGCCATTTATTTGTGTCATACAGTAATTTCCTCATCTTAATAGTTACCTCAGTTAATGACTAGCAACATATGGTCAAAAAAGGTCAGCCAAGCACATCTGATGGACCAGAGAGAACCAGTACTAATGAACTCACTTATATCTGGATGCAGATAGATGCACAGAAACAGCACAAAGGCAAGAGGAATCAAAACCCATTTGCTCTCCCAGGCAGGGAGATGTGAGCCCCCAAGCCTGTTTCCCACTATCTTTGACTGACAGTGAAAGAGTAAACTTCAGTCCAGCCCTGCAGGACATGAATGCTGAGTTAGCTTGGCCCAAATTAAATAGCCTTCACTGAATCGTGACATAGAAATATTCTAGAATTTGAAACTCTTTAGCCCAAAGTCAAGAGGAAAATCTCTGTTGTTTCTGCTCAGGTTTCCCTATGTGGGCAGGCCACTGGAGGCTGATCGGGCTCAAGGATTTGTGGGAATTCACTGAAGGGGCGGGACCAGCAGCCGACCAGCTCAGAATGATTTTTTTTTTTAAATTAAGAAGCACCAAAATGAACTTGAGCTTGGCAAGAACTCATCAGAGAAACCAGGCTGGCTCTGAGCCCAATTTACATGGATGGGCTGGACTTGGACTTGGGCCTGGCTCCTTCCTGGACTCTGGGCTCAACAAAGGCCCATTTGCAGACCTGCTCATCTTAGGTCAGGGGAGAGGGTGTCCCTCCTGGAGACCCCAATGGTCCTCTGTCCTCCTGGATGCTCAGCTCCCCCTCTACCCTGAGAGATCCCCCAGTGTCTTTTCAAGGAGTCTCTCCCTTTTTGCTCAAGTTAGCCACAGTCGCCGGCTATTGTGTGTTTCCCAGAAAACTGGATCTGTTCACCAACTCTCATCTGTGCCAAAGATGGACTCTGGCGTCACCTTAGCCTGCCTCGAGACCCGCTCTTTTATGCCCTGAGGGATGATAGTGGAATTTCAGAAATTATAACAAGTGTATGTGATATGGGGGTGCCTGGAAGCCCCAGCAACAATGCTAATATAGGAGACTCACACAAGCACGCTGATGCCAGAAAATTCAGGCAACTCAACACAGAAAAAAGCAAAGCAACCCATTTTCTCCAGCTTCTTGGAAACCCAAGGGGTGACAAAAAGGGAGAAGGGTCACAAGGACAGTAGGCAAAGGGCAGGGAAGGGACATTCATTCAATAAGTTCCTGGGTGACTAAGGGGAGCCTCAGGGCCTCCTTTCCAGATGAGAAGTTTTTAGGAATCATGGAATTGCAACCCAGGCCTGGAAGAGGCCTAAGAGCTACAGTTCCCTCACTGTTCAAGGTGGGGCGGGCAGGGGGCAGGTAGCCGTGGCCACCATCCCACACCAGGGCCACAGCAGAGGCAGCTGGGAAAGCTGCTCTGTCCCGGAGGAAGAGTCTCCCATCTGGACAGTGCTCTGGTCAGCATGTCGCAGTGTATTGAACTGACTTGGGAAACCTTGTGGTCATAACATTTCAGAGCCAGCACAAGGCCAGATGTTTGACACCCATGTTCTGAGGTGGCTGATCTATGACTCAGAGGAGGTGGGGACCTCACTTTCCAAATGCTTTCATGCCCTTCACACGATCTGAGTGCCCCCACGGCCATGAGCAGGGCAGGGTCTATTGTCCTCATTTTACAAATAAGGGACCAGGTTGGGGAGGGCTAGGAGGCGTGCTCCAGACTGCCCATCTAGCACCTTGAAGCACCATCTAGACCCTCTGGTTCATCCCATTATTCTCTTCTTTCTCCCATGGTATGCAGAAAGACAGGTGTTCCCAGACCTGCCGCTCCAGCTGGCTCCCATTTCCTCCCAAGGGCAGCACTCTGGTTCTTCTCACGGAAACAGAATAGAAGGTTTAGGACTCAGTCCTCAGTCCTGCACCTGGTTTACCTGCTCTTCATCAAATACAAGGTGCTTCCCCACAGGGCTGTCATCAGTCCCTGCTCAACAACGGACAGAAGTTTTTGCTCCAACAAATGCCCAGGGCTTTTTGTTGGCAGAGGAGGCACTTTGCCTCCTGCCCACCTCCAAACCTGGTCAGGGCCCCTCCTCACAGGCCCATCCCTTTGGCAGCAAACACAATGCCTTCTGAATGTCTCTGTTACCTTTTCTGGGGCTTGGGTTGTGGACTGAAGGGGCCACCCAATGAAAATATCTTTTCATCTTAGTTGGGGTGCAAAGGGACAAGTCTGCCACTTACCTTTCAATGGAAGCACACATATCAAAAATTGCAAGTGGGCACAGGGGTTTTTTGACCAGGGTTTGCAGTGTTTTTTCTGCCTGCCTTGCTGCAGAGGCTGGGCCTGACTTTCAAACAAAGGGCATGCAGCCCTGGGCAGATCCCACGTTGGAAAACTCGATGCACAGCAGTGCCATCGGCTTCAAGCCCCCCTTTGGGAATGTGCACAAGGACCTATCAAAACAAGAAGCAGTCTGAGTGACAAATGAAAAGTATAGCAGATGCCAAAGGAATGCAGCATCGTCGATTCCTAGAGGCGTCTGCCTGGATAGTAGATGCAAATAACTGCCAATAAGTACATTTAGAGAAGCTTATGGAATAACTGTCCTTCCCAGGAGGATCACTGCATGTAGATTTGAGGGAAAACTGAGATGGCCTGACCAGCCCCACTTGCTGCTGGTGTGGTCTGGGCGAAGTCTGTGCAGACTCGTCCTGTGGAAGTGCTTGTGGTGCAGAGCCTCCTCCTGGCTGTAGGGTTGGCTCCAGGGAAAGGGACCCCTTCTTCTCATTCTCTCCCCTCTCACTGCCTAGTGAGAGTGTGTGTGCATGTGTGTGCATTGGCCCAAGGGAATGTGCGTGGTACTGAAGAGCTTCCCAGCTAACCAGGGGCCCTGACCCCAGGTGGTGAGAAGGCTGCAGGAATGGAGACAAGAGGACACAAAGGCAGGTACAGGGTCAGTGCACTCAGCACGCAGCTTTCTGCTCACTTTACTGCCACCCCACCTTTGTTCACCATCTTCTTTCCTCCCACTGTGCTTTGACAGCTTTTGGATATGAGTTGGATAAGGACCACTGTCCTGTTCCTCCTGACACTTGAGTCCTTCTACCTTACATTCCCTACAATCTGCACCTGAATGAGGTGGAGTAGGGTGATTTCAGCCTTAATGCATGCTCCGCCCCCCCCCCCCCTGCAGCCAGTGGAGAAGACTGGGCCAGTGCCCTGAGGCAGCTACAGTCTCTGAGCTCAGGGTCTGTGAGGGGGAACACCAGCACTGCTCTTATGCCACTTTGGAATCAGCAGCTCTGCATTTTCATACCCATCCTGGCTCTGCATTTTCATACCTGGCTTTCCTCATCTGTAAACCAGTAATGGTAATGCCTACTTCCTTGCTGCAGGAATTAAGGAAGATCCATGATAACGCTGGCATGCTTCAGTTTGCCATCTCACCTTTCCTGCTCTATCTCTGAGCACCTTGAGCTTACCTCAACATGCATATGGCCTCAGGGCTGCCTGGGGCAGAGTCTGGGTGCCACCCAGGCCTACCAGAGCCCTGGTTCTGGGAGTGCCCAACTCTTCCTCAGGAGAGGCTCTGCTCTCCTCCAGAGCTGCCCCAGCCATACCTTCTCTGGCTCTTCAGGGGCCATGAGTCCCCCCCAGTCCCCAGCTTCATCCTGCACTCTGTGTCAGCTGGATGGAGTCACAAGGCCAATCAAGCAGCAGATAAAATGGGAGGAGGGTAAGCACCCCTCACCTTATTTACTAAAGGTTTCTCTGAAGGTTTTTTTTTTAAAAAAAAATACTGGTTGTCCCTTCAAGACTAAAAGGTGACTGGTCTACATAGCTTTACCTAGTTCCTGTGAGAAGCCTGCCCAGCCTCCTTCCCGGCACTTGCTTGCCCCCTGCACGGGGTAGGGGTCGGGGGAGCTACCTCTTCTCACCAAGATCAAGAACTAGAATCAGAGCCCCATGCCCCTTCACATCCCTGTTCTGTGCTGGTACTGTGTGGCTGTGAATCTGGCGCAACCCCTTCCCAGCTCAAGGAAGTAGCCCTCAAGGGCAAGCATGGGTCATGGGGCACTTTTTTGGCTGAATCTATAGCCCCAGGAATTTGATCATTGCCATGGACAGCGGGCTGAAGCAGCCCAAGACCTTGACTGAATTTCAATAAGGCTGGATTTCTCAGAATCGTTCTCGGAATCAATCCTCTGTGTTTCGCCAGCCCCGCGCTCCCAAAGCGTGGGGTCCTGCGCCCGCACCACTGCCCAGCTGTGGGCATGGCTCACGCTGGCGACGCCTTGTTGTTTCCCCGAGTCGGCGCGGGCGTGCGACCCACGGAGGCAGCGGAGGCAGCGGCAGCGCTCTGACCGATGTCTGGAGATAAGTAACAGCCAGGAGGCCAGATCTCAGGGAACCCGGCAGCCGCGCGAGGCCCACTTCCCCTCACCCCTGCCCGGCCGCGCCCAGCGGCGGCTCCTTCCCAGCGCTCAGCCCGTGGGGCCGCGGGAGCCGCAGAGTGCGTGGGTGCGGCGCCCGTGAGCTCCCGGAAGCGGCCAGCAGATCCCGGGAGCGACTCCCTCGGTGCCGGGCCACCGCGGTAACGGGCACCACCGCGGGGCGGGGCCCAGACCAGGGGCGGGGCGCCGGGCGGGTGCGGCGCTATTTCCAGCGGTGCGGAAGGCTTCGCTGGCACTTCGCTGGGAGCCTTCCCGGCGCTCGAGCCGGCTCCCGCGGCACTGTGGGGAAGAGACAGGAGAAGGAGGCGGCGGGAGGTGGGAGGCAGGAGGCGGGAGACGGACTGGACTCGGGCTGGAGGAGGGACAAGCCACCGCGCCCTCTCCCTCTCTTCTGCGCACCGGCCGCGGGCCCCACGCTGCTCGCGTCACCCACCGCTGGGAGCGGGAGCAGGCACCTGGCCCTAATGTAGCTGGGGCGGAGGTCCTCCTTGCTTCTCGGGAACCCCAGAGCCAAGCATTCGCCGCGGAGGACCGCGCCGGGTCTGGAGGTGCCCACGGCCCCGCGAGCGCCGGGTGCGCCAGGTAAGTGCGATGCGCCCCCGCACCACCCCTGGCCCCGCCCTGTGCAGGTTCACAGCCGCCAGAGCGCCGTGAAGGGTCCTGAGAGGGCCCAGGACTGCACTGCGCCCCATCTCTGTGAACCAACGCGGATACGAGTCCGAAACGGTGGGCGGAGACAGGTGCGCAGGGTTCTGGTCTGGCAGCACTTCGGTAACCGGTTCCAGTAGTGGGAACCCGCTTCTGTAGTGGGAACTTTAATTAGACTTTTGCTTCTTGGATTTCACTTGCCGCGTGTTGGTGAACTGATGCCCCTCCGGCTCCCTGGATCCCTGCGGATCCTATGCTCCTCTTCCCAGCTCCGGGTGCTCGGAGCGGGGAGGCAGCATCGGACTTGGAGGGGGCCGGACTAGAGCGCCCAGGGCTTTCCCGCTCGCTCGGGACTGGGACTCGGGGGCGAATTGTGGTGGGCAGGAACGAGGGAGGAGTTAGAGGCTGCCTCGGCTTCCTACCAAGCAGTGGAAGGTGCCACGGCGCTCCTTCGCGCGCGTCCCCACCCATAGCCTCGCCAGGGCACCGGCCTGTTTTGTACTGGAGGCGACTGTTTGTATCCGTGATTGGTGAAGGTGTGTGCGTTCCTTTGTGCAGGAGTGCGGGAGTCGGAGTCTCGGGCGGCTCGGGTGGGCGGTGAAAAAATCCGCTTTGCCGCGGGACTCAGCCAGGCTGTGGCGGCGGCAGCAACCCCAGCTGCTGGCTTCTAGTTCTGCACACCAGTTCTGGCCTCACCGGAGGCCGGCCGCTCTGGGAGAAAGCTCCTGTGCGGGTTTTGGCAGTGCCAGTGCTGGCGCTTGGTTCGGAGATGATTTCTCTCCCTTCTTCTGCGCCGGACTGTCCCCGCCCTAACTTTCATGGTGCCGCTTGTCTCCAGGCCCAGTGACCCTCACCCGGAGCTGGTGCGGCAGCCGCACAGAGTTCTCCGCTGTGGGCACGGGTTGTCTGATCTGACCGAGAAGTGGGGACCCATCCTGGGACTCCCTGTCCCGCAGCAGTCTCTGATTTCGAGGTGGACCCCGGTTCCTTGGGCCACCTCCCTCAACCGAGACTGGCTATACTAGGGAGAATGGGCGTCAGGGCCCTCACTATGGGCTTGGTCGGAATTTACTCCCGGCGGCAGAGCAGGAGGGAGATGCAGTGCAATAAAAGGGATCCCAGTCTCTCTGGAGTGGACGGTGGGAGGGGCAGTGGCAAAGGGGTATGCGGCTGGCTAGCCCCTTCTGAATCTCTGGGGTGTTTACAAGATGCACTACCAAGTCCTCTTTCTTTGGGTAAGCTGTCACATCTGAGTTCACCTTGACTCTTGTGCATGAGGTGTGGAACTTTTCCTAAGTCCTGCCCTACCACAGCAGGAGTGTCAGAGTCCTTTTAAAAATATCCCGAGCGTCATGGCATCCCCTGCTCACCCTCTCTTCCTGTCTCAAAGGCAGGCTGCAGGGAGGTGTGACACTCTGGTCCCTCCAGGAGACCCTCTTTTAATCCATACAGGCCACTGTATACGGCCAGACAGGGTCTGGGGAGCCCTGGGTGGGGCGAGCGGAAGCACATTCTAGAGCCTCCATTGGACTTGCCTCTGTAAAATGGCTCGCAGGAGAGAGAATATTCAGACCCGAAGAGATGGAGCCTTGCAGGATGATCAGTAATTCAACAGCATTTGAACACAGGAAACCTCAAAGTCAGACCCCATCCCATCGCCTGGCCCCTACATCCTGGGACATACGGATGGCACTGCTTATTGATTTTACTTACCTGGAGTCAGACTCCACAAGAGTGAATTATGTTCCCCAGGTATTGATTGCTAAAAAGACCCCAAATTAAAAAGTCAAGGCTTTCTTAAAGCAAGGTCAAGGATTAATTATTTATAGAGAGACATCAATCAGCCAGTGTTGGGGGCTCATTTATAAATTGCTTGTGTGGGCGAAAAAGGAGCATCTTCTGACTGCTCCAGCTGGGAGGGGGCGGGCCTGTCCGACCTCCTGGGTTTGGCCGAGCTCCCCTGGACTGGGACCGGAGGAGGTTGCCTTGTAACTCAGCCTGCTGTCGGGGATGCCTTTTTAATCTTGTAGCCAGAACGCCACTTGGGAAATTTCAGGCATATTTGCTGTGTTTCCGTAATGAACATTTACTGATTACAGAGTATCAAGGGAATTTCATTTTTTAAACATTTATTCAAAGCTCTGTTTATGGAAGCTAATAAGTCTGGGCAACTTTTTTTTGCCGAACGGTTGTTGGGAACGTATGCCTGGTGGGCTCATCTCAGTGTACTTTCAATTTGAAAGGAGGAAAGTGAGATTCTCCTGATTGAAAACATCATGCTCTTTACTCGGTTTGTGCCAGCGAGGGCCCTATAGGCTTTTTGCGGTTTTCAGGTTGCAGAGATGGTCACTTAGAGCTTTTATCATCATTTGCTGATGCATCTGTTTGGAGGCCCTGGAGGTGAGCTCTGGAGTCTTGTGGGGGCTGGTAGGGGAAGGTGTGCTGCCCCATCACCTGCCTGGCCTGGAGTCAGAGACACCGGCCTCACGGCACCGGCTGCGCTTCCCTGACTTACCAGCATGTGGCAGCCCTGTTGGAGACACATAGAGCAGGGACGGGACCTATGGACAGCAGCGTGGACTTAAGTTTATGGCATCTCTTTAATGAACAACCTTGGCAGTTAGAGTCAGTAAACACTGTGGGAAACACGTGGCTAGCCTTGTAGCCAACCAGAAGACAACGAAGCACAAACAGAAGATTTGTGAAGTGCTGTCCCAGGGAGATCAGTGTGACCCTGCTGTGGGACACCAAGAAATTAAGACAGGAAAATTGAGGATGGTTCTCTGGGTGTGTTTATGGCAGCGTTGTCCTGGAACCCCAGGAACTCGCCGGGGAAGGCGGCCTGCGTGGGGACAGTGCGGCCATGATAGGCTCCCTGGCTCTGTTTTGGAGTCACAGCCAGGACTTGCTTGACTCCAGAGCAGCTGTGTTCCCTCCCTTCTGGGAAAAGAGTACCCAGAGGCAGAGGAAACCCATGGGCTCGGACCATCAAGGGCCAGAGCTGTATTAGCTCAGGTGGCAGGGGACACAGGACACAGCATCTCATTCCTTCCTGGCTGGAGGATGCATGACCCCACCCTCAGTACATCACTGTGGCGGAAGATAAGACTTACAAATTGGTCATGGGACAATTTTGTGACTTTCACCCCATACACAACTTCCTGTCATTTGTGGTCTGGAGCTCTAGTCTGCACCCATGGCCATAGATGCACCCTCGGCCACTGACAGCAATGGGGAAGCCTGAGTTCAGGTACGTTGACACCTACAAGCCACCCTGATGCCATCTCAAAAGCCAACTTGCAGGAAGTCAGAGTGTCTGTATGTAGGAGGTAAGGTGCTGCGTGTGGCAGACACGGCTGCACTCCCAGGCCAGCGACCGGGGTCTCGGCACTCCCGCTTCCCACCCTGAATGCCATGCACTGTTGGCAGCTCAGCGTTTCTTGCTGCCCACGGCTGGGGGCAAGCCGCCAGAGCTGGCTCTGGTAGGTGACATTTATTTGAACTAAATGGGAGTTGTCAACTTTGAAACCTGAAGCCAACGGACCCTCCGTCCCATGCTGTCCATGTCCGACTTGCTGCCCGCCTCTTTTGTTCTGCTGTTAGTGGACATGTGTTGGGCATGCGTTAGGTGTCTGTCATTGTGCCAGGCTCTGGGGACACAAGAGGAGAGAAGCTAAGAGTGGCCCTTGCCCTTGTGGGGTTTGTAGTCTTGTGGGACAGAAGGTTCCTCATCACTCCTTTGTCGCTCACAGATACAGGCTCTGCCAGCAACACGATCACTAAACACATGAGTGATCACGTGCGATTCGAGGCAACAACAAACACAGGAAGGGCATGGCCAGGGGAAAGTATGAGACCCACAGCAGAGTGGTCTGGCCTACACTGAGGGGTCAGGAGGACCTCCCGGAGGAGGTGACTCTCAGCAGAGACCTGAAGAAGTTGGAGCTAAGCAGGGAGGGGTGGGAGGAGGGGACAGAGAGAGCTTGCCTGGCACAGAATGTGAGTGAACGAGAGAGAGTGTGGAGCACGGACCAGGAGCCGTGACTAAAAGAGGGGAGATGTGGTTGGAGACAGGCAGAGCTCTGGCCCCATAGGGCTTTGACGGTTGGTGGAGCTGGGGGTCGGGGGACTGGGGTCTTGACTCTATCAGCTGCTGCAGAGGAGGGAGTCCAGTGAGGAGGGAACTGCAGTAATCCTGGAGGAAGGTGACCATGGCCCTAAAGAAGAAGGGGTGGACATGAATCCACCAGGGCTTGATGCTGGTTTAGGTGGAGGAGGAGATGGTGCGGGTGGTTGCGGCTGTGGCTGCTGGATCAGGGCTGGGAGCTGTTAGTGCTCTGAGGCAGGGCCCTCTGGACCAGTGCCTGTCCACTCTTGTTGAGTTATGACCTTCAGGGCTGGAGGGGGTCTGGTAGCTGCTAGTGTGACCCTGCCTCTGTGCCCCTGCCCACCTGGCCCATCTTCCAGCTTTCCTCCAAGCCCTTGAGTCTTCTGCTGCCTTCCCCCATGTGGTCACCATTTAGCCCTGGCTCACTGTGAGCACTCAGGAAGTGATAGCCCCATACCCCATGCCCAGTGATCTCTCATGAGGACAAGCTTCTCCAATGCCCACATTTCTCTTGGCCTGTGTGTCATCCACTTAGCTTCCTGGGGCCCTGGTAAGTTCATTACCTGACACCCACTTGTATATGGCCTGGCAGCTGGCTGGCACCCGCCCTTCTTCCCTCATTGCTGGCCCTCTTTCCTTTTCCTCTGACCTGTGGCAGTGAGTCTGTACCTGCTCCCACCTTCTTCAAGGGGCTCTGCCCAAGGCTCAGAGCTCCCAAATACCCTGGGATATTGGTGTACCCCTCTGTGGCTGTCTGTAGCTCAGCTCAGGCCCCGGCATCCCTGCAGACATCACAGGGTCCTTGTAGCTCTGTCTTCCATAGCTGGGGTGGGACAGCGGGTCTGTGAATCACCCCACTTCCCGTTGTGCCCACGCTGCTGGCTGCAGGCCCTGATCCAAGTAGCTGCTGAGCTGCAGGCAACAGCCCAGGTCACTGTCACCTTGTCCTCACTCTACCTGGGCCTTAGCCAGCTCCTCCCTGGCTGGGCCAGACTCGGGGACAGGAGGGATAAGAGCCAAGAAGAGGATGCTAGGAGGTACAGATGCATTGCTTGGACCCCTAGCCTCTCTGGGCTGATTCCTCAACTCATGGGCTTGTTGCATGGAGAGTGAACTCATCAGACTGGTCTTCCTTCCTGTCCTGGCCACTGCCCTTGCCTCCATGGACCAGTGGATGTGCCCAGGTACTCATCAGTGGAAAGGTGACAGAGGAGAGCCCCTCTGCCAGCAACCCCTAGCCAGAGCACAGGTTGACTCGTAGTTGGCAGACAAGTCCTCTCCACCTTCAATGCTGCCTCTTTGTGGGGGCTGACTCATCTCCCAGGACAAGACCCATCTGCCCAAGCCTGTGAGCACTGAGACCCTCCTTCATCCCTGAGATGTGGGGGCTTTGCTTCCTGTGCTCCTGAGGGGAGCATCCAGGCACCCAACAGACACTGGCAGGGGACCTTCCACGTGCAGAGCCTCCTGCCAAGCCCAGAGGAGGCCGAGCAAAAACGGGCGGGTCACCATGCTGGTGTGAATAGTGCTGTCTCTGGCTGCATTGGCCTTGCTTGAAAAGATCGGCGAGGAGAAGGTTCTCGGTGATTGCTGCTGGCAGGCAGAGTGGGCTGAACTGTGCAGTCTGTCTACACTGGTGGAGCCAGTGTGTAATGCAGTGTAATGTCTGCACTGGTTGAGTCAAGGGTGTGAGCACCTTCCATGTATTCGATGCCTGCCCCACCCCCTGTTGGGGTCTCTGCACAAGGTTCAAAGCGCCCAAACTCTCTCCAGCTTGGTGAACTTCCCTGTGCCCGAGCTTAGCCCAGACCCCTGCTTCCGGGCAGACAGGGGCCCTGTGCATGCAGCAGGTCCTGTCTCCCAGAGCTGAGGGTGTTGAGTCCAGTGCACCATGCAGTCTGTCCACACTGGTCGAGCCGGTGCACAAAGCAGGCACTGTCTACACTGCTTGAGCCCAGTTCTTGCTGTAGGCTGTCTGTTTACATTGGTTGAGCTCAGCACACAATTCAGGCAGCCTGTCTATACCAGTCGAGTCGTGTGTTACACAAGCCTTTGTCTGAGCTGTTTGAGCCAGCGTCTAAGCAGGCACTCTGTCTCCTGGTGGGGCCAGTGCGCCATGCGTCCAGCCTGTGGCTGGTAGAGGCCTGTGTTCGGGGCTCCTTCTGCTCCCACACCAGGGATACTCTTTCCTCCCCTCCCACATACACATCTGGGTTCACTTTAAGTCCTGCTTCCAAGGAGCTTTTCTTGGTGTCCCCTCAGCTGTCCAGTGTCTTACTCCAGCCTCTTTGGCAGAGACTGGCTCGAAGCAGGGAGTGGTGTGGATGTGGGGCATGGCGAGGTATTGTGAACTCAGCTGGGTGCCCCCTTCTCCACTGTGCTCGGGGGCTGAGCCAGCGGCCCCCAAGGGGTACAGAGGCTGTCTGCTGTCCATGGTCACGACACCTCGGCATCCCTCATCACAGCCACTCACACGCCTTTTTCTCAGGAACGCCACCCAGGTGTGGATCTCTGCCTCTGTGTACGTGGTTAACTACCCTGCCTCCATACAGCATCCATCTTGCCACCTCCTCTCTTAGCTTTTGGGCCTCCAGCTCCATTGCTGTTATTTCCCCTCTTGGGGGTTGGCCTTATCTACAAATTCAATTTCGTGACCATTCATCCCTGTGAAAGCACAATCTATGCCTATTATTCGAGTCTTCTCAGTTCCCTCTGCCATGAGTTGAAGTGTCAACTGACAACCATGGCAACCAGATCCACCTCATGCAACCCCTCACATAGGGGTTGTGGCTGAAGCCAGTGCCCGGATTCAGATCTCAGCTTCACCACTTGCTCACTATGTGGGCTAGGGACTCTGTCCTCCTCTATAAGACGGGGGTGACAATAGAAACCACCTAAGAGCCATGTGCCCAGCAGCCAGCCAGCCCACAATCAAACGCAGCTTATAGTGTTATTATTGTTATCATTATCATCCCCAGAGTTTGGTGTCTCATTTGGGGCTCAGTCCGTCTTCATCTCAGGTGCAAGGAAGCATGTTAATCAATGGCCTTGCCTGGTGAAGTGACAAAGGCTTGTGAAAGGGCATGTGAAGTCCCCTGGCTAGTCCCCTCAAGGCCTGCCCCTTCTAAGCAGTTTCCTATCAATGGCCTTTTCCTGTTCTGCATTCAGTACATTTAAAATTTTTTATTTCAGCCCTGGCTGGTGTAGCTCTGTGGCTTAAGCGTGGGCCTGCGAACCAAAGGGTTGTGGCTGGATCCCCACTCAGGGGGCAAGCCTGGGTTGGGGCCAGGTCCCCAGTAGCGGGCGTGCGATGTGCAACAACACATTGATGTTTCTCCCTTCTCCCTCCCTTCCCCACTCTCTAAAAATAAGTAAATAAAATCTTTTAAAAATAATTTTTATTCCAAATACATTATGCACACCGAAAAACGCACAGATTGTGTGTACAATACAGTGAACACCCGCAAACAAAACCGGCCTGTGTGCCGGCACCAGACCAGAAATCGGAACGTGACCAGCGGCCCAGAGGCCCCCAGGACTCCTTCCAGGCACCTCCCCACCCCTGCAGCAGTTGTTCTCCTTGTAATAACATTGCTTGGTTTTCTTTGCTTTTGAACTTGATATAAGTGGAATCCTAAATCTGTACACTTTTGTGTCTGGCTTACCATCATTTGTGAGATTCAACCACATTGCTGTAAGTAGTTGTGGTTTGTTCACTCTTATTGCTGAGATTCCATTGTGTGAATATGCCCAACTGGCTTATCCATTCTCCTCCTGAGTGACACTTGGATTGTTCAGAGTTTTGGGCTCTTATGGACAGTGCTGCTGTAGGGACACATTCTTGCCTGTGTCCCTTGAGCACACGCACACATTTTACTAATAAGCATCTAGAAGGGAGGTGCTGGGTGCCTGTGACCATCCTTTGCAGGTGTTGTCAAACAGCTTCCTCTAACGTGGTTGTGCTAACCCCACCCCTCGCCTCTTCTGGATGAGCGTTCCGGTTGCTCTAGGCCCTTTCTAATGTTTTGTGTGGTCGGCCTTTTACATTTCAGCCATTCTATGAATATGCAGAGGTGTCTCGCTGCGGTTTTACTCTTATTTTTCAGATGACTAATACAGTTTATTTTTTTGCCAAAAATGTTTTGAACTTGAAAGCATTATTCAACAAATTTGAAAATTCACTTCTATCTCCAAATCATAGATGTCTTAAATGGTGGGGGTGCTGGTGATTCGCTCTGCTGGGCAGGGGTGAATCTGGAAGGCAGTGGGTGAAGTGTAGGCAGTGTTTCTCTGGGTGAGGCTGGGAACCCTGCCTCCTGCCCTGAATCACCTGAGGAGCTCACAGGGCTGCAGACGCTGGGCCCTACCCCAGCCCCCAGTCACCACACGGACCCCTATGGTCCATCAGTCTCTCTCTGGGGCTTGCCTTTTTTCTTTCCCTCCACAGATTCCATGATCACTGAGACCACCTTGTCTGTCATGCTCACTGTTGTGTCCCATTGCCTAGAACAGTCCTGGCACAGAGTGGGGCCCTGAAAATACCCACTGAATGACAGCCCAGAGGACCAAGTGCTACCTGTGGGCTTTTGCCCTCTTCCACCCCGGCTGACTTGACAGGACTTGTTGGGAGCCTGGGCTGCTATGGGCAGGGTTCTGGAAGTTGGGCTATCATACCCTAGAAGGGTGTCCTGTTCTGGGGCTCTGTGCCTCTAAATGACCTCCCCCTTCTCCAAAGCCAGCTTCCAACCCGGCCTGCAGTTCCAGGCCCCAGGCTCTGTGCTGGCGCCCCCAGGGCCACGCTCATCCCCTGCACTCCAGGCACTGGCTGTTGAGGAGCATCCCCTGGGTGACCTCTTTCCTGAGGGGCTTATCCGTTATTGGGCCCCTCTGGAGAAGCCCGAAAACACTCTCCCTGCCCCAAAACAGCTTTCCATCCCTGCTCCGTTTAGCCTCCTCAGCTTTTCTTTTTCTTTCTTTCTTTTTTTTTTAAGATTTTATTTATTTATTTTCAGAGACAGGGCAGAGGAGAGAGGTAGAGAAGGAGAGACACATTGAACGTTGCCTCTCTCACGTCCCCAACTGGCCCACAACCCAGGCATGTGCCCTGACCAGGAATTGAACTGGCAACCTTTTGATTTGCAGGGTGGTGCTCAATCCACTGAACCCTCCTCAGCTTTTCAACACAACCGTTTTGTGGATGACATGCTCTCTGGTCAAGCGAAGGCCAAAGGCCACGTCTATGACCACCTGATTCACTCCTGCTGCATCACATTCTGATGGGGACAACGATGCAGCCTCTTTCTTTGGTTGTGGCTTGTTCCCTTTTGTGTGACAATTATTTGGAAAGCAGCCTGGCCGGGGGGTGGGAGCTGTGAGTCAAATCCCTCAGGTTCAAATCAAGGTTCTGCCCAGCCATTGCCCCTAGGGGAGAGAGGCAGATTCACAGCCAACTCTGATGCAACCAGGGGGTGTGGCTGGGATGGCTGAGATCTCTCAGACTGGAGAGTGAGGGCAAAGGTTCTGGCTGGAGCGTCTGCTGGGTGCCCCACAGAGGAGGGAGGCCTGGGCTGGTCCTCAGAGATGGGGAGGCAGGAGGTGACACCTCATGGGCCACTCAGTGTGGGCCTCCCCACCACCCACCAGCATCAGCGGTGGGAAGCCCTCGAGGAAGGAGGTGCAGCGAGCCCCCAGGAGACCGAGGTCTAGTTGACGCAAGCATGAAGGCATAGAGCAGTGAGCAGAGTTTGCTGGGCAGGTTTCTGGGAGCCCAGGGCCGGGGTGAGAACTCTGTCCTGGTGCCTCTAGAAATTCTCTCCAAACTGCGGGATGACCGAACACGGACAGTGTGGGCCAAACGCCAGTTGCTCCGAAACAGGGCGACAGAGAACGCACAGCACACCTCGCTGTGCAACCGACGTGGAGGCGGGCGTGCCAAGATGGAGGAGCTAGAAGCAGTCTGGGAAAAACAGCACCTTCTTTTATGGAAAGACAGACTAGAAAGGTTTATACTCTTCTGCGATAACTAATATGAAAGGTTTATCAAAGTTTTTTTAAAAACCTTGACAATTTCTCCGAAATTGATTTGAAGACTTGGCAGATTTGAGGAATCATTCAGTAACGTTTTATGGGTCGATGCTAATTTGATGCAGCAGACCCGTGCACCGCGCCAATTTACTGCCAAAGCAACATTAAGCACCGACCTTTCGTGCGAGGTTTATAGGCGGATAGCTCATAAAGATGTACGCTTGACAAGTATTTTGCTTCTCTTAGGATGTGCAGTATGAAGTGTTTATCAAAAAGCAACTAAATCGCCCCTGCCTTTTACTGGTAAACAGTCTCTGGGGATTCAGGCTTGGATGCTGTGCAGCACTGCCCCACTCTGGGTCCTGGTCCTGGGAGCCTGTGTCTCCAAAGCCTTGGCAGAGAGAGGTAGAAGGAGCCCTTTGGGGCAGAGGATGCCCTAAGGGACCACTTTGGAACTAACTTTGTAACCCAGGACAGGCAGGGCTGGTGACACCCTTCTGAAAAGGAACCAAAGGTTGTGCCCGAAGGAGGGCCCTGGCTCCGAGCAAGCCCATCCCCTGCTCTCGGTGCCCCCTCCCCGGGTCGATGTGTGCTGGACCAACGCAGCTGTCTGTTGCTGCCAATCTGCACTGTCAGAACCCCTTCAGGGAGCAGATCGTCAGGCTTTGTTTTGCATGTCAGAAAAGAGTTAACAATAAAGATTATCAAAACTCCTGTCTTTCTCCACTGAAAGCTCATATTTTCCAGCAAGGAAACGCATACTAACATGGTATCTGTCTCCTCCGCCCCACTCAGTCCGTCCCAGTGTTAATTACCTGGGCTTAATGAAGAAGGTCGCTGGAGGGGGCGAGTGCACAGACTGCTCACAGCACAAAGCCTCCTGGGTTTTCGCAAGGGGGAATTTGATCTTGGGCAAATGTCAGGGCATTTTTGAAATCTGTGTTATGATATCAGCTCTTTGCCACCGTAGGGCTTCATCTGGATTTTATAAATATTGTATGGGGCTTTCCTAAGCCATCTCGGCCAGCTGGAGAACACAACAGCCACCCCCGCACACACACACATACACACACTCACATGCACACTCACACTCACACTTGCAGGCACCCCACTGCAATTGCAATCTATTGCAGAGTTGTCATGAAAAGCCAATTGGTGATATTTCAATCACAATGTTCTTGTAACAAACTCCATTCAAATTCCCTTGGAAAGGGAGTTAAGGTTTCCTCCTGCTGCTAGGAGAATGATATGCTAAATGTAGCTTCCTGGGGCCCTGGCAGCCATCCAGGGCTTTGTAATTCATAGTTCTCCTTCGTGGTTTTCCAAGTGACTTTGGAACCTCCAACCTGGTGGATTCCTCAGGTTCACACGTTGCCCTTCAAGTCTTGGGAGAATGGTCCCCAGCGTGAGCTCTGAGCACCCATCAGGCTGGAGCTTGAGAGAAAGGATGTGGCAGGTGACTGGAAGGCTGTTTGTTGCTGCCGACCTGTCCTCTGAAGTTTGTCAGCCACAAAACAGTCCACTATTGTGTTTAAAGGCAGCCCACGGGTGACAGGAGCCTCTCCAGCCCCAGCACACATCAGGTAATCCTGGCAAAGAAAGGGAGGGACAATCCGAAATTACATTCACCAGCTATTTTGGGTTGGGGAATAAACAAAATGACCCGAACTGCTGCTGTTACAGATTCTACCAGAGGAGTGGCGTGTAGGAAAGATTAATGTACAATTAAAACCCGTGTATGGGTAAATTACAGGGTGACAGCTATCTAGTGCAAACACCGCAGCCGTGTAATTAGGAGGAGTTACGGGCTCTCGAGGATGGATTCGCCGAGGAAAGTGCTAGGAGCTGTCTGAGAAGCGGGAAGGGCAGCGACAGGCAATGGGACAGCGTAGGGGCGTGCAGGTGGCGGGGAGGAGCCCCCACAGCCTCTGGGGGCAGTCTGGGACGTGATGGGAGCCCAGCCCTGTCCCTGGCTCAGGCTGCCTCTCCAGCCTCCAGCCCTTCCTGGAGTCCCCCTGCTCTCCCCCTCCTCACCTTGGGCTCTGCGGCCATGAGCACCCATGGATGTCTTCTTTTACGTTCTTAATTTCTCCTGCTTTGTCAGCTTTTTAAGGAATATGTTACATTATGTGGAAATTGGATGCTAACAAGATTTGTATGAATAAATTAGACTCTTAACTTTTTATGTTATTACAAAATTGAAATGGACTCTAATGACAGTCAGAATTAATGTTCTGTTTCAAATAAATGCCGGGATATGACTGAATTTTCAGTGCATTCTCCTGGGTCTGAATCTCTAGCCCTTCCCACAGGCCTCGCCTGCGAGGGGGTCTCTCTCACAGCCCTTCCCCTTCTAGTGAGGCAGCCCTCTGTCTCTCACCTGGCACCGAGCCCAGGACACTTCCCTGATGACCTTGGGGTGCTCCACCTTCCATGGGGGCTGCTGGGAAAATCATCTCTGAAAATCCAGCCGCACGTACCTGGAACAAGAACTGTCCTCAGCTTCGCAGGGAGGGTGCTCCTTGCCCAAGGCTACCCGAATCCTGGGTCCAGTGACTGGCTGATGGGACACACCCAGACCCAGAGGGCCCTGTCCCCGCCCAGCTTCTCCCTCTGCCCGTCCCTGCCCTGGCAGAGAAGGGACCCGTCCCTTCCCCAATAAAGCCCAGATTCCCAGGGAACTCAGCCCATGACAGCAGCTCCTGGGGGTTTCCGGTTTTCCTAAACCAGCTGCCAGGTAAATGTTACCTGCTGGGATCAGAGTTCCCAAGGACCAGGATTGTTTGTTTCTGTTCTGTGTCCCCTTTCTGAGCCCAGGGCTGGGGTGAGGCACTGACCAGGTGTTGACCTCGGTCCTGGTCCCCGGAGCAGGGTGGGAGTGGCAACAGGGCCAAAGGGCTGCTCTGGGTCCCAGGGGCCACTGCGGGCTCTAGGTGCGGGTGGACTTGGAAGGATTTTTTGCAACAAAAATCCCAATGTCCCAAAGGGGCGGGGAAGAACAGGGACAGGGCACTAGGATGCAGGCACTTGCTTTTACAGCTGATAGTGGTGGCGGACAGGGGCCTGGTGAAGTGGGAAGAGAGCATGAGGCAGCCCAGACCTGGAACAGCTCAGGTGGAAAATTCAGTCCCCAGTGCCGCTGGGCAAGGAACTGGTGCAGCCCAGGGATGCCTAGGGACACTTGCCTCTTTGAAGGGGGCAGGGGAACTCAGCCAGCTGTCATCAGAGAAAGGGCGGGGGTTCAGCATGACCAGATGGTAGATTTTATATGCAATAGCTTACCTTCTAAAGTCTGAAGACACATTCAAAATTTGAAATTGAAGCCCTGCACTGACCAAACAGTATGTCTCTGAACTGCATTTGGCTTCTAGGTCGGAGGAATTTGTAACCTAGGGCTTCACTGGCAAAGTGGACACTTCCCCACCTGGAAAGTGAGGGCCAGAGCCCCAGGGAGGGCCAGTAACTGCTGAGACTGCTGAGACTGCAGGCCACAGCTGCAGAGCTGTCGGCTGCAGGCAGTTGAGGCCTCTGTCTTGGAGCCCCACCCCCATCTGATGGAAGGGGGTTTTCACGGCGCGACTGCGCAGCTGAGTGTGGCTGTATACTGACAAGCCCATCCCAGGCCACTTGGGCCACTTGGTTTGAGGCCCAGTGGATGAGGGGGTAGCAGAGGGGCCTGTGCAGACTCCCACCCCACATCCAAGGGACCTCACCTCAGCATTTCTACTTCCGCCTTCATGAGTCTTAGCAATTCTCTGCAGGAATGCTGTCACAAGAGTAAAAGTAGGAAAACAGGTCTCACCACCCAGCCCCTCTCTGGACCTGGGGTTCCCACACCTTGTCACAGAGAGGAAGTGTCTTATGTTTAAAGCACTTTAGATATATAAACTCAGAGGTCACATTCATTTTATGAAAATGCAGTCATTTTTATCCCTACTGTGCATGGCCTGTTTCATCACTTTATGTGCTATGGATGCTTCTCTGAGGTCGAGGTCTATTTCCTTCCCCCTTTTGACACCTGCATGGCATTCCTTCGGATGAATTTATCATCATTGATACAAACTGTTCCCCCCTTGGACACGTTGGTGGTTTTCATTTTTGTTTTTCAGTTTGAAAGAATATCAGAGTGACCATTCTTGCTGTAGTCCTTTGTCGTTTTGGAATAAATCCTAGCAGTAGAATTGTTGGCACAAAGGATGTGCGTGGTTTGAAGACTGCGTACTTCCCAACAAATCACCTTCCAGAAAGACCCAGCAGTGCATGAGTATGCCTTTTTGCTCACCAGCAAATCTTCGTTTCTTAGATCTTTGTCCATGTGATAGATTAAAGAGGGGTATGCTTAATGCTTTTTAAAAAATAACTATATATAGTTTTAAAAGTGTAGCTAATGCAAGGTTTATAGTAAACCCAGTGGCCCTCTCCCTCATTACTCACTGTGCCTCCCCTTGCAGGCCACCTGCCCAGAGGCAACCACTAAAACCTTCTGAGCTGTTTTCCCGCAGGTATTACCACGGCTGCATTTCTGCATAACATTCAAGTGCTGCAGGTGTGAAACGGCCAACGTCCCAGCATCATCTAGTGCACACTTACTCTTCGCTTACTCCTTTAAAATGCCAGCTTCATCATCTGCTTCATTCTTGTATTTCCTGGGACTGCTTTGGGACTCTTTGGGTTCATTCTGTTTACTATCATACCGGAACCCACTATTTTAATGATTGGAGCTTATGAACACATTTTTACTATATTAGCGGGGGAGTCTTCTCACATTTTTATTCTTTTATGGGTGCTCTAGAAATTCTGGGCCAAGTTTCCAGTAATATCCAATAGAAAAATGTATTGGGATTGTGTTTCATTTATTGATAAATTTAAGAGGAATTTTCAGGTAAATTGGTATTTTTACTTTATTATGTTTTACCATATCGCATCTTCTGACCCATTTATTCAACAAATATTTACTGAGAGCTAGCTGTGTGGCAGGCCCTGGGGGATGTATCAAGAAATGAGGCAGAGGAATATCCCAGCCTCCATGGCGCCAACATGGTAGTTGTTCTGAAAAGCCAGCAGGGTAAGGGGGCATTAGCATTGGGGGCTGGAGGAAGGGTGGACCTCACTGGGGAGTGAGAACTGAGACATGAGCAAAGACGATAGCTGAGGGAAATGAGGGCATGGGCCACAGAGATGATCTAGGTCAGTGGTTCTCAACCTGGGGCACAACTGCCCCAGGGGCATCTGGCAACATCTGGGGGTGCTACTGGCATCTAGTGGGTACAGGCCAGGGATGCTGCTGAACATCCTGTGATGCATAGGACAGCCCTTACAACAAAGAATTGTCTGGCCCCAAATGTTTATAGTGCCCAGGTTGAGCTGTTCTGAACAAGGCAAAGATTTTCCAGGCAGAGGGGACTGTCCGTGAAAAGTCCTAAGACAGGAGTGGGAAACGGCAAAGAGGCAGAGCTGTGGGGGGGCGGGGGCAGCTGGGGATGAGGCCACAGAGCTGGGGTTTGCAGGGGGTGGGGGGGACATGAGTTGAGCCTTGCCAGGCAGGGCGAGGACCCTGACTTTCCTCCCAGTGAGGTGGGAAGCGACTGCAGGGTTTTGAACAAAAGTGTGTGTGATTGAATCACCTGTTGAGAGAATCACTCTTGCTGCGACGATGAGGGACATAGAGAGCTGGCAGGCTGTCACAGTAAGAGATGGTGGTCTGGGCTGAACTGGTGGTAGTGATGTAGAGAGAACGGGTCAGATTCCAGGTATGTTTTGAAGACAGAGCCAACAGGATTTCCTTATGGATCAGATGGGGTGTGAGGAAAGAAAGCTTTTGGTCTGGGCAACTAGAGGGCGGAGTTCCCCACAACTGGGGGAACCGGTGTCGGAGGAGGTTCAGTTAACGACATACAGTACTGTGTTTGAGATATCTTCACCATGTCCAACCCCAGGTGCTGGAATCTGGTTGGGTATACCAGTCCCTAGTTACAGAGAGGGGTTAGAGCTGGAGGCAGAAATTTGGGAGTTGTCAACACATGAGTTTTGAAGCCATAAGACTGACTGAGGTCAGTAAGGGAGTGAGTGCACCTGTATCAAATTCTGGTGGCAGGTCCAGTAAGATGAGGACCAAGGATCACCCTAGCAGGAGCAGCCCCAGTGGAGTAGGGGAAACACCGTTCTGATTTAAGTTGGCCTGTGGGAGGATGGGAAGAGATTGTAAATCTGAGTAATTCACATTTTGCTGCAAAGGAGAGCAAAGAAATGGAAAGACAATTGCTGAGGGAAGAGGTGTTGAGGGATTTAATTTTTATTTTTGTTTATAAGATGCAGCCAAGTTCGTAACAAGGTAAGAGAGCATCAGAGCTGGTAGCAGGGGAGGGGTTGGCCCTAGGAGCACAGACATTTACCCTCTGGTCAGATCTGAGGAGGCAGAATAGTAGGTGCAGATACAGTTACTGAAATCTGAAAACCTCTCTCTCTCAGACACACACCTGTCTTGAGATATAACCCCATACGATTCCATTCACCCATTTAGTGTACAATCCAGTGGTTTGCAGTACATTCAGAGTTGTGAACCATCCACACAGTCAATTCCAAAACATTTTCACCACCACCCAGAAGCCCCCGCACACAGAGCAGTCACTCCCCGTGTATACCTTCCTAGTCCCAGGCAACCACTAATCTACTTTCTATCTATAAAATTGTCTATTCTGGACACTTTATATAAATGGAATCATAATATGTGGTCCTTTTGGGGGGCTTTTTGGGGCATAATGGTTTCTCTGTTCAGCTACATTGTGGTACTTCAATCCTTTTTATGGCTGAATAACATTTCCTCATAATGTATTTACCAAATTTATTATTTTATTCTTTGATCAGTTGATGGGCATTTGGGTCATTTCCACCTTCTGGCTGTTGTTAATGAAGCTGCTGTGTACACATGCCTGTACAAGATTTTTGTGAACACATTTTCTTTCCTTTGGGAAGTGGAAACAACCCACATTTGGTAACTCTAGGCCCACTCTTTTCAGCACACACCAGACTGTTTTCCAGAACTGCTGCACCATTCCACATCCCCACGCTTGGGGCTGAGGGCTCTGACCTCCGCCTCCTTGCTAATACTCCCTGTTGTCTGGCCTTTTGATTATAGCCATCCTAGAGTGTGTGAAGGGGAACTTGGTTTGTACTTAGTATTTGACATCATTGTGGTTTTGATTTGCATTTCCCTGATGATGAAAGATGTTTAGCATCTTTTCATGTGCTCATCGGTCATTTGTACATCTTTGGAAAATGTCTATTCAGATCCTTTGCCCATAAATTAATTTTCTAAGTAACCAAGTTGTAAGAGTCCTTTATATATCCTGGATATGAGTTTCTTATCAGATATACGATCTGCTAGTATTTTATCCCGTTCTGTGGTGTCCTCTTCCTTTCTTGACAGTGTCCTTTGTGGCACAAGTTTTTAACTTTTGTGAAGTCAAATTTACTACTTTTTTCTTTTGTTGCTTGTGCTTTGGTATTATGTCTAAAAATGCCTTACCTAACCCAAGTTATGAAGATTTACTCCTGTCTTTTTTTTATTTATTTGTGTTACTTATTTGATTTTTCTTTTTTCTTAAATGTATTGGGGTGACATTAGTTATTACGATCATAAAGATTTCAGGTGTACATTTCTATGACACAGGATCTGCGTATTGCGTTGTGTGTCCCCCACTCAAAGTCAAATCATCTTCTGTCACCCTATAATTGGCTGCCTTTACCCTTGACCACCGCTCCACCCCCTTCCCTTGGGCGACCACCATCCTGTGTCTATGAGTTTCAGTTTTATATCCCACATGTAAATGAAGTCATATGGTTCTTCGCTCTTTCTAAATTCTTTAGCTTAGCATAATATTCTCAAGGTCCATCCCTGTTGTCGCCCATGCAGTATTTCATCTTTTCTTACGGCTGAGTGGTATACATGGACCACATCTGCTCTATTCACGCCTCTATCGAAGGACACTTTGGTTGTCTCCACATGGCCACTGTGAATAATGCTGCAATGAATGTAGGGGTGCCTATATCTTTGTAAATAAATGTTTTTGAGTTTTTCAGGTAGATAGCCAGAAGAAGGATTGCTGGGTCGTATGGTAACTCTATTCTTAATTTTTTGAGGAACCACCAAACTGTTTTCCAGGGTCACTATACCAGTCTACGTTCCCTCCAGCAGTGAAGGAGGGTTCTTTTTTCTGTGCAACCTCTCCGACACTTATTACTTGTATTGTTGATAACAGCCATTCTAACAGGTGTGAGGTGGTATCTCATTGTAGTTTTTTAAAAAAGATTTTATTTATTTTTAGAGAGAGGAGAGGGAGGGAGAAAGATAGGGAAACATCAATGTGTGAGAGAAACATCGACCAGTTGCCTCCTGCACACCCCCAACTGGGGACCTGGCCCCAAACCCAGGCACATGCCCTGCCTGGGAATCAAACAAGTGACCCTTTGTTCCATAGGCTGGTGCTCAATCCACTGAGCCACACCAGCCAGGGCTGATTATTTTTCCTGTTTAACTTTTCAGCTCCTTCTTCCAATGTGGAAGTCATGCATTCTATTTTTTATTCTTTTAGTGATGGCCTTTACACTTTTAATGTGCACGTTTGGCTTAATACAATCTGCATTAAATCAAAATGTCTGCCTTCCTCCAAAACAAAGAAATGATGGTAGAACACTTTAATTCTGATCATATTCCCATGTCATATCTTTTGTCTAATTTTAGTACTATATTGTTAATACACCCCTAATTTTATTTTTAAAAATTGTTTAGATTTTTATTTTTATTTTTTTGAAGATTTTATTTGTTTATTTTTTTAGAGAGGGGAAGGGAAGGAGAAAGAGAGGGAGAAAGACATCAATGTGTGGTTGCCACAACCAGGCATGTGCCCTGACCGAGAATCAAACCTGCAACCTTTTGGTTTGCAGGCCCACACTCAATCCACTGAGGTACACCAGCTGGGGCAATAAACCCCTAATTTTAAAAATCATTCTTATTACATACAATTAATGATTATGCAGACTTACAGCTGCTTATCAACTGTTTTGCTCACCTTTGCCGACTGTCTGTCATTCTTTGTCTCCGGGTTCGATTTCCAGCTGCGTCAGGCAGCCCTCCAGTGATTCTGTCCGGGAAGGCCTGTGTGGACGCTCCTGAACTGTGTTCACTTCAGTGCGATTTTGCCCCAAATGGCTGAGGTGGGTGTAGGATTCCAGGAAGGTAGCTGTTTTCCTTTGGCCCTTTGAAGGCCTCCTCCCTGGTGTCGCTGTCTCCGCTGCTCCTCAGAGAAGCCTGGGATGAGTCTGTCAGTCCTGTGGATGATGTCTTTCTCTCCAGTGTTTCCTTCTCTTTGTTTTGATATTTCTCAGCTTCACTCACAAGTATCTGGCATATAATTTGATTTTTCTTGCTTGGAAGTTGAAGCACTTATTTATTCAATCTTTCGGCTTTTTTAAGTTCTGAAAAGCTTTCAGTCATCATGTCCTCAAATAGTTCCTTTCCTTTGTTCTCAGCATCAGCCTTTGAGTTGCCAGTCACATGGGTGAGGGACAGAGTGCATGGTGGTAAGGAATATGAACTCTGCACGTAGCTACATGGATTTGACTTCACCTCAGTGCTTACACCAACAGTTGAGGAAAATTACTTAAACTCTCTGATTCTCAGTTTTCTCACCTGTAAGTTGGGCATAACAATATTACATACACTTGGGTTGTTGTGATAATTGAATGAGTGAATATATGTAAAGTGGTTAAAAGAGTCTCTGGCACCTGGTCATCTCTGTGCGAGTGCCAGTCATCCCCATGCTGGCTCTGGCGTGTTTGCCTCGAGGGCTGCACTGTGCGCTTACTGGAAGGGTCTGACTTTGCTTCAGTCCCCAGGGATGCGTCTCTGCCGGCCGCGGGTGTTAGGTCAGACTTCCCCTCCCGTTCTCTTCCTCGTAACCTCGGTCCCCGCCTTTCCTGTGGACGTTCTAGGTGGTCATGTCAGATTTATCTCTTGGATCCCCACATCTCCTGGTTTACTGATTAACCTGTTATTAAACTCTTGTATTGTGTTTGTCATTTGAATCATTATGTTTTTGATTTGTAGAAATTCTATGGCAATCTTTCAAGTCTATATACTTGTAGTCTCCCATTCTTTCATTATTTTGTCTTCTTTACTCACTTAATAATCCAAAACACAATTACATTGTCTTATCACAGATTCATGGAGTACTAGTTCTTTTGTTTGCCTATGGGCTGATTTTCCCTCACCATTTCCTTGAGTGGATTCTAATTTCTATATCATATTCTAGGGAGGCAAAAATTATCCAAACTAATTTAAAATTGGTGAGTTTTAAAAAACAGTAGCCCTGTGCTTCCTGGGTTGTAAAAGTGTTGGGATTCTTGCACCACCACATAGGTAGTGTGAACGTGGACTCCATGGCCATGGTGCAGGCTTGGCATATCCGTTCTTTCTGGAAATTCCGCCCCCCCTAAGATTATTGTATTTCCCCAGATGGGCGAGTTTTCCATCCCCCAGTTCCAATGAGGTGGGTTACTTGGTAGAGCCTGAGCTTTGTGCAGGAGCTCCATCCAGCTCCTTGTCTTGCGGGGGTGCAGGCTGCATCTCCTGCCCCTCGTGGGCCCCAGCACCCGGTGCTGGCCTCTGCAGTCTGTCAGCGGCTGTTTAGCATCTCTGGGGCACAGGCTGACAGATGATTGCCAGCTCTCACACCTCTTCATTTTTGGCACCTAAGGATTTCCTTCCTTTTCTTTCCTCTAGCTCACTTATGTATTTAATTATTTTATATTGTATTTTATCCAGCACTTCTGTGCATTCGGAGCTAGGGTTGTTGGTGGCAGGGGCTGCCTGTGTCCGCCTCGATTCTTTATTTAGGATTTTTACATCTAGAGTGACAAGCAAGATCAGTCTGTGATTTTAGTTTTGTTTCATCTTTGGCAGGTTTTTGTACCAGGGTTATGTGTTATTCATAAAATTAATTAGGAAGTTTTTCTCCTTTATCCTCTGGAACATTTTAAGTAGCATAGAAAATTTCTGTACCTTGAAGGTTTGAAATTTCCCAGGGAAATGTGCCTGAGGACAATGCCTCTGGGGAAGAATAATTGTTTTCCACTTGTTTTCTATTCAGCTTTTCTACTTCTTAAATCAGTTTGTATGACTTCTGCTTCCCTAGGCTATCATGCTTCAATCAAGGTTTTTAAATTTATTAGCATAGAATTCCACATGGTATTCTTATATTGTAATAATTTGCATGTCTGGTTATTCTCTTTCTCATCAGAGTTGCTTCTCTCTCTCTCTTTTTTTCATGATTAGAGTTTACGAGACAGTTGTACATTTTATTGGCCTTTTCTAAGACACTACTATTGAATTTATTTATTCATCCGACTATTAAACTCTTAAAAATCTGCACTTCCTCCTTTCATCTTTAATCCCTTTTTAAGGTTTATTGTCTTGCTGTTTTTCTAATGTTTAAGCTGAATGTGCAAGTCATTTATTATCTTTTTTTCTTAAGAATAAAATACTTAAAGCAATAAAATTTCCTTTGAGTACAGTTCTGGCCACATTCCATAAGTTTTGGTATGCATAAGTTGTCATTATCATAATTTTTCATACTGTAAAATTGCTATATTTCCTTTTTGATATGAGAGAGGTGTTCAGGAGAGTATTTTAAGGCTTTTTATATTTTTCTTTTGTTATTAATTTCTAGTCAGATAGTATTGTATCCCATACATTTTTTAAAATTCCCATATTTTCATGGAACCTAAAATGATGCTGATTGTAATGCACACTGTTATTTTTGTACAGCTAAGAAAGGGGGAGAAAACCACTACTAGTTAAACTCTAACATTCCATCTATTGTAAGATGTATCTTGGCTTCGGAGATGATGAGGAGAAAGTGCATCTTGGAATGTATGAAACATGGAGTTTATCATTCATTTGAAATTTAAGTAGACTGTGGTGAGAGGAAGTGACCTGTGCTATATTAGTTCCTTGCAATAATAGACTGTAACCTGGTAGGTGGTCAGTTTTTGTAAGTGTTTTACAAGTACTTGAACATAATGCGTCTCCTCTATTTGCTGGTTATAGGAATGTATATATATTCACACCCACACATATTTCTGCATATTCCATATATGCACACACTTACATGCATATATAAAATTAGTTTTTGAAACTGCTCTTCCAATTTTCTGTATGCCTGTTAATTTTTTTATCAGCTTGATCTTTCCATTTCTCAGTGAGACCTAAAACTTTAATAGTAGATTAGTGAGTCTTCCTTGTAACTGCCACTTTTTGCTTTATATATTCTGAGGTTCTGTTGTTAGATGCCTACCAGTTCCTAATTGCTATAATTTTTTTATTGTTCTTTTTCAGATTATGTTGTGCCACTCCTTACCCCTATTAATTCCTTTCTGCCTTGCAATCAAGATTATCATGTCAGCTTTTCTTTGCTTAGTACTTACTGGCATTCCACTTTTTATTGCCTTATTTCCAACCATTCTGTGTTGCTCTTAAAAGGTTTTCTTCCCCCACCAAGTTTGATGGTCTTCATCTGGAAAGCAGTAGGCTCTCTATGTGTGTGAGCACATGGGTGTGAAGGTGGCAGAGAATGTGCTGGGGAGCCTGCACACTCAGGTCTGAAACTCAGCTCCGCTCTCTACCAGCTGTGGGCACTGCACACATTCCTTAACCTCCTGGGGCCTCAGTTACCCATCTATAAAATGGGATGATAATGGTACCTAGCTCATGTGCTCGTTTTGGGGATTAAATAATCTGACACATGTAAAATGCTTAGACCATGGCCTGGCACATAGCCAACATCATTAAATGTTGAATGGACTTAATCCCTTATTATTTATTGTCCTCACTAATATTTTAGATTTATTTCTATCACCTTACTTACGGCTTCTGTCTACTTGCCTTTATTGTGCTCAGTCCAGTCAATACATTTTTTCTCTATTGATTTGAAAACTATAGATTTTTCCCTATCATTTAACTGAGTACCCTTAAAATGTTAACATACATATTTAACTATAAATTTTTTAGCAAGTCTAAAGTTATCTCTGTCATCCTTCAAAACAAGCGAGGATCTTTGCACATGGGACTGTATATACTACACACTCTCTCCCTCCATCTTCCTGCCATTGAACTGTTAGTCAAGGATGTTTTTTCTATCTTAATACAAAAAAAGTGCATTATTAATTTGTAGAGTCCATAGTTAATTGAATTTGCTGACAAATTTTACCAGTGTTCATGTTTTTAAAATCCTGCTCATTCTCTGTGATCACTTTTCTTGCAGAAATGTATCCTTTAGTAATTCTTTCATTTTAGGTGGCAAGATGTCTTTCTTTTGCCCACATTCTTGAATAATTGACTATAAGGGCCTTTATTTTCCTACATTGCTCACCAAAAAACGATATCCCTCCACTGTCTTCTGGGCATCTCTTGAAGCTAAGATGGCTGCTGTTAGTCTAACTGTTGGGAGATAATGTCTTTTCTTTCTGGTAAACTTTACGGTTTTTTGGGGGGGTGGGTTGGTTTTGGTATTTTAGAGTTTTACCAAGATGGGTGAATTAAAAAAAATTTTTTTTACCCTGCTTAGCACTGTGTGTACGTTCTCAGTGTAAGAAATCATATGTTTCTTTAATTCTAGAACATTGTTAGCCATATCCCCCAGTTTATTGCTTTTTCTACTAGTACCCCATTTTTTTCTTCTGAAACTCTGTATCAGATAAATGGGGCGATTCTTTTTAACAATTGCATAGGATTCCAGAGTTCGGATGGACCAAAAATTATGTAAGCGTTCTTCTAGTAATGGGAATTTATGTTTTTCCATTGTTTTTCTGTTAAAAACAATGCTTTAGTCAACATTATAATCTCTCTCCTTTTCTTTGTTGGACTCTATTTTTATTGCGTTTTGGTTAGGTAGTGACTTCTACTGATATTTTTTTCTATAGTCTGATACAAGCCCATTTGTCTAAATGGTCTGAGAGGCTGAGAAAACTATTCTGTTTGCTGAGCACAAGGGTGTGAGAGGGAGTGTCAGATTTTCATTACTGAAATCTTCAATATTCTCACTTAATTTTCTTTGCATAATTTGTTCATTTAAAATGTGTTAACACCTTTATGACTGGGGATTTGTGAAGTCTCCTTTTTGCCCTAACTGTTTGCTACGTTGTGAGACATATTGGTGCCTGACTTAGAGGTCCCTCCACAGGACTGATGCCTGGCATCTCCCCGAAGCCTTCGTGGACCTCCTCTGTGGGCCCTTGGGCTCTACCCAGTGCCCTGGTCCATGAGTGGCTGCCCCGTCGCCTGTCCTGTGTCCCTCCCTGCACTGGGCTTGCAGGAATGCCTGCCTGTGCCTGGTTTGCTGCCGCGCCCTGAGCAGTTTCCCTCCATGGATACAGGCTCCGCCCCACTCCATTTTTACATTTGTTCGATTCTTTTGATGGAAATTGGAAGGGAGAGAAATTAGACAAATGGTGCTTGTTACCATTCTTAACACAGAAGTCCCTCTCCTTCTGACAGCTTCTTTTCCAAGCATGAAAGTTCTTTCCCTTACTCAGGTTGACCCCTTCTCTAGTGCCAGCCTCCCCACGTGCACAAGGTTGTGGCAGGAAGGATCCTTTCTAGCACCTCTGGCCCCTCCACGGGGATGCGCAAGCCCTGTGGGGCTAGCAGCCTGGGCTCGATTCCAGGACGGAGGCTCCCCACTTTCTGATGGTCAGCAAGGCCCAGGACTCTCTCTGCTGACGGTGCCTGTCTGCCAAATACCTGTGATGGGCCCAGCACTGAACCCGGTGCATTACCTCATCAAGTTCTCACAGTTAAGCCCTGAGAACGGCTAATGAGGAAGAGCCTGAGGTTAAGCGCCATGGGCGTGGCCATCCAGCCGACCAGCAGCCCAGGGGGATTTTTGACCAGATCCTCTCTCCCTGGCCACCTCCTGAATTTCAGTTGGAGCAGAGCTCAGCAACCCCGGAGCTCCTCTCTCCAAGGGAGGGTCTGTGGGGCTCTTTGCACGAGGGACAGTGTGGCTTCCTATGGCTGGACTATCAGGAGAAAGGCAATGCCCACTGCCCAGCCACATTCCGCCCCTGCCCCAGCCTCTGGTGGAATCCCTGCTTCTTTGGCCAGATGTTCACCCAGCACCACTCAGGCTGCCTCTGGGTAGGTGGACTGGGTGGGCGGAACAGCTGCCTCCCACAGATCTGTTCTCCACCAGCAGCCAGAATAGATCTTTTTTTTTAATGCTCACTTGAGGACATTTTTTTTCACTGCTTTTAGAGAGAAAGGGAGAGAGAGAAACATCAACCGATTGCCTCCTGTGTGCCCCAGGACTGGGGATCAGGGATTTAGGATTGAACCCACAACCTAGGTTGTGCCCCTACCAGGAATCAAACCTGCCACCTTTTGGTTATGAGATGATACTCCAACCAACTGAGCCATACAGACCAGGGACAGAATGAGTCATCTTGTTTTATTTTTTATTTTATTTTTTAAGTATATTTTATTGTTAATGCTGTTACAGTTGTCCCAGTTTTTCCCCCTTTGCCCGTCACAGGCTGGGTGGAAGGGGGCAGAATGGGTCACATTAAACAGAAAATTGCCTACCTGTCGGAGGGAAAGGTTCATGCCCATCCCACTAGACCCTTCCTTGCCCAGAGGGCCCTCCCCCTCTCCCACCCCTTACCTGCCCTGCCCCTCCTTCAGCTCTCACCTGCTGTCCTAGGTACAGGGTCTTCCTTTGCCCAGACCAGGGCCACATACCACAGCCTGTTGCTGAGGGACTGTCTGCCTCACTGGGAACCCTGTGTGGGCTGGCACATAGGGCGTGCAGTGCTCAGGGAGGGTTTGTGGAACAAAGGGATGGGGTGAAGGTGGGGGAGGTGGTGGGGGCTGTGGACAGAGGGGGAGGTAAAAGGGGGGGTACTGATGAGCCCCGCTCCAGGCTCTGCTGTTCTGAATGCCCGCCTTTGCTGCACTGTTCCCAGCGGGTGCCAGCTCTGAATGCCTGTTTAAGTCACTCCACGAAGCCCAGCTTCTCAATCTGTTTTGTATTTGCCAGGGCCAGATTCATCTTCCTTTTTTAAAAGTCAAGCTTCTGAGACAGTCATTTAAATTCACAATGATTCTTCTCACAAATAGCTTCTCTGAATGGGGTGTTCGGAGCTATGGCTCCTAGGGACTCTGCCAGGAGACCCCAAGGGTCAGGCAAAGACTCCTTGACAGGGGGCTTGTTATCAAAGACAAGGGGCTCCCAGGGTGGGGCTAGCTTCACTTAAACAGCATGTGCGTCGGGGGTTGGCAGTCCGTCTGCTGGAGGTCACTTTCTGAGGCGACCTGTGGATCCTGGATCCTCTTTCTTGGGCGGGAGGAGAGCTGGTTCAGCGGCCACTCCAGGTATTAGTCTGTACTGAGACTAGACATTGCAGTACCCACTGCTTAGAATATTCTGCACAGTTAAAAAGCATGAGGTAAATCTGTATGTGCTGCCTGGAAAACATATCCAAAACGTATTGTTAAGTGAAAAAGCAAACTGTGAACAATGCATACATCTATACTATTTGTGGCTAAAAACCACATACATGCAAAAAAAAGCCACAGCTATATATTCACTATTTACACAGTTGTAAGTACATATCTAGAAAGCAGTCTGGACTGGGTCGGGTGGCTCTCAAAGGGCGCCTTTGATTGTATCATTCGGGAACTTTCCTGTGAGACTGCATTCCTGCGCACGTGTGTGGTTTGGAGAGACAAGTGGAGTTAGAACTGGGGATCCGCAGGACTTACTCTGAGCCTCCGGGACTTTCGCTTTGCTTTCCTCGAGTGGTGCCGTTGGATGCCTTACCCAGTGTTCATTGGACATGCCGTAAAGCTTTCTGATTGACACGTTACCAGTAAATCACATCTGTAGTTTAGGTCAGAGGTAGCAAACTTCTCTTTAAAAAACCAGATGGTAAATATTTTAGGTTTTGTGTCCCAAAAGGTCTCTGCTGAAACTGCTCAGCTCTGACTTTGTAATACGAAGCAGCCATAGGTAATAGGAGAATAAGCCGGCAGGTGTTGGCCTGTGGGCCGTAGTTGGCTGACCCCTGGGTGTTCAATTGACCTGTAAGGCATGGACAGAGATGAAATAGAGACAAACGGCAAGTGGAACTATTTCAGGAATTGAATCAGAACTATCATGTTGAAAGGATTGTTCAAAGACCTGCCAAATTGGAACAAAACAATGACAGCGTTGCTTTTCTCAAGCACTGCTCTGTAGCCTCTTCCAGCTGGACCAGGGTGAGGCCAGGGCTGTCAGACCCAGGAGAAAGGCCCCGTGAGGACCGTGTCCCCGTGGCTCTAGGGGAGCAGGCCCTCTGGGAGGTGCCCTGGTGCCTCCCTGCTCCTGTGCAAGTCTGTCAGCGGCCGGAGCCTGCACATGGTTGGCCCTCAAGATGGTTTGATGATGGAAATGGGGCTCCAAGGGGCATGCCCAGCCATGGGAGACAGTGGACAGGGTCAGGCTTGGGGCAGATGAGTGACATCATTAGGCTTGGGGAGGAACTACTGGCATCCTTGTGGCTGGATGTCGAGAGCCTGGCTTCTCCAGGGGCCAGCCTCGGCCCTCCTGGCTGGAGTGTCAGAACCACTCTGCCTGACCCCAGTTTCTCAGGGTCAGGGCTGAGGCTAAGCGCAGTGGGCTGAAGGACAGGCAGGACCCCCTAGTGCCAGCTACGTGGTCCATGTGAATTGGATATGTGGTTGCAGATAGAGCACTTGTGTCTGGGACTGGGCACCTCATGCCCCATGTTACCTAGAGGGTCAGGGACCCCTGGGACCTGTGCATTTTCTCTCCTCCATCCCCCCAACCCCCAGAAAGCAGCCCTCCACATTGACAGAGTGGGGGCATGCATGGCAGGGAAACAATCACTAATAGGACCAAGGGCTTCTCCTCCCAGACTCATGGGGAGAATTCTGTCTGCCTGGTGATTCCCTGCCTCTGTGTGGTCAGGATAGTGAGACGGAGCAAGGCTTGGAGGGAAGATGGGACAGGGTCACCCAGGGAGAAGCAAAGTTACCACAGCTGAGAAAAGAAGGGAGTAGAAGCTGAGAGGGGCTGGAGGGCCAAGCCTGAGGCTGGGTGTGGGGGAGGAACAGACTGGGGTGTTCAGGGAAATGGAGGAGGGAGGGGCTGGTTGGCTGCCACGCACACCTGTGAGACCTCAGATGGGGAAGGAGGTCGCTAACTGGCAGCTGGCTGTGACCAGTGGGATTCTGTCATCCTAGAGTTTCAAGAATAGGTTTAAGTGGGTACTTTTCTGAAAGGGACCTCAGGGATGCTGAAGCCAGCCTGGGGCCAGGCCCGGTGCACTCACAGGCGCACGCGCGTGTGTGACACACATCTGGGTTTGGACATACCAAGGCCAGCCCAAAGGGGGGCCGCCACATCGTTTCACCTTGAGGAAGGAGGTTCATGGAAGGAGGGTGAAGGGTGTATTTGTTCTGTCTGTGTCCTGGCAGACAACGGCCAGTCCCATGTGGATGTCACCCAGAGACCCTCTTCCTGGGTCCAGGCCTGGCTGTGGACGGGTGGTGGGAGAAACCACTGAAGAAGACGCTTCAGTGCAACACCCGGGAGGAACACACTCCCCGGCTAAGAGCCAGAGCCAGTTCGCACCCTGGCGCAGCCCCGAGGATGGCGCCGGCTGTGTTTGGTAACATCCCAGCAGTCGGCTGCCTTGTCTCTATTTTGGTTCTGGCCACTGCCGCTGCTTTCTGCACTTTTCAAGAAGTGTTCCTTCCTTCTGGAAGGCTGTGGTGCTGGCTCCCCCAGCTCCTTCCCGTTTTGGTAAATTAAGGAACAAATGGTGCCAAATTGTTCTCATCTCTTTCATGAGATTATTCATCACCAGCTTATTTTCTTTCCCTCCATTGAATGACTGCATTAAAACTAGAATTCAGCCTTTGCCCGAAGCACAGACGGTGCTCTCTTCATAATTACATCCTCTTAATTGGCATCTGAGGGCCCAGCTCATTTTAAAGCTTGTTGGAAAATGTTTCAGGCACATTTGATTTTTTTTTTTAGGTTTAAAGGTCAACAAGAATATCTTACCTTAATTTGACAAGTGTGCAAGAAATAATGCTAGACTGGTTTTATGTTCAGGTAATGCACAAAGAAATCTATAAATCAAGCTGGGGGAATATTAGATGATGCCGTATCGGAACCATCTGCCTTCATTCTCAGAAGAATCGATACCACAAAGAAAACGCCGAAGATGTAGTGATTTATGCTCTCGTGTCGGTGGAGAAACATTGGTCATTTCTAAAGTCACTTCATGCCATCCTAAAACAATGAGTGAGAGCGGCTATAACCCTGCACGTGTCACAGAGCAAATCTGGCACTTGGTTTTGATGGTCTCTGCTCAGAAGCGATGGCTCTGAGGTCCCTTTGTGCCCAGGATCTGCCCCTTCTGCCCTCATGTGCTGAGTGTCGGATGCCGAGGCGGTGTGGAAGGGAGCTGGCTCGGCTGCTGCTGCGTGGTTGTTGCCAGGGGATGGAGGCTCACAGCTTAGGGACCCTGCGGTTTCCATGCCAGGCCTGCTGCCTAAAATTCGCCTTCCTTTCCAGAGCCTTCGCTGGCTTTCCTCGCCCCTGCGCTGGGAAGACGCAAGGCCTCAGGGAACTCCATCCTCTGCCGTGTTGGGTGGTGGGGCTTTCAGACCAAGAAGTCTGAAGTGGGAGGAGGTGCCGCAGCCTTGTGAGGAGGGAAGGAATGTCTCTGAGGGAGGAGAGTGGAAAAACAAGTGGCATTATTTTACCACCTTTCCCAGAGGTGGCGGCCCTTCCCCAGGGAGCTGGGAGGAGGCGCAGACCAGGCGAACCCCAGGCAGGTGCGTTAATCTGTAGGGAGGAAGAGGAGGCTTTGTGAGGCTCGCAAAAGAATATTTTGTAATTGGAGAGGTTTATTGGGAGGGGGGTTCGAAATGTTTTTTGATTATATTTTCATAAGTTGTAGACAGTAAAGCTTCTCACAATTTTCCTGGTTAGGAAATTCGAATGCAAGAGATCCTGAGAATCCGCTGTGTGGCACTTGCATTAGACGCTCTGTGGACTGTCATTGAATAGTGATGTTGTCATATGCACGGCCGTAAATGTAAGTGTCTTCTGTTTTAAGGTGAGGGTGTGCTTTGAGGGAAAGTGTGATTTTTGTTTTTACCATAGGCTCGCACACAAAAGGGACCCACACGCTGGAAATCCAGGTGGGATCACCCCCACTGCCACTGGCGCAGTGCCTTGCGCTCCTGGCTCTTTGTGCTGGATGGACCCACTGTCACGTTTCTGCTTCCCAGAGCCCAGGCACGGGCGGCGCCTGGCCTGCTGCCCCAGGCTGACTGCCGGCCATGGAGGTCACACTGCCGCCTGCAGACCAAACCCGAGGCTCAGGACTCTTGGTTTCGATTCCTCTTACCCCTTTAGGGGAGCTGATGATGATGCATGAGGGTCTCATCAAGGGTGGATGTATGTCTACTATAAAGATGGGGCGCACCTTCTCTGAGCTGCTGGCAAGTTCTGGGCAGTGATGCCCAACCACCTTTATACCTTAAATCATGTTGGATTCAGATCACATGAGATTCATTCTAACAGCGGTGGGTTTTATTATTTCTTGCAGAACTCCCTTCTCTGCCTTGCAGGAAAGAAACTAGTGACAGCACACATCATCAGGATTGGCTCCCATCCATACAAAACGTTACAATCCTGACGGTACAGATTCTTGCCTTATTGGAAACTCCCATGAAACCGGCACTGAGGGCATCAGACCTTGTGCTGGCAAAGAAACTGAGAACAAAGCCCAGGGGAATTCATTGGGAAGGCCAAACCAACTACTCACCGAGGTCGGCAAGCTAAAAGTTTGCCAAAGGTCGGATCTGTTATTTGGCTGTTAGTCGCGATGAACGGATGATGAAGGAAACCATGCACAACCAGATGGGCATGTGTGACACGTGGCTAAAGAGACCATAGAGAGGAAAGGCTGTTTTCCTGGGCCATGGAGATCACCAGTAGAATTGATTATGTCCCTAAACTGGAGTCAAATTTCTTCAAAATAAATGAGCTGAATTGAAAATAATATTAGATTTGCATTATGGGTGTTCTTGCAATGCCAAATTCAAGACAAGGACTGTGTGTGTGTGTCTGTGTGTGTGAATACAAGGAAAAACCTCACAAATATTTTCAGAATATACTCCATCACTCTCTGCCAAGCTTTAGCTTTGAACATTTTGCCAATTTTTTTAGAAGACTTCAACCTTGCTAACAACGTAATTAATTATGTAAAAGAAATCCAACCAACCCCAAACACCACCAAACCCAGCGCATTGTATGTGGTGCCATTTCCCTAGTTCTGTGAGGGTCTAAATGCCGGTGAAACCAAGTTGCATGCTGGGTTCTTTTGATCTGAACTGAAATCATCAAAGGTGCTTGGTGAGTAAATAGGCCGAAGGTAGATGTTACCATATTTTTAATCATCAGGGAAAAGACCAACTGCATTAAACTTTCAAAATCGATCATTCTGATGTGCTTGGCATACTCAACAGGCATGATGGAAATAGTTTTGCAAACACAGAACTTCAGGAAAAATGCCCACCCCACTGCTCACCACAACACACGCCCATGGTGGTGGCCCACGTCCAGCGCAAGCTGCAGAGGCATAGTGCCCAGAACGGCTGGTTACTTCCCCTTTTTGATGAAGCAAGTGCTTGAGGGCCAGTTTCATGGGAGCCCTTTCCAGGGGCATCACATTTCCCTGAGGGTCTGCCTTATCCTGAGCTCCTGAGACATTCCCCGGTAACCCCCGAGGAAGCTCCACGGGTCCTGTTTCTTGCTGGCATTCAGGTTTTGCTAGATAACTGTCAGCAGGAGGCTGTTTCTCCAGCTCCAGGTGGATGGACTGGCCTGAGAGAGAAGCACTTTGGGGAGCTCTGCAGCATGATTGAGCACTCCTCGTGTGCCAGGTACTCCTCCAAAAGCAGCACCCTCATCGCCCACTGAGTCCTTATCACAACCTCGCAAGGTAGCCATCACTACACCCATTTTGCAGGTGAGAAAACCTAGCATAGAGCACTGAGGCAGCTCACCTAGAGTCACATAGTTGGTAAATGATGGAGCCAGGACATGGACCCAGGCAGCCTGGCAGCTCCAGGGCCCTCCTCCCAGTCATCACTGTGTCACCTCATCCCATTGCTATTTCATTCACATCTACCAGGCAGCTGAGTTTCCTGCACTCCTCGAGGGCCAGGCTTAATGTGAAGGTAACATGGTTTTGCTTTTTAAAGATTTTATATATTTATTTTTAGAGAGAGGGGAAGGGAGGAAGAAAGAGAGGGAGAGAAACATTGATGTGAGATAGAAACATTGATCAGTTGTCTCCTGAGTGCAACCTGAACTCACAACCCAGGCATGTGCCCTGTCTGGGAATCAAACTGGTAACCTTTTGCTTTGTGGGATGATGCACAACCAACAGAGCCACACCGGTCAGGGCAAGAGTTACATAGTTTTTCAGGATGTAGAATGCACCAGGAAAGCTTATGGCCAGCAAGTAACCTAAGACATAATGCTATCAGAGCATCAAATCACAAACATGTAATCTTTTAACATCAGAATGAAATGTCCTCTAAAAGTGTCAATTCCCATGAGAATGGCAGACATGGATCTTCATGTCACGGCTGAAATTTCTCACCAGGACTTAAGGGGTCCTCTCCTCTGGCCTCCCTGCTTCTGCCCTTGCCTGCTAATTTGGCCAGAGGGTCGCTGCTGAAATCCAAGTCACATAATGTTCTTTCTGCACCCCCTCTCACTCAGAGTGAAAGCCAGCATCCTTTGAATGGCCCACATGACATTACTTCTCTGACCTTATCTTCTCTTCTTTATGTTTGTTTCTTTCCAGACACACTGGGTGTCAGGGATGCCTGCACCCCAGGGTCTCAGCGCAGGTGGTTCCCTAGACACCCCCATGGGTCAAGTGTCACCTTCCCTGTGAGGCCCCATCCCACATGCTTAGGTCTGGAGACTTTCCTGTAGCGGCCAGCCTTCCCGGTCCCTCTTACTCTGCCCTGTTTTTCTTTGCTCCGTGGCATTCATCACCCTGTAATGCTATGTATTATTTTCTAATTTACTCAGTTTCTAGAACTGTCTGAATTCTCCTGGTTGCAATGGAATTCTATGAAGGCAGGATCTTTGTCTGTTTTGTTCATCAGTGGATCCCAACTACCTAGAACAGTGCCAGGCACATAGTAGGTGCTCATTAAATATTTACTACATGTGTGGTTTCCTCTAGAGGGGAGGGGAGCAGGGGAAAGGAGTACAAAGGAGACTCCAAATATTGGCCATTGTTTTATTCGTTAAGTTGAGGGTAAGTGCACTGAAATATTTTATAATGAATTTTTAAGAATCAAACAGGGCCCCAAAGTAAAATGTATAGATGGCTGGTATCAGCAGGGCAGTCCCCTTTCCCTCCCCATCCAAACACCTTGCCTCGTCTTTGTGTACTGTCCTGTGTCAGTGACTGTAAGAACAGGTCCTTAGGCAGCTGTGTTTGTAACAGGGAGGATGTGTATGTACAGAAAAGAAATATTGACCAGGGGCTCTGACCATCAGAGCAGCTGGGTTTGGAGGGGGAACAGAGTGAAGGGAGCTGAGCTGACCTGCAAGCTGACCGTTGACGCATGCTGGAGACAGCTGAGAACCAAGACAGAGAGTCAGCCAGGCTCGCGGTGGCCTAGGGTTGGCTCCTGTGAGCAGGATGCCTGGGGGTGGGTGTCTGGTGACCTTGGCAGGAGGGCTGGTGCCCCTCCTGTTTGTCAGAGGACAGACTGGAAGAGAAACGTTTCCGGTGCCACCTGGAAGGGCTGAGTCAGGGACCTGGTCCAATACGTTAGACAGAGGCTTTACCTGAGCAGGTCTGTGACTTCCTGCACCACGTAAGATCCCCAAATGCTTGAAAGAAGAGCCAGTTTCTGAATTAGTTTTAATCATGATCAGTTCATGTCTATGACCCGATGGAGTGGGTGCCGGCAGTGTGGATGCACTGGCCCAGTCAGGGCGGTGGTGTGTGGGTGAGGTGAGCTGGTCAGTGTCCTGGCCCCGTGGCCGGGAGGACCTGTCTCCTCCCCCCACGCACCAGGCAGCTTCCGGGACGTGATCAATGTCTCTGGCGAGCCTGAGTCCTTCAGAGGAGCACCATTGATCAGGCTAGACAGAAAACAAGTGGCAGCGATCAGGGTGAGTGAATATTCATTTGGAAATGTCGGTAAGCAAGTGGGATTATGCCTTCGGTGACTTGCCTGGCAGGATTGATCCTGGACATGAGGTGACCCAGAGGTGTGCAGAGGCGGAGGGCTCAGGCCAGGGACCAGGACAGAGGACGTGTGGGGCAGTGAGGACCGCCAGTTCCCATGTCCCTGCTGTCCCACCCCTCCTCACTTCCCTTGAGGTGCTGATGAAAGTCAGTGCTGACAGTGTGTTTGTGGGGTGTGACTGGGCATCCTAGCTGGGGCCTTTGTCTTCAGGTGGGTCACTCTGCACAGTGGCCACCAGGCCTGGGGACATCTATGAGCCTGGGAGGGGTTGAAGGACCTCAGGACACACTGTGCTGGTCTCCTGAGCCGCCTTTCATCCGAGGCCCCCTCTGCCCCTTGCACACTGGCTGTCCAGCTGCAATAGCCTCCAGCCTCCAGCTGAGACCCTTCTCCCCACCTCCGTCCCAGCTCTGCTTACATGGGGGCTAGGGCTAGGGGAGGCTGTGAGGTTTGCGACCAGGGTCCCGTATCATGGTGCCTCCTCACCCTGGGAGGGGTGGATGTTTGGGTTTGCCTACTTCACCCTGGGAGCCGTGTTCCCTGGCTAGAAGCTTCCTAGACAGAGGTGAGAGGTCTTCACTGATGACCTGGAGGCCAGGGACCCTGCCAGCTCGTTGCCGGGTGCGCTGCCACCGAGGTACAGCCATCCTCTCCCCTCAGGCCCAATTAACCATCTGCAAGAGCTGCCATTGGCGTGGGGAGGGACTTGTTCTGCTTCTCCGTGCAGACTGCTCAGCTAATGAGGGGGTTTGTGAAATTTTTAATTATGGCTTCCATGCCTCGCTTAATTATTTGCATATGGCTTTTGCAAGTGAGAAGAGGACGCCTGCACACAGTGCTTCTCCCAGCCCCACGCTTGACTTTAATTAAAGGCAGAACCTGAGGTCTTTCCATCACTAATGATTGTGGAAAATTAGCTTCCAGTTCCCAGGGGTCGCCAGAGCAATGCACCCCAAGGCGGAGAGGGGATGGAGTGGGGACTGGAGCAGAGGCACAGATGGCAGATGGCCCCCCTGGGTGGCCACTCCTGAGCCCGGATCCAGCCCACCCTCCCCCTGTCTTCCCTCCAGGCCCAGGTGGAAAGGGGAGCCTTGCTCTGCTCTGCCAGGAAGGAGGCCTGACCCCGGGCAGCGGCTGCGGGGGAGCACCGCGGAGCTGCTCCCAGTCATTCTCTGGGCTGCTGCGGGGCTGCTTCCACTGGGCAGAGGGACAGGAGGCTCTGAAACACCCGCACGTGGGAGCACACGTCCACTCGCACAGGCACGCAGTACACGGGCCTCACCCGCTCCTCCCCAGGACAGAGTCACAGAGACACGTCTGCATGTGCACGCGTGTGTACATACATGAAGTCGCAGAAGCACTTACATTCGAGATGAAGGCCCTCTCAGGGCCTCCCTCGCTCTCGCTGTCCCTCAAGCTCTCGCGGAGGCCAGGGTTCGCTTGGGAGTCAGTGGGCTGGTGCAGTGGCTGGATGTGGCTCAGCTGGGAGGGCTGCTGAGAGTGGCGGAGTGGCCCTGACCACCACCCTGCTGACGGACACAGGTCTGTGCTGGCCTGCGTCCAGGGTGTGGCGTCCTCAGCCACACGAGGCAGGGGTAACGCTGGGAGCGGTGGAGAGCGTGGTCTTTGGAACAAGACCAGAATTCATATCTGCCTCCACTTATTAGCAGTGTGGCTTTGGGTAGGTTATTTGGTCTCTCCAAGCCTGTCTCCTTATCTGTAAAATGGAGGTTATGATTGTTCACGCGGTTTTTGCAAGGAGCAAAGGAGAGAATGCCTAGTGGACTCTGGCCAGCTCTGTCGCCCCTCCCCCTTGGAGGGGCTGACCCCACGGCTAGCTCCAGGGAGGGCCGTTCCACCCACTGGTTCTGGTAATCCAGGTCTGCTCCCACCAGAACAGGGTATTCCTCCAGCCTCTGGCATTGGGTCAGGGAGGTGCCTTTGGCTCTGGGCCCAGGAGCTCTGTTCCATGGTTGGAGGTGGGGCTCCCTCTGTCCTGCTGGATGTGATGAGGATTCCTGTAGGCTGGGCTGTGGCTACAACTGCCATGCAGTCATGAAGGAGCCATCTGAGGACAAAACCTGCCCCAAGGACAGAAGAGCAGAGCCACTGGAATGACTTGGGTCCCCGGTGACATCCTGGTGCTCTGGGACTCCCACTGAGCCGGGTTTTCTATTATTCCCCTGCAAACACATCCTGGTTGTCACAGGCTTCGTGTCAAATGCTCAGGCTGACACCGTCTGCACACAGTTGATGGCAGCCAGAGAACGAGGCAAGGGCCTGTCTCCTGGCAACATGCCAGGCCCCTTCTGAGGATGCTGCCCTGCTGGCCAGGGCTGAGCCTTCTGCCACAGGGGCTGTGTGAGGTGCTGGGGCTGCCAGAACAAAGAGCACGGACTGGGAGCCTAAACAACCATTGTTATTAGAACCGTCAGAAACCAACCATGTTTCTGCATGGGGGCCCACTGTCCTGGAGCCTGGAAGTCTGAGACCACTGAGGTGTCATGTCCAGACCACTAAGGTGCCATGTCCAGGGCTCCTTCCTTCCAAGGGTGGTGAGGGACAATCTGTCCAGGCCCTGCCCCTAGCTTCTGGGGGTCAGTGGGCCCTCTTTGGCGTCCCTTGGCTGGGAGATCTTTGCTTTTATCCTCACAGGGCAGTCTCTGTGCACATGTCTCTGTCCAGATTTCCCCCTTTTTATAAGAACTGCAGTCCTATTGAGTTAGGGGCCCACTCTATTCCAGCATGACCTCATCTTAACTAGCTACCTCTTTAATGACCCTGTTTCCAACTAAGGTCACATTCTGAAGGACTGGGGTTAGGGCTTCAACATATGAAGTTTTTGTGCAGGGTGGGGGGATACAGTTCAACACACAACAGGCACACCTGACGAGAGTGAGTGCACACATGTGTGCCGCTGCTGGGTGGGCTCCCGAGCCGCTGCTCCTGTCCCGCTGCAGCGGTCGTCCTCCAGGCCAAGGCTGGCACCCTGTGCCAGACCCCCACGTTTCTGCACGGGGGTCACCCAGCTCCTGCCTGGGTGGTGGCAGGTGGATCCCAGGCCAAATTCAACTTGGATCTGAGTTTCGATTCACTCCAGTAGGTTTTTTAAATGGGTATTGCTTGCCAATTAAAGAAACAGGAAATTTCAAGTTAAAATCCAGTTTCCATATTGGAAGATCTGAGTCTGGGTGTGCTACCAAGGGTCATTGGATATGTCATTCTAAAAACAGTTTTCATTATAAAAGTGTCAGACAGCTGTTACAGGAAATGGGCTGCTTCAAATAAGTGCTTCCTGAAGACCAGTGATTGGCCACTCTTGGTCTCATCATAAAAATGTGTATTTCCCCCTGTGTCATCCTCCTTTCGTCAACCATGTAAGACGTCAGGGCTCGAGTGACACTTGGATGGCAGAGTGGCACAAAGGCACAGCATGGGGCTTATGTGGAGCTGGTCTGCTCTCAGGTGCTCCCGGTCAGCTGTGTGCTGCCTGCACCCTTGGCCCCTTGCTCCAGCCTCACGGATATGCCACTGAGTGCCATGTCCAGGGACCGTGAAGGTTTAGCACCTTTTCTGTGCCCTTGAAGTGGAAACATGAGGACATCTGGGGTCCAGAACAGGAGAAAGAGGCTGCAGACTTGGGGATAGAAACACCAGACCCCCTTCTCTGTTGTTCAAGATAAGTAAAGAAGTCGGCAAAGCCATTTGGCAAGAAGGGCAAGACCGACGGTAGAGAAGCATGTGCCCTGCCGGGAGAGTAGAGGGACCCAGCATCCCCCTCTGCTGTCCTCAGCCCCTTCCCCTCCACTGTGGGACAGCATGTCCCCACAGCAGGGATCTTCACAAACAGTCCCGTGGTATCAGTTTAGCAGGGACTGACTTACTGGTTGGAAAAATGGCTCAGAGATGTAAAATGATGATGCCCATAGTCTCCCAGTGAGGAAATGGGATGCTGAGAAACAGATGCTCTAAGCCCAGTGCTCTTTTCTCTGCATTAGCCTCTGTTAGCTGTGTTGGAGGAAAGCCCAGGGGACACACACAGGAGGGGTACCTCACCTGGCCTGAGGGTCATCAGGGAATGATGAGTGATGAGACTGGAGGTGGGAGGTTGGAGAGACCAGTTACTCATGGGCCTTGTGGGACATGCTGAGACATTCAAACTTGGACCATTGGGCAACTGGAGGCCCTCAGATGGTTTTGAACAGGAGAGTGGCAGCAAATGTACTGCACTACAGGGGCTGGTGTGTGTGCGAGGAGCTGTCCAGGCCCCTGGTGCTGAATCAGCCTCACTAAGGGGCTGGAAAAGAGAGACAGGACACATCTACAGGAGGCAGAGCTACACTTGAATATGAGGGAACAGGGGAGGGAGGATTAGAGTGGGCCTGCATTTCTGGCTTTTCAGCACCCTGTGGTGAGAGAAAGGAAAGGCACTGGGGGTCAGAGTGGTAGAGGGGACTTGAAGCACAGGAGGTCAGCTGGAGACATGAGGCAGAGACTCACAGAGAAGACTGGCTCCTGTCTCATGCATAATCACTCATTAGAACTTCCAGGTCACTACACAACATAGCCCCATCCCACTAGCCCGCAAGAGACCCAATTATCCACAGAGCAACTGGGATAAGGCCAACAAACTTGATTGTTCTGCCACATTCTTAGTCTTTGAGCCTTCAGATTAGAAGAAACCAACTTGTTTTCAGGACAGCTCCAGGGAAAATCATGCCGAACTATTAGGGATCAAGTATATGATGGTCGGCCTTGCAGCCAGCTTAGGGAAGCCAGCCTCCTCCCAAAGAGGACAGCTGTGCATGTGCATTGTGCAAACGTGCAGGGCACACCTGCTGGACTCCACATGTCCTCAGTGCCGAGGACCCAGCTGGCGCTAGTGGGCAAGCGTCCCTTACCCTCCTCACTCCTCTTACTGGCTCTCTTTGTTTCCCACACATTGCCCAAGTACCTACTCTGTGCCAGGCACTATTGGCAGCAGGGTACACAAAGCAAGTCTGCTGGGGCCTCCTGTGCCAGCCACAGGGAGAGGGATTCCCTGGGAGGGAGCCAAACCTCCTTGCTGTTCTCTCCTGCTCTGGAGTCTATGGATTTCTGTTAGCAGCTGGAAGGTAGTTGCACCCCATTAGGGGCCAGGGCATTCTGGGTTTACTCATACACTCCTTTCTGTTCATGTTCTACTCCAACTTTCAATTTTAAGAAGTAAATATGCAATTTTTTTCCTTCCTGTAATTTTCCCTGCTATGGCTGTGAATGTCAGAGCAGCTGGAAAATGTGAATAGCTCAGTGTTTTCTAAAAGTAAAAGCAGGCTGCACAGCATCGTGCCTTGTCTGCTGCTCTCAGCCGGATCCCGAGCTCTGCTCCGGGGAGATGCGCTTCAGGCTGAACTGTCAAGGGAACTTTAACCCAAATAATGTGTCCCCGCCTTCCATTAGCAATGAGATAATTGCCAGGGAGTGGACGTGTGTGTGTGCGTGCATGCATGCGTGTGCGGGAATCTACTTACACGGTCAAACTTTCTGCATTTTCCTCTGGAGACTTTCGGAGGTCAGGACAGTCTGGTACCTGCTTTTGTTTGGGAGAAACAAGTCAGACAGATCTGGGTGGCTTAGTTGCTGCGTAACCTTGGCCGTATTTAGTCTCTCTGCTTCTTAGTTTCATCACCTGTGAAACAGAGTGGTGGGCTTGGAGATACGATGCCCAAATCCCCTTTCCGGAAGAACTCTCTGATCACCCCAGGCAATTTGTGGGCAGCAGCCAGCCCCCAGCTGTCAGCTCCTTTGGGATCTACTTCGGCTGCAACAGACAGTCTCATTGAAGGTCGAGCCCTCTCCTGACCAACCCACATCCAGCTCCTGAGGAAGGAGAGGCTGGGAGGTTCAGCCATTTCTGCCTGTCGAGCGACCAGGGACAGGCTGGGCCAGCTCCAGAGTTCCCCGTCCAGGTGTGGCTGGACCTGAGTCCCTGCTCAATTTCTTCTGTGCACCTCAGCATCTTGCCTCTTACCTTCACAGGTGTGGATCTTTAATACACACCTTGCACCCCAAGCTTCATCTCAGCATCTCCTACAGAGAAGCAGACCTGTGACAGATAAGGACAGTGATCTTCACGAGATCACTGTGTAGAAGCTACAGGGGATGTTTACATGTGGCTACTGTAGTGCCTGGAACATTAGCAGAGCATGATAAATGTCTACTTCTTTCCCTTTCCTTCCCCTAAAAGTGGTGACACTAAGTCCCAGTCCAGGCCTCGAGCAGGCATTCGCTGCCTGCGCCCTGTCTCGTAGGTTTGGATAAAACCGGGAGAGGAGAGTGGTCCTGAGAGGCTGTGCTGGCTGCTGAGTCTGAAGGCCCAGCCCAGGGCCCTGGAGCCACTCCGGTCCCTGGGAAGCTCACAATGCCCGATCACAGCGGCCCTCTTCAAGGCTTCTTGCTGAAAAGAAATTGAGCATGCAAATGTTCTTTTATCATAATCACCACGTATCCACAAAGTAATTCATAAAAGTGCTGGAAATATATTGGAATTCAATATTGTTTTAGTCCAAATCAATATTAATAATTGTTTGCATTTTTAAAGTGCACTTTGCAATTGAAAAATGCACAAAGATCAACCAGTAGTTGCTAACACATCAAATTTTCCTATTAAAGGCATAGTCCCTTAACTTTAAAATGTTTCTCATACAACAGGGGATGGCGCTGATCCATGAAAATGGTTATTTATTATTTACGTGCACGACATTAGAATTTGCTTCCATTATGCGTGAGCTGAAAGGCCAGTAACTTTTATTTTAAGTTCTTGATTTTTTAAAAATTAAATGTTTTATTTTAAGATAACTTTGGATTCACATACAGTTGTAAGAACTAACACAGAGGACTCCTGTGACCCCTGACCCCACTCCCCTCCGTAGCAACATGCCACACAACTGCAACGCGGTGTCACCATGAAGACACTGGCACCGACAGAGTCAGGATCGAGCATGTTTTCACCACCGTAAGGATTCCTCATGTTGCCCTTTTAAATTATTTAAAATTAATGCTTTTTAAATGACAAAGGTAACTATAAATTCAATGGGATCCCCTCATTAGCCCTGTTTAGATTTTTGCCTGGAAATGATTTCTGTCAATAAGTGAGACACTGTCCCAGCTGGGCTCAGTGTGAGCGGTCACCTCCATGCAGGGGTGGGGGGACTCGCCTCAGCCAGGCAGGCCTCGGGGGCACGGTGTTGTGGATTGGAAAGACCCGAGGAGGCAGGTCCCAGTTCAACACTTGTGTCAGGGGCCTTTGCTCCCTCCGCGAGGACAAAGTTGTCTCAAAGGGAGATGACGTGGCAGCTCTGGTCCACAGGGGCCCAGCACCAGCCCAGGTTTGTGGCTAGGGTGTGGGCAAGGGATGTTCCCATCAGAGGGCCACCTGCTCTGCCTGAAAGTGGCCTCCTGCAGATAAAGTCAAAAAGGTGACTTTCTGTTCTCCAAGACATTTGTCCCACACCAGGGTTACAAGGAACTTGGGAACTCACCCACAATGGATATTTTGGCTGCAGACCGACTATGAGATTCATTTATTTTATTCTGAGGAAAATAAAATCTTGAGGGTCTCACAGGTGATTGGAGGGGCAGCCAGGCCTTGAACCTGAGCTCCCCACTCTTAGTCCGTGTCCATCCCATGAATGACATCCTGCTGCCTGGCCTGGCTTCCTGGGGCCACAAACTCAGCTCCCCAAGTCCTGGTCATGTTCACATGGTCACGAACTTGACCACTCTGGTCCTCCTCAGCTCCTGGGCCCACACCCAGTCACCTGTGGGGTGACTGAAACTAACAGGTAGAGAGTGATTTCTGCTAGGTATCAACCTTCTGTTTGCTTTCATGGATTTGTTTTATTGTGGTAAATGCATATGTAAAATTTTCCATTTTAACCGTTTTTAAGTCCAGAGGCACTGAGTACACTCACATTGTTGTGCAGCCATCACCACAGTCCATCTCCACGACTTCTCCGCCTTCCCCAGCTGAGCCTCTATGCTCGTTAAGCAACGATCCCCCTCCCCCAGCCTTTGGTAACCAACCACTACTGTGCTTTGTGTCTCTGAGTTTGGCCACTTGGAATCACACAGTATTTGTCCCCCTGTGACTGTCATGTTTGACAGCACAGTGTCCTCAAGGCATGCTCGTGCTGCTCCCATTGACTTCCGATCGACGTATTCAAACTGTGGTTTTGTTTGGGAATTCTCTGACATGATACTGTGTATTTGGAGATAATCCATTTTCTGACATCTAAATGTCTTGTGTACTCGCACATATATTACATGTGTTAAGGTGCATGTAGATACAGTGAGTCAACATTTACCTCTCCCAGGATGTGAGTTAGTCCTCAAGCCCCATGAGCTGACATCGGCCGGCCCAGGAGGGTTCGGAAGTGCTGCCCTGGCAGGGAGCGTGCTGTTGGTGTGTGGGCGCTGTCAGGCTCCGTCAGGCTCCCGGTGGAGCCCCCTTCCCTGCCTCTTCTTCTCTCGTGAGTTTGGGCTACTTCGGACCTGATTCTAACCCAGACCTGACCGAAGCAAACCCACAGCTCTCTGAAACCTAAATGACCCTTCTAAAAGTCCAGGTCTGTGGAGTGCCTCTCGGCACATGGCCTGGACACCTCCCTCCATTAACACACGCTGTTCAGCATGCCGCAGGGGCTGCCGATCCCCTTGCTGTGCCAGGCACCGCGTGGCAGCACTGGGAACACAAAAGTGGGCAGAGGCCCCAGCCCTGCTCCCAAGGCTCTGAGAGCCTGTGGCAGGCCTTTGAGTGCTCTCCACACTGTGGGGGAAGGGCTGTACGTGAGGGGCACACATGCACAAGATTTGGGGTACTGAACCCCCTTCCAGACTCTGCCATGGTGGGACCGGGGAGGGTCTCAGCTTCTCCACTTGCCTCATTGGCATAAAATGCCCTGAAAATAGAGGAAGTCCTAGACAGAGGTGGTATTTATGGTGTGGTTCTACCCCTAACAGCTGTCAAGGGCCTTGCAGCCCGTGGCGCCTGGGCCAGGCTCTCCGGAGCCCCTCGCCACAGCTGTGTGTTTGCGGGCTTCCCCTCAGCCTCTCTGTGTGAGTGACTGGGAAGGTGGGCGGTGGCGTTCCTAGTGGAGCCAGTGGGGCAAGGCTTTGGGGCTGTCGGAGCCTGATTTATGACACCTCAGCCTCTGCCTCAGCACTCTTCTCCCCACTGCAGGGAGCATGGGGGATTAAAGGGAATATCTGTCTTGTAACAAAGAGGTGGATAGTGGAGAATTCCCTGACCCAAGAGTAGGGTGCCGCCTTGAGGGCCTGGGTACGACGGGGCTGGGCCCTGGGTATTTCAGGACCCAGGTCAGCGCTCCCGGGCAGGAGCTGTGCCACCTCCAGCCCCGCCCTCCAGCCCCACCCTTGGCAGCAGAGCATTGCAACTTTGTGCCTGTGTGTAAAAACTGGAGGGGCTCACAATGCGCCGCCGCTGCCGCCGCTGCCGCCGCTGCCGCCGCTGCCATTAGAGCGGCTTTAATAAGCTGCAGGATTTTAATGATCTGAAATCAAGGAGAACCCCATCTCAGAAGTAAAGCAGGAACCTCACACATGGAAGAACTTGTCTGACAAAACAGATGGAGGTAGTGTTCTCGGGGGACTGGGCTGTGTGCTCCGTTTCAACATGGGGCAAATGAGTTCCCGAGGCCAGGAGGCTGCGGAGGGAAGCGGCGGTCAGCCCCAGCGCCGCCCCAGCGGGGGCAGAGCCAGGTGGGCCCCTCTGCCGCCAGGGCTAACGCTTGGTGCCGGATTCAAGATGCAGTGCCTGGCTCCATTCTCCTCAAGTTGCCATAGCAGCCTCTCTCTCTCTCTCTCAATGAGCAGCTTCTCCTGGAGCCCTCAGCCCGGAGGGAGGGACGTCATTGTTTGCTCCTGCCCCTGCGAGGAGGAGACTGACAGGACAGAGAACTTTCCCAGCCCGGTCCGCACACCGAGTGGGTGCACCCATGAGGATGAACCCGGATGCCTCCTGCTGCCTCCCCTGGGGAGTGGGGTGGGTCCCTGCAGCCGGAAGGGGCCCTCTGGGTGGCTGGGGGAGCATCCAGGCCTCGGAGCAGCCGCCGCAGCCAAGCATGTCCTTGGAGCCGTCCGGGCGTGCGCCTGCCGGCCCATCGCCACTGGAGGTGCGTGTGCTTTGGCTGAATTCCCAAGTCCTTGCTTGTGCCCTGAAGTGAATTTTCCAAAGAGACACATTTGAAAATCAGATCAATAAGGAAATGGGAGGAATACTTAGCCCTGCCCTGTATCCCAGGGGGTGTTTACAAGATTAATTGGATTCTTTTCTTACAGTAAGAATTGGTGATGCCGTTCAGGTCTCGGAGAGAAGCCACTGGGAGGACTAGGAATTGTGATGAGGGCAGGCCCCTCTGGAAACTCAGTGGACTGTTTATTTTTCTCGCCTTGCCCCACCCCACACTGCCCCAGTCATTTGAGTTTCCTTGTCCGTTGGTCTCGCAAGGGAGGCAGGGAGATGGAGGAGGGTGTTCGGTTTGTCGTTGGAATAGAGGGTGATGCAGTGCGAGGTGAGGATGCCCCCGTCCCAGGTGGGAGCGGAGGCCTGTGACTGTTTGTGGGGCCCTGGGCAGCCTGGGCCTGCCTGTGACATTTCCCAGCGTCCACCACCCAGGCAGCAGCTCGACTCCCAGGGGAAGGAGGTAAACAGCCACTGGACCAGCATCTCCTTGTTGCCTTGAAAATAACCTGTGACTTTGAAGACAAGGACCTCGGGGGAACAATAGATCAGTTGCATACTCTCTGCAGTGTCTGGTGGTGTATTGATGACCTCCCACCTAACCCCCCTTTAAAGAAAGGAGATTCTTGCAGACTCTGCTGTCGGCCCCCTCCTGGGGCACTGAGACCCAGCCAGACGCCAACCAGGTACCCAGAAGGGGAGGCGTGCTAACCTTTTGATTCCTGTTTGCACGGAGCAGGGAGCTAGCTGGCTCGATGGTCTCCAGCGAGAGCAAACACTGACAGGAGGGTGTGATGCTTTGGGGCTGGGCAGGGGAAGCCCTAGTTCCCACTCCCTGGGCATGCAGAAGGTGCCTGTGTTCCCCGGGAGGCCAACAAAGGGAAGGGGCTCCAAAGCTGCTCATGAAATGTCCTGATGCCAGAGGTCCTCTGGGATCAGATTGGCCTCCTGGCCGGGTGTCAGGCTTGGGAGGCCCGAGTAGCTGCAGAATGTGTCCGACACCACGGCCCGCAGGATCAGGGCCCCGTGGCACTCTCCTTATAGCTGGGGTCTTGCTGCGGACTGTCAGTGGTGTGGGCGTGCAGGTGCTCGCCTGTGCATACTCAGGCGTGTGTGTACATATGTGTTAGTGCATGTTCTGTGTGTCTTGGCCCCACTGAATCAGTGAGTGTAATGCCATCCCCCTCTTTCAACCCTGGGGCCAAGTGCTGGGTGGGGGCAGAGTGAGGGTGGAAGAGAATAGCTCCACCTCCCGCATCAGTGCCTCACACTTCCCCAGGAACTTGGGGCTGGCCCGGTGGGCCCGGCATGCAGTGCTGGGGGGCAGCATGGCAGTGAGCATGCTGTGGGCAGCACTGACAGCGACGTTGTCCTTCAGCACAGCCTGAGGCCTGCACTGGCCCCCGGGACAGCTCCATCCAGGGCAGCCACAAAGGGGGAGGCCATGACCCCACATGAAAGGCATTAGAGTCTGAGCCATGGGGGACAGGGACATGGGGCTGCCCATTTTTACCCACTGAAAGCCCAGGGCAGGGGGTCCCCGGTGATGGCAGGAAGCAGCAGTCTTTCTCTGAGGTGGGGGCTGTTGCAGTGAGGTTGGGGTGAGCCTGAACCCCCAGAGCCAGCTCCAGAACAAAGCTGAGCCTAGCTCGGCACTACCTCCCCAGCGTGAAAGCTGGGAGGTCATGGGAACCACCTGTTCAGCACAGCTCAGAGATCACCGCGTGCAGGCACGCTCCTCGTGCGTAGAGGCCTGGGGCAGGTTAATTAAAGTTAACTGAGTGAAAAAATAATTACAGAGACTGCAGAGGGGAGAAACCCAAACCTGCAATTTAGTGCTCCTCAGCCCCAGAGCTTTCCTGAGCACCATCCAGTCCTTGGGATTTTTGGTCTGGGCAGCGGAGGGAGGGCTTCTGTTATTACCACTTCCTGCCTCACGCCCCACAGGCTGAACTCAGAGGGACAGTAGCTGGGACTTCCTGCGCCAGTGCCTGGGTGCCAGGTCAGGCACTGGTTCCCTGTACTTGAGGAGACCTGAACAGAGAAACACCCTTGTGCTGAGCAGGCACCTTTCCTCTGGTCTGGGGCCCAACCAGGCCCCACCTGTGTCTCAGAGGCTGCTGGGAGCTGCCCACTTGGCTCAGCCTCCCTCGGACATTGCCCTGCTCCAGGATGGGTGAAGCCAAGCTTCCTTGGGTGGAAAGAGGGTGGTGTGTGCCCTGACTGTGTGACTTAGTGGACTGGGTGTCATACCGCAAACCAAAGTGTCACTGGTTCAGTTCCTGGTCAGGGCACACACCTGGGTTTTGGGCTGGGTGCCCAGTTGGGGACATGTAGGAGCAAGCAATCGATGTTTCTCTCCCTCTCTTTCTCCCTCCCTTCCCCTCTCTCCAAAAATAAATAAATAAAACCTTTAAAAGGGAAAAAAGAAAGAAGGTGGCCTCCCTGGGCCCAGGCTGGTAAGAACTGGAAAAACCGGGGGACAGAGAGACCCTTTTTCAAAGGGGCGGCCCTGGGGCCCCTGCCCACCCGGCACAGCCTCCCGTGCGGGCTCCTCTGCAGCACCCGGGCTGCCCACTGCAGGAACTCACGTCCTTCCTGTAGGCAAACGGCCTTGGGTTGCCCCATTTTGACCCATAGCCTGGCCCAGCTGGGGTCACAGGTTGATACTGGGGCATTGGGGATTCCTTCCCCTTCAGGAGGAGCCCGGGGAAGGGGCGAGTTGCCTGCAGACCGTGCGTCTGCAGTGGCCCATCTGTAGGAATGTGAGGGCTGTTGGCACCAGCCTCTGAGCCTGGGATCGGTCAGACTCAGGTCCGGTTGCCCTGCTTCAGCCCCAGGCCTGAGGGCCTCATGATCGGGGACAACCACGATCTGGCCAGAGCTTCAGCTCCCATTAGTGTGACTATGTCCACAATCCCACCAGCCCATCCATCCATCTGTCAGGGGGCACAGCTCTGTGTGCTGTGGAGGAATGGCTGAGCGGGGGCGTCCGTCTGTCCCTGACATCCTCTGGGCCTGGGAGGCTCCTTCTCGAAGCCTCCTGCTCTGTGGACACCCTTGTCCTGAGCAACTCAGAGATGGGCCAGGACCGAGGGAGATCCAAGGACTTCTTATCTGCCAGGCCAGTTGCAAGGGAAAAGGACCTGGATTCCTGCCTGTACCTGGAACCCACCGTGGGGCACCTGCGTACTTGTTTAGAGGCTCAGAGTCTGGACAGTGCAGGTGGGTGGCCGCTGTCCCTGGCTCTTGGTTTCGGGGCCTTACTCTGGGCTCCCTCAGGCAGAGGCCAGGGCGTGCGCCTCGCCTTGGTTTTTCTGGGGGTGCCGATACAGGAGACCCTGAAGGAAAGCTGGTGTCCCAGCCACAGGTGGTGAGTGGACTTCCCTCAGCCTGCCTGGGTTTGAAAAGGGGGAAGGGACACACCTGAGTAAGCTGAAGGGCTGAGGGCTCTAGGGAGTACACTTGGCCATGGGCAGCGACTGGGGCCTCCGCCTGCCCAGAGGCCCTGTGCCTCGGTGATGGACCATCTTTCTCCCCCTCTGCCCTGTAGACCGTGGCCTGATGGACACCTGGTGTAGACAATGAGGGAAGGACTCGCTTCCCACACCCAAGAGGTGACCCCGGAGCAAGGCTCGGATGACCCTACGTGCCAGAACAATGCAGCTGGCCTGCATGTTTTCATCCATCCTGCTGTTCGGAGCTGCAGGCCTCCTCCTCTTCATCAGCCTGCAGGACTCCACAGAGCTCACCCCCCGGCAGGTGCCAGGTGAGTCCTCGAATTTGGCCTTGCTGCCTGCTTGCCCTCCAAGGCTGCCCTGGTGCCAAATCTGTGCCGAGACCCCTGGCAGGAAAAGGAGGGGTCCTGGCCCCCTCCTGGCGGGCATCAGCCTCAATGTGGGAACACTGTGTCTGATGTCAGACTACTAGCCTGAGGGCTATGGCCTCTGACCTCTGGCCTCTTGGCCTCTAGCCCCTGCACTCCTTTTGGGAATGATGGCCAGGCTGCCCATCTCTCAGCCGGTTGTTGCCTTTGGTGAAACTCAGATTTAAAGAGGATTCTGTTGTCTCTCAGGGCCTCTTCCACATGATCTGAGGGACATCAGAGGGTGAATAGTTTCTCCTTGAACCAATGCCCAACCATGGAGACCACTTGAATCCAGCCCCTCCAGCCTGGGCAGATGGGTTAGGGGGACCTCCTGGCTTTTTGAGGATGAGACTGCTCCTGCTGGCACCCCACCTGCAGCCTCCTATCCCACCTGTCCCTAGTGACCTACTGGAGAGGTAAACCCTCCTTGACTGGCAGAGGTCTGCTGGGGGCAGGGGCGATGGCAGTGAGGGGAGAGCAGGACAGATGATTCTGGAGCCTTTGACAGATAGGATGTGGACAGGGAGCTTGGGCAAGGTGCCTGCTGGTGGGATACATCTCCTGCCTCAGAGAACACAGCAGGGTCAGAGGGCAGCAGGCACGGGGCCAAGGCCAGGGTCGCTCTGCTTTGGAGTGAGAGGGAAGTGCCGTTGCCAGGCCCAGAGCGCTCAGCAGTGGTCAATAGGACCTTGTTAGGGGAAGATCCATGAAGATACCCATGTATGCCGTGCTCTGGGACATGGACAATATGAAGGAGGCGTGGAGTCTGGGGGCTCAGGCAGAGGGTTCCTGCACCATCTCTGCCGGCTAGACATAGCACAGGAGGGCAGAGCTTGGCCTGGAGGCACCTGGCTCTCAGGGGCCAGGGGGCACACGGTGCTCGGGCAGACAGCCTCCTCCCAGCTCCCCTCAGCACTGACTGGTGCTCACTCTCAGGGTGGAGTGTGTGCCGGCAGCCAATAGGCGGAAAGGCAGAAAGAGCACAAGGACACCGGAGTCAGGGCCCCCGGCTTGGTACCTGCTGCCAGAGGCCCTGGCGGGGGAGGCCTGTGGGTTGATTCTTTCATCACAGAGGGTTGGTGAGAGGCGGCCAAGGCCTTGTGTCCCGGGAGATGGCAGCAAGTCATTGGTGCTGACTCACGCCAGGCCAGACCCTCACAGATGGCAGCTGTCACAATTGGGTCTGGCTGCTCCCCAGCAAGGACATGTGACCAAGCTGGCTCCTCTGTGGGGACTTTGCAGCTTCGTGTGAGGCTAACAACTCTGCCATCAGAACAGGGCCCATGGGCAGCGCCGTCAGAACCGACTGACAGTCGACCCCACAGTCGTGCATCATCTGTGAGGAATCGAGCTCCTGAAAAGGGGACCTCAAACACAGCTGGGGGTGAATGGCACCACACACCCTTGGTGTGTGTCTGGGGCGGTGCACACGTGGGCAGAGGGGCCTCATGGCTATTGTCTGTGTTCTCCTGTGGGGCCAGCCAGGGAGAGCAGGCATAGTGTGTCTGTGGGGTGCAGCTGGGGCGGGGCCATGTGCCTGTCTGTGGTATACCCCAGAGGCAGGGGCCGTGGCCTGGGTGGGGTTGGGTCTGGTGGCTGGGATCTCCTGGGTGAAGCGGTGAGCTGGGTGGGTGGGGGAGGATCGCAGAGGCTCAGGCTGGCACAGTGTGAAGGATGGAAGGAAGCTGAAGCCAGCATCCCCTGCAGCCGGGCAGATGCAGACAAGGAGCAGCTTGGGGTTTGAGCCGAGTTTTTCAGGCTGTAAATGGAGCTCGACCACCCTCGCCACGTGCTGGGTGATGGGCAACCTTGACACTCTGCGTAAATCACATCAAACACAGTCATAAAACTTTAAATAATGCTTACGTTACTTTCCCTGAGCAAAGTGTTCCTGACACAGGCTGTTTGTGTTGATTTGTTACTATTCATTTATTCTTTCCCTGTACTTCTCACAGCAGCCTAATTGTGATTCGGTACCAAGAAAGCAATATCAAAGTAATTTTCCACAACATTAGTTACAATTTTCTTCTGATCTTTCAAGTGAAACAATCCCATCCTGTTGGCTTCTCTGAGCATATAAACCTTGATTACATTTATCTGTTGGAAACCAGTGCTTACAAAGTATATGTATCCAGTTGCAGGGGTGGGTGGCCCCAAGGGCCCTGGAGGAGCCTCTGTGTGGATTTCTGCCCGTGGGAGATGCAGGTGCAGGAGGCTGCCCCGTGAGATCAGTCAAGGCGGGGTGGTGGCCTGGTGGGGGGGTGGGGGGAGGTGGGGCATCTACAGGGGAAACTCCATACAGGGTGCCCTGTCTTTCACAGGGGCAGAAAGTGCCCTGGGAACGGAGTCACTGGGGTCTGCTGGTGGCAGCACTGACCAAGGTGGGAGGGGGAGGGTGCACAGGTGAAGATATGGAAACAAGCTTGGGAGGACGGCTCGGAGCTGTTAACTACCTGTGGTCCCTTGGGGTTTGGGCGTCATAGAGATTTCGCCCATGCAGCTGCCAGGTGTTAAGAGCAGCTGGATTTCTCAGGGACCAGTCAGCAAGCCTCACATAGCTTGTGCATTAGACGAAATCCTATGGGGTTGCCAACTCTTGTAAATCAAGCTGTATTTTCAAAACGTTTGCTATATTTAAATCAAATCTTTTGAAATGTGAGTCACTGCCAGTTAACCTATCTTCATTCTAAGATTAGATTTTCTTGTATCAGAGAATTCACCTGTTCAACTTTTTATTCTTCAGTATTGCCAGGCCCTGAGGCTCCAAGAACCTCATTCCTTGACCCAGGAAACTAGACTTGCCCCTTCCCTAAGTGGAAGACTCAGAGAGCATGCCAGAACCGGGAACAACAGCCCTGCATGAGGGCCCTGGGGAGGCAGAAGACAGGCTCCACACCCATCGCCAGGCAGCCTGAACTTTCATGAGCTGGCTTTCTTTAGGAACTTTTCGTTATGAAGGGTTGGGGACATACAGAAGTAGATTCGACCAGTGCTGTGAACCCCATGTGCCCATCGCCCAGCACCCCCGGGCGGTCGGGCTGGCCCCTCTGCAGCCCTGGCCTCCTCCCTCCTTCCGTCTGGTTGTGAGGCATGTACCAGATGGAATGTCAATTCACCCGTAAATATTTCAATATGGTTCTCAGTTTAAAAGACAAGAGCCCTTTTTTTAAACGTTCAACAATTTCTTAATATTATTAAATGTCCAGTCAGTGTTCAAGTAACTTGTTGTCTCACAAATATTATAAATACTTTTATTTCCAATTTGTTGTGTTCAATACCCAGATCAGGCCGACACACTGCAGTTGGTGGGTGAGCCTTTAAATTTCCTCCATCTGTAAGAGTCCATCTTTATTTCTCTCTTGCTATTTCGTGGAGGAAACTAACTGGGTCACAAGTCCTGTAGCATTCCCCACAGTTGGAATTTTTGCTGATTGTGTCCGCTTGGTACAGTTCAATATTGTCTTCTGCTCTTTGTATTCCCTGTAAGTGAATTAGCAGTTCAATCAGACACAGGCTTGGTTTTTCCTTCTTTCTTCGGCCAGAAGCCACATGTGGTACCAAGCTCCTCCTTCAGGAGGCGCACATCTGCCTGTCTGTCTTTTGCGGTCAAAAGACTGGATCTTTCCATTCATTCCCTGGGACTGACAACATGCTCTTTATCATTCCTTCTTCATTCTTCTAAGTGGGATGGATTCTGTTTTAATGGGGTGAAGCAAGTCATTGTTAGTGATCCACGAAGCTGAAGTGACCAGTGGATTGACTGGTTTATTCATTGATACATTTTTAAAAAGTGACTTTATGATACAATTTTGTTGCTAGCCACACTATAAATACGTGGGGTTTTTTTAGTGTTTCATTTTGGCAGAGTGAGTTTTCTGAAAGCTGGGCCACCCATGTTTCAGTGACGAAGCTGTGCTTGCCTGAAGTCGTGGATGGTAGAGCCGGAGGGAGCAGGGGCTGGTGCTGGGGCGCCGAGGCAGGAAGGCAGCTCTGTGACCGCAGGGGCCCCCAAGCCCTGCCGAGTGCAGACCAGGGGGGCTGGGCAGCTCAGACGCTGTCTTGGCCCACAGCCTGCCCCAGGGCATTCCTTCTGGGCACGAGGGCATCCAAGGGCGATAATAATGACAACCACCACCAGGTATTCACCACGTGCCAGGTCTTGTGCTGAGCACTCTACACATTTCAATGCATATAGTTTTTATGAGCAGTGATTATTCCTATTTGCAGACAAGGTGCCAAACACTCCCTAGGGTGGACACACCACCAGCATCACTACTGATGTGACTGCACATGCTCAGGGACCCACCTTGTGACAGGTACTGTCATGAGCACTTTACATGTACTTGGCATCCTGCTTTCAAACCCATGAGTTAAGTGCTGTTACACCATTTGAGAGATGAGATTTCTGGGGTAAGGGAGGTGAAGAGCTGGGCCCGAGGCCACACGCTTTGGGCTTCAGAGCCACCTTCAGAGCTGGCTGCTGCCCCCTCACCTGCTGCCTTCCCAACCACTGTGATGCTCCTATTGCCTGGTCTGGGCCTGGCACAGAGCCTATGGGGGAGGAGAGCATGGGTCAAGGTTTGGAAGCACGAGAGAATGTGGCATGGCAAGGTCTCCCTGTGCGCCCGGGGCTTGGAGTGTGACCTGTGGATGCAGACTCAGTGGCTGAAGACACAGCCAGGCTGGGGCCCAGGGAGCCCTTGGAGCTTTGCTGGAGAGCAAACCTTTGCCACAGGCCATGGGGAGCTCAGGGGGATTCTGCGGGGGGAGTGGCTATTAAAAAGCCCGCTCTAGTGGCCGAATGTTGCGGTGCTGCAGGCAGGAGCAGGGAAGAGGACAGTCACCGAAAGGAGACCAGCTGGGAGGGGTTGAGTGAGATTGGAAGAGATGGCAAGGCCCAGGATGGGAGGGGCCAGGGTGGTGCACTCAGGGGCCAGGTTCGGAGTTGGACCACGTGGGTGGGAGGATGAGGAGAGTGAGGAGAGCAGTCATCTTGGTTCAGGGTGAATTCAGCTGGGGTTTCTGGCTCTGGCAGATAGGGGTCAGGGGTGCCTCTCGATGAGGCAGACACCAGACGGGGCATGGTTTGGGGGAGGGGGCTGGAGACCAAACTTTCTATTTTAAGCAGACAGCATCTGAGATGCTTGGCGGGTGCGTGGAGCTGCCCTATCACCCCTCCACCTGGGGCTCCAGCCCCACAGACCTCAGAACCAGGTGGGAAGCAGGAAGCCCCACCTCGCCTCCACCTTCATCTTCACTCTCAGGTCATACAGCCACTCCTTCCCTCTCACACACCGGAGGGCAGAGTCCTGGCTGGAGGAGTCAGGAGGGCTTCCTGGAAGAGGGCAGTTGTTTCTTGGTTGCCTTCTCTACCTCACCAGAGGTGACCAGGCACTGACCCCCAGCAGAAGCACTGAAGTGGACCTGCATGAGACTCTGGAGCCTGGGGTTTCTCCCCAGGGCACACACTGCTGAGTGTCCGGGCCAGCAGCTCACAGCCAGAAGTCAACAGAGCCAGAATTCCAACGCCCACCGGCCTGGCTGGCTCCGGGGTCCTGCTCTGGTCCTGGGGAGGAGGTGTGGCCCTCATTCTTGGTGCCACGGGGACCAGAGACACACAGCCCTGCCTGAGCCCGTGATAAGGGCCACGCTGCAATGCCAGGGGTTTGTCTTGTTCCTGCCATGACCGGTTTTGTCCAGGTATACCCCACTGGGGCTCGGAGAGCACACCGCCAGACCGAAGGCCTGGTGGGCCAGGGCCACAGACGTACCTGCTGCGAGGCTCCAACAGCTCTGCCGTCGCCCGTGTGAGGGTGATGTGGAAAATGGAAGTGTGGTGCCCGTCCCTCCTTGGCCCTGTCCAGGGAGGGGCAGCCTGCTGGGCCAGGGGTCCCAGCCCCTCCAGCTTCCGTGGAGCCATCTGCTTTCCCTGCACAAGTAGGTTTTATTGGAATCCTCTGTTTCCTGAAACCATTCTCTAACAGCATTGCAGAACATCATATATATTTCCTACAAACCTTGCGAGGCTGACACATCCTTGTTGTGACTGTTAATATCAGAAGTGACATGTAATTGCAGTGATCCATCCTCTTAAGTAGCTGGCAATCTATCATTGCAAAATCAGCAGGGCTGGGACTCTCGGAACCCGGTGTTTCTAACCAATGTACCTGCAGCTTGTCCAAGCTCTTACCGAGTGCCGCTGGGCTCACCAGGGCTGCCCCGCCCTTCCTCCACTCACCTGTCTGCAGCCACGGCAAAGAAAAGTGACTTAGGGAAAAAACCACCCACTGACTTTCATTCTCTGGAGTGCCCTGTCCTCGTCACAGCATGCGCCAGGCTCGCAAAATCAGGGTTGGGATGCTTGTAACAGTAACCCTTTGGCTTCCTGCCCCCACTTTCTTGGAAACTCCACAATAGCTTTGTGGGGGTTCTTCTTGGTGCCAGGGAGTGGTCAGTGAACTGGAGCCCTGGTGGGCTCTGTGTGGACAATGTGAGGGCTGGGGATGGAGAGGGGACTGTGGATGGCCCAGCCTGCCTCAGTGGGGTGGGTACATTGAGGGAGGGCCTGCACATTTGGGAGCACCACTCACACTGTGTTCTGTGCTAATTGCAGGGTAGTGTTGACTTAAACTGCACTGTGAAGGGTGCCCCTTGGAGTTGTGCAGAGGGCAGTGCTGATGCAGGGGCAGCCATGGGGCCTGCACGTGGCGATTGGCCAGTGAATGCCCAAAAGGGGGGTGGTGTCAAACATGCAACCCTTGGGTGTGGGCACCCAGAGCTCAGTGGGCTTGGGGGACCCTGGGGATGCTGACTTTGGGGCCTTCTCTGATTGTGTTTTTGGGGACAGGACTTCATGAAGGATCCTCACTGCTGCCTTCCCTGGGAGGCCCTGACCTCAGGGCATCCATGTGGGTCCGTCTCTGAGGTGGGAGCTGATCTACCACAACCCTCTCTCACCTGAGACTGGGCTGTTCTGAGCGGCAGCACCTGCCCTCAGCTCCCTGCATCTGCTTCCCTGATGTGATCTCGATTTCCTGTGTCCCTCCACTCGCCTGCAGGTGGGGGGACACTTCCCTCCTCCCTGCAAGACACCCTGGGGTCTCCAGCCAGAGCCTCTCCTTCCTTTGGTGCATTAAAATACGCTAAATGAAAAGTAATGCACATGTAGGAACTAATAACAGGAATCACCTAATTAAATTAGGAAACAGACATCATATTGCTGTAATCTGAAAATTCATATTAATTGAAAATGGTCCCAGAATTGTATGCTAAAGGTTCCTAGAGGTGGAGAAATTAAAAAGGAGAGCAGAATGGAATATTGGGACAATCATATCCAATAAGAGCAAGACTTATGTTTTAAAGGAATTAAAGTAAAATGCTAAAAATAGAAGACAGGATCCTTGTGTGGCTCTAATGAAGCTGTGGACAAAATGGCTTTGAAAGCCACAGAGCTCCCCACTCGTGCCTAGTGATAATTTTGAAAACAAGACAACGTAATTAGCTTCAGTGCCTGAAACACGGTCCCAGTCCTCGTTTGTCAGCGCCTGGCCCTGTCCCGGTGCCGGAGTTTCCCCCTCCTTCCCCCTGTGAGGGGGGCATCATTGCTCTCAACTTCCACTCGGAGAGGCAAGTCAGATACCCCCAGACCTGCAGCCAGCGGGGCCCCAGGCGGGATTGGAACACAGATTTGCCTGGTTGCAAAGCCTTTGCTTGGCGTGCTCTGCCCTCACCTGTTGCCACGAGTTCATGTCACGGTCTGCATTTCCTGTGTTTTCTGTTTTTCTGCCATTTCCTCAAAGGGCTTTTCTTGCTGACACTCAGCAGATTTTGGCGGCAGCCCACCTCCCTGACCCCAGCCCCAAGGCTCTGCTGGTGTCTTGGTTAACAAAGGCCACACAGAGACACCTTCTGAAATTACAGTCCAACTGGAAAACTGGGTCTCCCATTGTGTCCGGGCCTGAGTGGGGGCCAAGCGGGCTGGCAGTTCCGATGCTTATACCAGCCTCCGGAAGACCCAGTTTCAGGTGGTGTCTCTGTAGCAGTTAATTATCCCCCCAGGCCCTCTATTCAAGGGGTGAATCGTGCTCTGTTCACCTGAGATGTGAGTCATGACTCAGAGAGCCCAGAGCGGGGCTCAGGTGTGGGCTGACCCCTTTCCTGCTCATGGGGCCCAGAATAAATTGGAGGGACCTAGAGAGGAGGAGGAGGGACCAAGATCTGTGTGTGAGATGCCCCAGAATTACATCTGGCCTGGGATGCTGTGACTGCAGCTGGGCTGGCGTTGAGCCCAATGTCAGGGTGGTGCTGGGGAGGCATTCCAGCCGGAGTAGGGCCAGACCTTCTCTCCCTCCGCCAGTGCCCCACACCTTCCCAGCCCCCTCCCCATTCACCGCAGAGGCGTCTTCAGTGGGGGACACCTGCCCGTGGGCAGAGCCGAGCCCCCACTCAGCCCAGGAGACCTGCCAGGGAGAGCAGGAGCGCAGGACGAGACTGCAGCCCCAGAGAGGCACAGGGTTCGAAGGGTTGGCCCCTGCTGCCCTGCTTGCCTCTCTGCTCAGCCCTCCTTGGCCTGTGGTCTCAGGGCTGTGGGAGGGGTGAGCTCAGGACACAGTGAATCAGAAGACCCTGCCCACTGCCAGCGTGGGGAAAGGTTTGGTGGAGCCCTGCTTCTAGGCCCTGCCAACCTTCCTGATGTCCTAAATTACTGACAAGGGCAGTGGAGAAGTGGTTCTGTGCCAGAACCATTGCTATGGTCATAGTCCTCTCCATGGCCACTGTTTTTAAAACCCTGACAAGGTCACAGTGGTAGTTATGACAGTGGAGGCGCTGGAGGGCTGGCTCTGTAGGCTGGGGCACATCCACAGGGCAGTGGGTCCCTCAGGGGCGCCCTGGGGGGGTTGCTGAGGCCCAAAGGCCTCGGCTGCCAGCCTCGTGTGTTTATTGGGACACTTTTCATGTGGCTTTAGGGCCAAGGTGGGTGTTCTCCTTCCCAAAACATTTGCAGGAAGTTGGGAGCTCAGGCAGGCCCCACCTAGGCCAGGAGCTCATAGTTACGTATCTGCTGCTGTTTTCATTATAACTCTTATTTCCCCAGATGTGTGGCTCTGCAGAATTGATTTCAACCATGGTGGAACCCAGTGGACAATTCTTTCATTCAAGAATTTTACTTATGTGGGAAAAACGGCCGAACCTAGATGGGTCCCAACAGCCGCTGCCTGGGGACCCACCGGCCGGGCCATGTCCTTTTCTAGCCCCCAGACATCCTGAAGAGCACCCATAGCATAGGCTGGTCCCCATCTGAGCTCCCACTTCTCCCCAGCTTGGTTCGTCCCCAGAGCGGGTCAACAGTCTAGTCCCTGCCGAGTGGCTCTCAGCCCAGGTGGTCCCCAGCCTGGGTTGTACCGAACTGCTTGCCACTTTTTGTTTGTGAGTTTGAATGTGCTTTGTCCAGTGAAAGGCAGCCAGAAAGGAGCCTGGGACTCCCCTCCCTGCCACTCAAAGCTACCATTTGTGAATGCATTCGACCTTTACCCTCGAGTCTGGACCAGCCCTGGAGAGAGCGTGATGTGGAAAAGGAAGGGATGATGAGGCAGGTGTCAGTGAAAACAGCGTGGGGTCTCCAGTCCATCGGAAAACGGACGCTGAGCAGGGTCGGGGAGGGGAAGTGGACAGACGGCTCCTGCCGAGAGTTCTGTGTGGGACACAGGCCCAAGGTGGCCAGATCCTCCTTTTCGCTTTTTTCAAAGAAACTAGGAATGTATAACATATACTTATGTGAATTCTTCTGATTTTTAAGTGGCAGTTCAAATTTTAGAAGGTGTTTCCAGAGTCCAACAGTGTCAGCTTGGCCCCCGCCGTCAGTTGGCTGGACAGACAGGGTCTGCCAGTGTCCTAACCCCCTTGGGCTGAGGCCTGCCCCTCCCACTCTCCCTGTGCATCTCTCCTCCTCACCCCAGAGAGTTGGGGGGTCCTGGTGGGGAGGAGACTCAGATCACGCCAGACCCCAAGGGGTCATGGGCAGAGCTTCGCCAGGTGCCTGCTGACCACCATGGCCTGTTGGGGCGCCGAGGAGCCTCTGCGTGGTTCAGAGGGTCAGGAGCCCTGCCAGACACCTGTTCACCATGCAGGCATGAGCCCTGGGGGCCTAGAAGGTGACTAGTCAGCAGAAGCATGGGGGAGGGGCAAGGACCAGGTGGGAAGCCTGGGTAGGGCACGCGCAATGAAAACTTCCCTTCATTGACACACAGTTACTCCTATGTAGGTATTTGCACTCATGAGCAGGCTATTGTTTCTGTGAATAAAGGACGAATCATTTCTGGGCAATCCTCCCTGCAAAGGTGGGCCCTTCACCAAGCAGCTGGGGAGTGGGCTGTGGAGTGGGCTCGTTTCAATGGAAAATAACTTCCTGTCCCCACAGTGATGGCACATGGCAGAGACAGCTCCACAGACCTTCTTGCCTCCCCACCCAGGACACTGTCAAGCCTGTCAAGGGTACCCCAGGAGAGGGGCCAGGTCTGGCCTGGCAAGGGACACTTTGCAGACAATCCTTGCACTGCTGCCTCTACTTCAGGCCAGGGCCAGGCCTGAGGTAGATGGATGACGTGGCCTGGCCTTAGGGCTCAGTGAGAGGCGCCCCCGGCTTCCTGCCTGGACTGAAGGCTGTGGGGATGGGAAGAGCCCCAGGCACCCCTTACCCTCTGTCAGAGGGTGCGGGGTCCCCCAGGCAGTGGCTGTTGGGCACAATGGGACCCATCTAAGTTCAGCTGTTTTTCCCATGTAAGTAAAAATTTTGAATGAAAGAATTGTCCACTGAGTTCCACCATCTTCACTGGGGGTGTCAGTGGAACCAGAGAGTCCCGACCAGCAGCATCTGGGAGGCGGCCCCTGGGGGTGTGGTCTGACTGTGGCGATGCAGTGAGTGCCGACTGTGTACCAGGCACTGCACTTCCCGTGCCTTATGAACGTTTTCCCACTGAAGCCTCACAGCACCCTTCTCTGTTTTACAGATGGGGGAACTAGGGCGCAGAGAGGCAAGTCACTTGCCAAAGATTACACAGCCAGGAAGTGTCAGTGCCTAAACTAGAACCCTGGTCTTCAGATCCCAGACACACAGGTGCTCACTGGTGACTCTGATAGTCACTCAGAGCTGTGAAACTCCACGCTGTGAGTTGTGGGGTGCCAGAGGGCCAGCCTGGGGCTGCATGGCTCGCCACAGTGATGTCTGGGGTGTGCTTCATTCCCGTGCATTGCAGACGTGTTCTTACTTGTGCACACGTGTGTGCTGGTGAAGGGATGGGGACCTCTGGGAAAGTGCTTGCCTGTCTGGCTCTCATTCACAATCGTGTGTACAAAAACGTGTGTGTACAACCATGAGGTGTGTGCATGCCTCGGGCTTACAGCTCACGTGGGAAACACTTCCCACCAAAGTTTGGGGCCGGCTGCTCTGGGTGCTCACTGACATCTGAACATGCCAGGAGCAGGCGTGGGACACAGTCATGCCCAGGCTGAGGCTGGTGATTTCTGAGGCTGCAGGGGCCCAGAAGTAGGTGAGTAAATGCCATTTCAGCACCAAGTCAGCAAAGCCAGGTATTGTAACCCCCTGCCTGAGACCTAAGCAGACCAAATAATGAAACTATATTGATAATATTTCAGGTCAAGTGATCGCTGCTCGAATTAGTTCCTTCCCAGAACCCAGCCAGAAGGAGCAGCAGCAATTAAAGGATTTTCTGGGCTTAAACGAAGCTGCTCACCAAGCAGGTACAATATACAAGGGTTTGCAAAATGTGTGTGGGCCTTGTCCCTTCCTGGGAACAGGAGGGACAGTCAGGACAGGAAGACCAGGAGGAGCTGGGTTCTTACTGCCGTGGCACTTTCCCACTTGCACTCATTTATTGCAGAGACTAGGTCCATGAGGTCCCTGTTCCAATGGGACTCACAGTGACCAGGGTGATGGGGAATTCAGCGCTATTCCCAGGAGCTCTTGGTGTCTGGAGCTGCCTCCTCCTCCCATTCTGCAGCTGCAAACTAGGGTCTGAGGCTGAGGATGTGCTGGGACTTCCCGCTGATCAGAGAAGGAGAAAGGAAGGGTGTCAGAGTGGCTTGACCATTTCTGTGTCCTAGAGAGAGCAAGGCAGACAGGCCCAGCAGCAGACGTCACACCCAAGCTGGGACATTGCCCCACCAAGCCTGGTTTTCCTTTTTTCCATTTGCTTCATTGAGGGGAACACACAGCCCTTCCCAGGGAGGAGAAAATGCCAGAATATCAGTGGTGTGGGCTGACTGAGCTGCTGTAACCACCTGGACTGAGTAAAAGGGAACCTAAAACTTTTTAAAAAATCAGGAAGGAGAAGTCCCAGGAACCAGAAAAAGAGAGGGGAGTTTGGAGAGAAGCAGTAAACGCCAGGGAATGCCTGCCACAGGGCAGGGGGCTAGGGCCTTCGAAAATAAGCTTTATTCAGGTAAAATTTACATGCCATACATTCACCTATTTTACATGTACATTTCAATGATGTCTAACAAGTTTTCAGAGCTGTGCACCCATCACCACCACCCAGTTTTAGGACGTTTTCTCCGCCCCCCAAATCTCCCATGCCCATTCCAGCCCATCCCGCAGCCACTCCCTACTTGCTGTGTCTACTGGTTTGCTCTTTCCGACATTGCACACACGTGCAATCATGCAGCACGCAGTCTTTTACAGCCGGCTCCTTTAGCTTAGTGTAACGTTTGGAAATCTGTCATGTCGTAGCTTGTACTAGTAGTTTGCTCCTCTGTCTTGCTGGGTCGTGCTCCATTGTGTGGACGTTGGTTTATTCCTTCACTATTTGATGGTCATGTGGGTTGTTTATACTTTTCAGCTGTTATGACTAATACTGCTATTAGCATTCACATGCGAGTCTTTGTGTAAACATATGTTTTCAGTTCCTTTGGGAAGAGATTCAGGTTGCATAGTAAATTTATGTTGACCTTTTTAAAGAAACTGCCAAACTGTTGCCAGAATGACTGCACCGTTAATGATCCCACCAATAACGTGTGAGGGCTCCAGTGTCTCCACAGTCACATCAACACTTGTTATTGTCTGTCTTTTTAGTTATAGCCATTCTAGCGGGCGTAAAGTGGTATCTCATTGTGGTGTTAATTTGCATTTCTCTAATGACTAATGATATTGAGCTTATTTTCATGTGCTTATTAGCCATTCAAATATCTTCTTTAGTGAAATATTCTAGTCAAGTCTTTGGCCCATCTTTTAAATTGTTACTTGTTTTTTTATTGAGTTGTTATTCTTTATTTTCTAGATACAAGAACTTACTAGATTTGCAAATAATTTTTCCCATCTGTGGTTTGTTTTCATTTTCTTAATGGTGTCTTCAAAGTGCAAAACTTTTGAAATTTGGAGTACAGTTCATTAATTTTTTTTCTTTTATGGATCATGCTCTTGGTGTTGTATTTAAGAAATCTCTGCTTAACTTAAGGTCATAAAGATTTTCTCCTCTGTTTTTCTACAAGTTTTTGTAGTTTTAGCCCTTACATCTATGTCTGTGATCTACTGTGAGTTAATTTTTGTACTTTGTGTGACGTAATGTTCTACCTCCATCTTTCCGAGTGTGGCTGGCCACTCGTCCCGGCTCCACCTACTGAAGACCATCTCTTCCTCCCCATTGAATTGCTTTGGCACTTTGGTCAAAAATAAATTGGCCATAAATATAAGAGTTTTTCTTCTGGTGTCTCAGTTCTGTTCCACTGATCGGTATGTTGATCCTTACTCCAACAGCATAGTGTCTTAATTATTATGAGTTTACGAAAAGGATCACACACCATGAAATCAGAAAGTATAAGTCCTCCAGGTTAGTTCTTCTTTTTCAAGATCACTTGCTCTCTAGGTCTTTGCAAAACCCTGTAAATTTCCATGTAAATTTTAGGATTAGTCAATATCTGCCAACAAAAAGCCTGCTGGGATTTTGATCAGCATTGCATTGAATCCAACAATACATTTGGGAAGAAGTATTTTCTTAACAATATTGAGTCTTCCAATCCATGAACATGGAATGACTCTCCATTTATTTAGGTCTCTGTTAGCTCCTCTTAGCAACAGTTTGTAGCTTTCAGTCTACAACTCTTACCCTTCTTTTGTTAAATTTATTCCTAAGTATTTTATTCTTTTTGATGCTTGTAAACTTTATTTCTTAACTTTATTTCTGGATCATTTATTGCTTCCTTTTTAAAAAGATTTTATTTATTTATAGAGAGAGGGGAAGGGAGGGAGAAAGAGAAGGAAAGTAACATTGGTCAGTTGCCTCTCTCACCCTGACCAGGAATTGAACTGGTGACCTTTCCCTTTGCAGCACGCTGCCCAACCAAGTGAGCCATGCCAGTTAGGGGGCAATTGATTTTTCTGTATTGATTTTGTGCCCCTCAACTTGTTGGTCAATTCTAGTAGTTCTTTTCACGAGCTCCCTAGGATTTTTAAAATACAGGGTCATGTTGTCTGCAAGTAAAGAGAGTTTTATGCCCTGATGGGTGTTGCTCAGTTGGTTGGGCATCACCCCACCAAGGGATAGATGGCCGGTTTGATTCCTGGTTGGGGCACATGACCGGGCTGTGGGCCAGTCCCGGTTGGGGCGTGGGCGAGAGGCAGCTGATTGATAGTTCTCTCACACATCATGTTTCTCTCCCTCTTTTCCCCCCTTCCTTTCCCCTTTCTAAGAATAAATAAAATCTGTTAAAAGACAGAGAGAGGGTTTTACTTCCTTTCCAATCTGAATGCGGTTTTTTTTTTCTTTCCTAACTGCACTGGCTAGTACAGTATGGAACACAGGTGGCGAGTTCCACCCTCAGTGGGAAGGCACTCCTGCTTTCACCAGTGAGCGCGATGGCAGCTGCAGGGCAGTAAAGGGTGACCTGCAGCAGTCTGAGGAAGTTTCCTTCTACTGCTACTTTGTTGCAAAAAAATTTTTGACCATGAGTAGGTGGTAGATTTTGTCAACTGCTTGTTCTACATTGACTGAGATGAATAGGTGGTTTATCCTTTATTCTATAAATATGGTGTGTAACATTATTACATCAGTCTTGGATTCTTGAGATAAACCCCACTTGGTCTTGTCTATGATCCTTTTTATATGTTGTGGATTTAGTTTGCTAGGATTATTCTATGGGATATTTTGAGATAGCAGTCTGTAGTTTTCTGCTCTTGAGATGTGTTTATATGGCTTTGGAATTGGATTAATATAGATCTTAGAATGAGTTGGAAAGTGCTCCCTCCTCTTCCCTATTTCTGGAGTGTTTTGCAAAGGGTTGGCATTATTTCTTCTTTAACTGTTTGGTAGAACTCTACAGTGAAGACATCTGGAGCCGGATTTTTACTTATTTGTTTATTTTTTTTATGGAAAGATTTTTTGAATTACTAATTCAATTTCTTTACTATAGATCTGTTCAGATTTTCTATTTCTTCTTGAGTCAGTTTTCATAATTTCTGTCTTAGTAGGTCTTTTCCCATTCCATTTAAGTTATCTCATTTGTTGGCATAAAAATGTTGATGGCATTCTCTTACACTTATTAGTGATGTTCCCTCTTTCACTCCCAATTTTAGTCATTTGTGTATTTTCTTTTTTCTTTGTTAAGTCTAGCCAAAAGTTTGTCAATTTTGTTCATTTTTTTCAAAGAATTAGCTTTTAGTTTCATTACTTTTGTCTTTGTTTTCTCTTTCACTGATTTCTACTCTAATTTTTATTTGCTTTTTACTTGCTTTGAATTCACTCTTTTTTTTTCAGTTTCTTAAGGTAGAAGCTTAGGTTATTGATTTGAGATCCTTCTCTTCTAAAAACAACATCACAGCTATGAATTTCCCTTTCGAACCTGCTTTGCCTGTTGTCCACTTCAGTCACCTCCCTTCCCAGATCTCCCTCTAAATTTCTGTCTGTTCTGTTCCTTCCCCCAGTCAGTACCACAAACCCAGGCTGGCTGAGATTTTAGAATTGTGATTTTCAGCAGCACACCTGGGCATGGCCTGTTCTCCCGTGTTAGGTTGGCACCCATCACGGCACTGGGTGGGGACGACGGAAGAAGCCCGGGTCTGAAATGCTACAAGCTGGGTTCAGTAGACTTTCTTGGGAAAAAAAGTTGCTTCTTAATATGTTGTAAACCTTTGGTCAATTTCCAGAGTTCTTCAACTGCTTGCTTTTCTTTTCTTTTTTCCTGTTCTGTCAGTTCTTTGGGGAAAGGAATCTGTCCAATCCTTACCCAGCCATTCCAGAGACCCTCCCTGCAGGCCTGGGGCCCTGTGTCTGCACAAACAGGCCATGAGGTCTCTGGCCTGACCAGGTGCTGAACTAGAGGGCAGCCTCTCTGTGAACATCGCCCTCAGAAGCCCTCAGACCTCTACTCTTTGGCCCAGCCTGTCTGGGACAGTCCCGGTTTACTCTGTGGCATGGTGTAATTATTATCAGTGCCCCCTCACTCTCAGAAGTGACTTTACTTTTATGACAGATCACTGTATAGATGTACTTCTGTAAGAAGAAAAACTTAACCAGAAGAATGGGGTAGAGATGGAGACAGTCCCACCAGTGTGGGCCCTCACTCCTTGGACAGCAGCCAGGCCTCAGTGATGCAGCCCTGAGCTCACACTGGGGTCTCTGGCACTTGCGCCCCTAGCCTGCACAGGAAACCCCACCTCACCTGGCACAGGCCCCTTCATCCCTGACCCATTGCTGCATTGCAACAACCAGTGTAGTTCAGTGGGTGGGTGAAGTGATGTTCCACTTGCCACTTGCAGCTTCTTCTGGCTTACAGGGGTCTACAGAGGTGCCCCATCTCCCAGTGTCCACTCTCCCAGTGGAGGAATGAGGACTGGCCACCCCTGGTGGCCACTGGTACTTGGCACACGAGGTCCACAGCAGCGGTGTGGCAGGCTCCCTCCTCAGTGGTGTTTGACGCATGGGCACTTGTGTTTGCGACGCAGCTGCCTCCCCTCTCTTCCCTCCCTGGGGTCTCCATTCCTCAAAGCATGGCTACCAGACAGAGCTACAAGGCAGAGCCAGGCATTTCAAGCTGTCACTGAAGAGGCTGGGACTGGGGTTTCGAGCCTGTCATTCTTTTGAGCTACAGAGCCTGGCTGAGGTGTGCGGGGCTAGGCGACAGCAGCCACAGAACTACAAGAGCAATGCCAAGGCTTCCATCTATGTGGTACTAGGAAGGGCAGCTGCTATTTAGAACAACTGTTCTCTACCTGGGCGGCTGGTTAGAATTGCCGGCATAGGCGTGAAAAGCCTGATGTCCCAGCTGCATCCCAGACCCCCAGACCGATCAAATCCATACCTTTAGGGGAGGGACTCAGGCAACAGTTTTCAAAGTTCCCCAGGCGACTCCATTGTGTGAACAACTTTGAAAGCCACTGGTTCAGAATAGTGCTTCTCAGACTTGACCATAAACAGCCACTTGGACCACCTGTTAAATGCAGGTAATGATCCAGTAGGTCTGGGTGGGGCCCAAGGTTCTGCATTTCCAACAGCAAGGATTTATGTTTAGAATCATGCCACACAGAGTGTGACTGTGGACCACCAGCACAGTCAACAGGTGGGAGCTCCCTGAAAACACAGACTCTCAGGATGGACCTCAGATGTATGAGACTAGAATCTGCTATTTAACATGACTCCCAGGTAGTCTGAATGTGATGGGAGGTTGAGAAGTGCCAGTTTAGGGGACAGTGATGGCCCAGCATATCTGAGAGATGGGGAGGGTGATTTCGGGCCTCATCTGGTGTCACAGGAAAAATCTCTGTCATCAGAATGACAAAGTCCAGGCTTGGGTCCTTCCAGCTCCACAGTTTTTATCCTCTCTCTCCTGGCCCCTGTGTATTGCGGAAGGTGACACAGCAGGCCGTGGCTCTCTCTTTGCCCTGCCTGAAGCCCCTGCTTCAGCTCCCCACTTCCCCATTCTTTCCCAGAGGCGGATCCCGACTCCAGGCCTGCCCCACACTGCCCCAAGCCTCTGAATTCCGCTCAGGCTACAGAGTGCTCTCTGTAATACAGCTTCGGCACTCCGTCCCACCCTGAGAGACCCAGCCAGTCCCTCCCTCCACCGGCCCTGACCCAAGTAACAAGGTGTGTCACCTCCTACAAACTCATGGCTCTCTAGCAGACTCATCCAGCATGCTTGCACTGTGCCATTTTCATGTTTGCTCTGTTGCCCTCTGAGCTGCCCCCCTTCTCCAGCCAGTGAAGAGCCCCAGCCCTGCCCTTAACCATCTCTCCCTCACATCCTGCACCCGCTCTTCCCCTTCCCCATGCACCAGGGGCTGCCGAGTGCTCAAGGCTATGGGTATGCTGTGACTGGCCTAAAGCTCCCAATCTATGGTCTGGCTGGGCTATCCCCTGCCTTGTCCTTGGTGTAAGCTGAGCCCTGCAGCAGCTCGGACCCAGGCTGCCGTGCCTAGCGGGGGATAACATGGGGATCTTGGCTGGGCTGTTTAAGCTTCTCCTGACAGCTGGGGTGAGGAGAGGAGGGAGACACAGCAGGACAGCTTCTACACTGACAGCGACAGGCCTTGAGGGAGCACTGATAGGACCGTGATTCAGGAAATGGAAGACAGGACTTCCCTGGGACTGTCGGCTCTGCATCCCATCACACTTCTGGTTGCCTTGGCAACTCAACAGGTTCAGCATCTTTTCTGGGCATTGTGTCTGTTCTGCCAGGCAGTGACAGGGCCCATGGAAGTGCGCAGATCTTCAGGGTGCAGACACTCAGTGTGTTCCGGATGACTTTCACCTCCTTGCTGGGCTCGCTGCCCTGGCTGTCGCTAGCTCCCTGCCTGATCATGTGATCCTGTCCGACCAGCCATCCATCCCCTGTTCGTCCATCTGTCCACCCATCCATCCATCCATCCATCCATCTTTTCATCCAGTAAGCAGTCAGTGGACACCTGCTGTGTGCCTCACCTCATGCTGGCTTCCTCAGACACTCAGATCCTGTCTCTCCACGTCAGACTGGGATTCCTCTGTGAGTCCTAAGGTGTCTGAGTGAGCAGAGAGGTCAGAAAGTCCATGGCGATTTTTTTAACCTGGCACACATGTGGGCCTGTGTAGACAATACTCTCAACCTCTCAACACATCTCCACGGCAAGCCTGGCTACCACCTTCTGCCAAACCCTTCTTATCTTCCTGCCATTTGCACAAGCTCAGTCACCACCTGGTACTGTCATCTGCCCTCCTTTACCTGATGCTGCGTGGTGACCCCTTTCCACACTGACACACGTGGGGTGTGAAGGGGCAGCTCCTTCCAGCAGCTTCACGGTGTTCACGCAAATGTGCCTCTGGTTCATTGAACCAGCTCCCTCCGGATTTACGTCTAAGTTGTTTGCAGTTTTTGGCTAGTTCATAGATTATTTTTGTTTCCTCTGGGGTCACCTTTTTCTATTTCTCTTGGTCTTTCTTATGTCAGAGGCTGTCTCCACATGCCTAGTGACCTTTAGTTATCCATTCATAGTTGAGAGTGGGACAGTGCACGCCTGGCTGCTGTAAACGGAGGACAATGGGGCTTCATTCGCAGAGTGGTGAGGAGTCAGCGTCTTGCTGGAGCATTCCAAGGAAGAGAGTGTCAGTTTGCAGGGGTGGCCACACACCAGCACAGAGTGGGGGCTTGAACAATGGGAAGAGTCTCTCAGTCCCGGAGGCTGGAATGCCAAGGCTGAGGTGTTAGCAGGACTGGTTTCTTCTGAGGCCTCTCTCCTTGACTTATAGATGGCCTTCACTCTCTGATTTCCTGTGGTCTTCCCCGTGTCTGTTTGAATGTCTTCTCTGTGTCAGTACATCAGTCACATCAAATTAGGGCTCACCTTAATGACCATTTTAACTTAATTAGCTCTTTTAGGACTCTATCGTAAGTCACACTCTGAAGTCCTTGGGGGTTAGGACTAACATGAATTTTGGGAGGACACCACCTGGCCCATAACTGAGAGCCTTGCAATCTCTGGCCGCGTGTGTGGAGGGGACCCCTGGTATGTGTGGGCCAGTCAGGGAACCTGGGGCACTGGCATCTGTCCCTCTGAAGCCTGCCAGTTAATCCTCTTATTTCGGAGCCGCCCTGCTCTGCTCCCAGCCTGAGGGCAGGGTCCTTTGTCCTTGCCGGTCCAGCAGATGGGCATCTCCCATCTCCTGCTGGGAGGGGGTCGGGGGAGCCAGCAGATGGGCGCGTCAACCTCCAGTTCAGTGAGGTGGGTCAGTCTGCCACACACACTCCTTCACCTGGGGAATCTGATGTTGCCCTCCACCCACTTCCTGGTGTCCAGAAACTCAGAGTCTGTCGCCTGCTGCTGTCCCCCTCCAGGTCTCTTTCTTCATGTGGTGCTGAGTTTCATTCTCTGCTGTCATTACACTGGGATGTTGAGAGGAAGATGAGATAAATGTACGTGTTCAGTCCCGTGTCCTGCGGGGAAGCAGCTGGAGTGCAGCAAGAGCACTCAGGCCCCGTGGGTCCGGTGGGAGGGGCCACAGCCACCTGCGCTTGGGAGCGCTGAGACTGAGGCTGCAGCTTGGGCCTTCCTGGCTGCCCTTTGAATCCAGAATCCCTGTTGCTACTCAGAGAGGAAGGGAGGCTCCCAGGTCTTGCTCTGCCTGGGGCAGGTGGGGCAGGCTCTGGACCCCAGGCTCTGGTTCCAGGGCCTGGAAACTGCCTTGCCTGCCAGCCTTCTCTCCCCTGGTGATGTCATAGGTGTGACTCTCGAGAGCCAGAGACAAGGTGGGTGTCTGACACCTCCAAAATAATACTGTTGCTAAAGCTGTTAAAAAGTTTTGTTTTGTTTTGTTTTGTTTTGTTTTAAACATTTGCACTTCCCTTGATATAAAGCAAACACCTACTAGTGCTGGGCATGGGTCAGCTGGGGGAAGCTGGCACTGAAGAAGCAGGATCAGAGTATCTCTGGGGTTTTAATTCACCGCCCCCTCTCAGGCATATGGGGAGACTTCGGGGGAGACCAGGCCTGGGGGAGGGCCCTGTGTCTGTGCACACTCATTACACCCAAACACACACCACACACACACACCATACCCTACATACACACACTGTACCCACACCACACACACACACTACACTCACCACACACACACACCACGCTCACCACACACACACCATGCTCACCACACACATATACCACACACTCACCACACACATACACCACACTCACCACACATACACACTACACTCACCACACACACACCACGCTCACCACACACACATCATGCTCATCACACACACCACACACTCACCACACACATACACCACACACACACACCACACTCACCACACACACACCACACTCACCACACACATTCACCACACTCACCACACACACTCACCACACTCACCACACACATACACCACACTCACCACACACACTCACCACACTCACCACACACATACACCACACTCACCACACACACACCATGCTCACCACACACATACCACGCTCACCACACACACACCACACTCACCACACACACCACACTCACCACACACACACCACACTCTCACCATATACACATATACATACTGCACTCTATCCTATTGTCCACCGTTCACCAAAGTCCCACTCAGCCTAAGCGCCTCTGCCAACCTGAGATCCACTCACTGCAGAGGGGGCAGCGCTGTTCCCTGCTTTAACCCCCTGGGCCTCCCACGGTGACCTCAGCACCTCACAGTGATGAGAAGTAGGTAACTTCACTCCAGAGCCATGAGGACACAGGGGACAGGGAGCTGGTGTGCAGTGCAGGAGCTTCCAGAAGCAAGACCCTGCTTGCGCATCCAGATGGCATCCCAGCCTAGCCTGGGAGCTGGGGCCAGGAGTGGGGGTCCCTCTCAAGGATGACCGTGCCCATCACTGCCGAAAGCATCAGCAACCAGCGCCGTGCTCTAGCCCAACCTGGATGCAGAGAGGAACAGTGGTCAGACCCGGCCTGAGCCGGGGTGGCCAAAGCTTGGTCTGACCGAAGATGCCCTGCCTGTCCTTGGCCTGCTCCTGTCCCCATGCCCAGGCTCAAGGTCACTTGTCCCAGATATACCTGGTCTGTGTCAACAGGAAACCCAAAGTCTACTTAGCCATGAATGAAACCTTTGTAGGAGGTGATAGGGCCTGACAGGAAGGCTGATGGTGTCTGGGGACCCTTACTTGGACCCCCATGGCCACTCCTGGAAGTCCAATTCCAAAGTCTCTAGAGCTGGTGTTGGCTTTAGAGGTGTGCATTTGCTATGCCACCAGCAGAGGGCGCACTGGGCCAGCTCATGGGGTACTAATCTGCCCTCAGTCTCTGTCCTGGTCTGAGACTGAGAACCCTCCAGCACAGTGCCCATATGCTCCTGGCTCTGTTTACCTCCAGCCACCTTCCAAGTTCCCATAAGCATAATGGATGCCAGGATTAAGCGCTGCTAGGTGCTTAATAAATGTCTGTTGAGTGGAAGGAAGGGAGGAAAGGATGGGTAGATGGTTGGATGGATGGGATAGATGGACAGACGGGTGGGTGGGTAGATGAAGGGTGTGTGCATGGATAGGTGGGTGGGTGGATGGATGGATGGACAGACGGATGGACAGACAATGGATGAGTACACAAATATGCTATAAGGGAGATCAGTAAAGGTTTATTGATAGACTAAAGCCATAGTCCCTGCTGTGGACTAAATTCTGTCAGGAAACAGAAAGAAAGCTTAGCCCAAATGCTCTTTATTTTTTTGGTGGTTCTCATGAACAGTGTTTCTGTGGTCTCGTCATTAGCTTTCCCTCCATCCTTCCTGTTCCCTGGTCATAACCCTTCCCCTTTCCAGCCTGGCTGGGCATTCAGGACTAGGAACCAAACCTGAAAGGGGCGTGGCTGCACAGATGAGGTTTCTGAGCAGAAACAGCTGTTTCTGTGCAGCACCCACCCTCCCCGGCCACGGCCCTTCCCTGCCCTGCTGCTTATGGTCTTCAGCTGGTCCTGGCTTGGGCTCTGGGGTTGCAGTAAGTGGATCAATAACGTGTCAGCCGTTTGCCGAGAGCGAACCACATCAATCAAGGGCTGACTGACAGCTAATCATTTTCAGCTGGTGTTCACCCTTCCGGAGATCCTCAGGCTGTGCTCCGGAGCCTGCTGGAGACCAAGAGGCAAGACTAGGCTCTGCCCCCTCCCCTGTAGGCTGGGGGTGCTCTCCTGGGCCGTGTTTCCACTTGGAACACACAGGAGTGTGCAGTTTAGTGGGAACGTTTGCGTGCCCTGGGCTCATAAGAACGTGTGTGCCTGTGAGTGTGAGCATAGCTGCAGGGTGAATGCCTCACCTTTGGGGCTTGCCTGAGGGTTCGTCTGCCAGTGTGTGAGTATGCCTGTATTTGTCTGAGAGTGTGCATGTGTGTGTGTGTGTGTGTGTGTGTGGCGCCACATGCACATCCGTGCATGTCTCTGAGCATCCACGTGAGTGTGAACACACAGGTGTGTAGGAGTGCATGTCTCTGTGAACACACGCCTGTGTGTGCATTGCATGTGCCAATGTGAAGGTGTATGCCGGGGGCCTGTGTTTGTCATCAGGGTGTTGCCCACAAGCCAGAGGCCACAGCCCCCTCCTGGGGGGAGAGGGCTGAGATACCCCTGGGTTCTCTCCGGGTGGGGCGCTGCAGGATGCCCTGACCTGGGCCAGTGCCTGGGAGGGAGGAGTGGTGGCTGGAGCCCTGTCTTCACTGATTGTCCCCTTCCTAAGGGAGGGTCCTGGGTGCACTGGAATGGTTCTGTTGACAGATGGCACCAGGCGGGGCCGCTTTCAGGAGCTGTCCCGGGGTCATCAGGACTGAGCTTCTCCATTCCTCACCTCCACTTTCCCCCACAGGCTTCACTCCCAGGCAGCCTTTCCTCCAGGGGTGGCCCCAGCATCTCCAGGCTCCCTTATCAGCCTGACTTTGTCACCTGACCCTCCCTGAGCCAACTCCTGGGGGACGGTTCCCATGCCCCCAGCCAAATCCCATGCCCCTCCTGGAGTTTGTGGCATCACCTCATCCAAAGCACAGGGGCTGAGAGTGGGGAGGGGAGAGCAGGTGCTGGTGGGCAGGGAATGGGGAGATGGGCAGGCCAAAATAGTCTGTTGCACTTTGCTCCCTGAGTAGGTCTCATGTCCCAGGCACTAACAAGTACATCCTAATGGGTGCTGGCCCTGCCTCCTCAGCATCCTTAGCCTCACGTGGGGCTCACAACAGTCACTGTGCAGGCCCTGGGTGAGGCCAGCCGCTCTCGCTTGCTTCAGGCTTTCAATGACCCTGGTCTGCAACCACATGCCCTTGACCAGACTCTACTGCTTACCAGCCACCCGGACTCTGAGCTGGTTCTGGCCCCTCAAACCCAAACCCTACCCCAGATATCCTGGCCAGGTCTCACCTTGGTCTCCACGGCCAGACCTGACTGCACCCTGGGCGTGGGGCCCCAGCCCTGTGAACCCTCTCAGAAGAAGGGGAAGGTGCTGGGCCAGGCCCCCACCCATGGGGTCAGGTACAGTGGCAGGGGGCTTGCCTTCTCCAGTGGTCTTCCCATCCAAGGTGAGGACACACACAACCCCCTGGGGCACTGCCAGAGGGGCCCCAAGCAGCCTTCTGCAAAGTGTTGCTGCAGGGCTGCCCTGGGCAGGCAAGCAGCTCTTCCAAGTCCCCATGAATAACTGAAGACACTTTAAAATGTGTGCCTGCAGCCTGGAGGATGCCCCTCCTGCACTGTGTGCAGGAGCAAGCTCGAACAATGCCCCTGCGGGGGTGCCCATCTGCCAGGGATGACTCTGGAGGAGCGTGGAGGCCAGGCCTAGGCCTGCCCATCCTGGGCTTGTCCCACTCCCCTCCCCTCACCCTCTATTTGACCCTGTTTCCTTCCCCACCACCCTTAGAGACTCCAGGTCATGAAAGCCTCAGCTGGGAGGGTGACCCAGCAAGCTCTCCTAAGCGCTCCTAAGCCCTGTTGCAGAGCCCAGCTTTGGGTGAGGGAAGTGGTGGGGCTGGGGAGGATTGACTTGGGGTCATCCCCGGCAGCCCTTCTTCTCTGCAGCCATTCCAGGGACCCAGAGGGGCAGACCACCCTGCTTAGATGCCCATGAGGCGCCCAGCTGGAGCACAGCTAGCATGCAGCTGCTTTAACACAGATCCCTGGAGGAGGACCCCAGTGAGTGATGGGGAGAAGGGCCAGAAGTGACTGCCCACAGTTCCAGGGGGCCATTGAACTTGGTGGTGTGCACATTCGGGCGGGCAGGGGTGGGGGTTGTCACGGGGCCACGAGTGTGCATGTGCAGGTGTGTCACAATGTGTGGGTGCATGGAGCTGTGTGGTGGTATAAATGATTGAGGGCACACACTGGGTCCCCACGTCTGTGGCCCTGCACGTTGCAGAGACCTGCTGGGGGCGAGGGGGACCCGGCCCGGAAGGGCATCTCCTTTGGCAGCAGTCTGACCCTGCACACAGCCCCAGCGCACCCCCAGGGCATCCTGTACCTGATGTGTCTGCCTGCTGCCATCCAGGCTCTGTCCAGACTTCACTCTGAGAGCTGAGCCTCAAGTCCTAATCCTTCAAGCCTGAAATTCCTGGTAATGAAATTTGCAAAAGGTGAAAATTAAAAACCAACTGCCCCAGCAGTTTGTCACTGTGCTAGCCTGGGCTCCCTGCTGGGCCCTGCAGGAGCTCTCAGAGGCGGACCGGCTCTTCTCCCGATAGCTCTGCTCTCCCAAAGGAACCTAGGTCTCCTCAGTGTTGAAAGGGGCCACTCTTCCTCATCCATTCTGAAGGCCGCATGAGTGAGAGGTAGGGTTTCTCCCTCGGCTCTCCTACCCACCTGGGGCTTCAGGGTTCTCTGGAGAGAGGCCTGAGGAGGCAAGGGGTTGGGGCCTGAGGGGAGATGGAAGAGTCGGCCTGGGGCATTCAGCTGTGGGTGACCCCTCACCTCTGGCCCCAAGTTCCCTGTCCCTTTGTGTCCCCTCACCCAGTCATGGTAGGTGCTTTGGGAGGCTCAAGTTGGAGTGGCTAGGCTCAGCTGGACTTACTGGCTCAGGACACTGAGAATGGGGCCACTTAGGGCAGGTCTGGGTGCACTTTTTCTGACTGCCACAAAGGAGGGAGCTCCCCTAGCAGGGGCGAGGAATCCTTGGACTGAGGGCTGTGAACAAGGGGAGTGGGAGGGAAATGTGGCAGCAGACCTGGCATCTAGGCCCCCACATGCCTGGCCACAGGGCTGTGGCTCCCAGAGCCCACCAGCACCCTGGCCACAGTCTCTGACTGCTCCTCTCCTGACAGGCTGCCTCCCAACACGCAGGTGCTGGGACAATGGGCCTCATCCAGAACCACTCAGGAGCCGTTGAAGGCCCTGTGCCCAGCTCCCTGGACAGCCTCACGAGTCATGGTCCTCTCACACTATCACCCTTTCTCCAGAACCACGTGTTTTCTTGCTTTGAGGCTGAGCCTCTGTTCCCACTGGGGAACAACCTGGTTCCATGGGCATCCCCTCCTGGAAGTCTCCATCTGTAGAGCTAGGGATGGAGAGGCAGTGCTGAACCACCACCTCGTGCGAACCCTGGAGGCTAGGCCAGGGTCCTGTTCGCAACCCCCCGGTGGGGCCTGGGACTGCGGGGCAGGACTGAGGTTGTGTATTCAGTGTGTGAGCCCAGGCTCCTGCAAGCCTGTGGACATGTCCCTCCACGCACGTGAGTGTCTGTGCACATGTGTGTCCCACGGAGTCCAGAGTGGACCTTGGGGGAGCCAGGCGTCTGTGGCTGGTGGGTCCCCTGCTCCCAGTGGTGGAGCAGCACCAGCAGTGCCGGGGCTGGGGCTGTGGCTGCGGCTGGCTTCTTTATTAATCCATTTTGTGAGCCGACTCTGGAGTTCATGTTGTGAATCTGGCCATTTGCTCCCGTTTCCTCCGTGCCCCCCGGGAGGAGGAACACATGTTAAATATTTGTGGTTGTGCTGCGTTAGGTTTTAAAGTTCAGCAGTAATTACCGTGACCAGGTGCCAAGTGCAGCTGCTCCCTGGGGAAGCGTCCCCGTGCAGCGGGCTGGTGGCTGCATTCCAGACCGGCGGGTGTGCGCCGTTTGCACCAACCTGTGTGCCTTCACTTCCAGAGCCCCCCTCTCCTGGGTCCCCACTGCCTGGCTGAGCCAGGAACCCAGTCACACCGCCTGTGGAGGGGGCACTGTGGATGCCCTGCATGGTGCTCTCCCCAGGGTGCCACGGGGGACTGCTGTGAGCAGACACTGGGGGCTCCAGCGGGCACCTTAGCCCCATGACAGGCTCTCAGCCATGCCTGTGGCAGTCCACACAGATTCTGGCCTCACACGAAGAACTGTCTTTATTTCTAGAATAGATTGTAATCGTTTTCTAGACCTCCAGCCTGCCTTGTGTCACTGCTTCGCTACTCTTTCAGGCAAAGTCCATCCAACTCATGATTTCCTGGACAAAGTCAGGACAATGACACCCTCCCATGCAGTGTGGCATTCTCTCCAGGCGCAGGCCTGGCCGAGGGGTGGCCTCCCTGTCCTCCATTTAGTTGCAGGGGCTGCTGCTTTGGGGAGGCTCCTGTGCAACTGCTTTCTAGGTACCAACTGCTTCTCCCCTTGGCCTTTCCCAGGACTACATGTCATAACCCTCAGCAAGGGGTGTCCTTCAGGTTAGCTGCCAGCTCCAAAGAAGGGGCAGGGCCATGGCACTAAGCAAGGAAGGGGCACATTTGGGCTGAACCTGCCATCACCATGCTCCGTGGCCTCAGGCAGTCCTGGAAGAGAGCTCCTAGCCCCTGATACTTGGGTTTGGCTTAATCAGCATCCTGGCCTCCCCTCTGCAATCCCTGAGCTGGCTGTGCACTCCCAGGCATGCTCTGGGGCTCACAGCTCACTGGGAAGAGGGGTGTAGGGGAGCCCAGTGAGAGGGGGGCAGACCTCACACCTTCCAGCTCTCTGGGAAACTGTGAATGGGGTCAAGAGGACCTGGGCACCCACAGGAGAGAATGCACTGTAAGTCTGTCTAGCCCAGCGAGGGAGCCTTGAGCCTCAGGATGGAGGCAAGTTCATACACCCATGGCATTACCCTTTCTATTCCAACCCCTGGCCCCACCCTCTGTGGACCTTGTCTGAGTCCTGTGGGAGGGGCTGGAGGCAGAGAAGAAGAGCATCTAACCAAGTGCAGGCAAAGCATTCTGGCACAGGGAGCTGCTCAGCTGGCATCTAGCAGGGGTGGGATGAAGGGAAGGCGGACCCTCCCCCATGTTCTACCAGAAGGCCCTGCATTTGGGCACGACAAGAGCTCCAGGCCTGGTTGCCAGTGGGACTTAGTGGAGGCCCATTGGGAGGCCCAGTGGAAGCTCAGAGGGAAACAAGCCACTACCATCTGAAGGTTCGATGGAGGACAGAAGTGTTTCCAAGCTCAGCCAGGTGGCTGTTGGCAGGATTCATTCCTCCTGGGCTGTTGGCCAGGGCACTCCTGCGTGGTCCTTCCCACAGGACGGCTCGCAGCCTGGGAGCTGGTGTCCTCCAGCGCAAGTGTGAGAGGACGAACAAACACAGAGTCTCAGTATCTCACTCACTCTCAGAAGTGAACCCCGTCAAGTTAGCTTTGTTCTTTGTGTGTAAAGCTCGTCTCTAGGTTCAGTCCACACTGAGGGGATTACAAGGGCAAGTTACCAGGCTGTGGGGCCACTGGGGGCCACCTTAGAGGCTGCCTGCCTCAGGTGAGGTGTGGCTGAGGTGCTTCGTGGGGAAATTTACTATTAAAAGCAACACTCTGGCTGCTGTGGAGAAACAGTGGGGGTGGGGAAAGGATGAAGCAGGGAGACCTTTTGGGAGAAACTTTGCTGGACTCGTTAGGTGCGTGGAAAGTTAATAATAGAGCCTTCCTCAGAGGGCATCATGACATGTGGACTAAGAAGACATGTGGTCATTTTCCTTTGGATTGCCTACCCCATCTGACACCCCAGGGTCTGGCATTTGCTCCACCCCCTTAGTTGATTGGATGTGTCTTTGTGTGCTCATGCATGTGTGAACAATGATGGGAGACAAAGTTCACCTTCTTCCAGTGGAGCTCCCAGCCGTGTGCAGAGGAGGGACGGGGCGGGGGGTTGGCCGGACAGCCCAATTCTCTGGTCTGCCCAAGAAGAACCTGGGCGGAGGGCTGGTGTGAGGACTCGCCGTTCTCCCTGTGGGCTGCCTGAGACCCCATTTCCACCCGAAGCAGCTCACAGCCTCGGGCAAACAGGAGAGCCATCTTATCCCCTCAATCACAAGGCAGAGATTGGGGTACAGGGATAGGGGGCCTTTTATCCACATGCTGGGGCAGCTGAGCTCCCACTTCAACCCCCCAGGCCTGCCACCACACTGCCTTCCACTGAGGGCTGGGTGTGCTGCTGCCTCTTTCTTTAGAGGGTCTGGAAAACAGGCCCTGAGGCTTGTGCTTGAGGTCAAGCACACAGAAGACCCTATTGTCTAATCCTTAGACCAAGAATCCTTGCTCTGCATTGGCTGTTGGGAAGCTCATACCTGATGCATGCCCATGTGCTATTTCTCCCCACGGGGCTGCACTGCGGTGTAGTTCTGATGCCAGACCCTGGGTTCGCATCAGTGCCCGCAGGTGAAGGGCAGAGTCCTCCGCAAGACCCAGCTTTTGGCAGGCAGCAGCAAGTGGGGGCCCCTGGCTGGCCACACTGGTGGTGAATGTGAGACAAGTGCAGGGGATCCCATTACTTTGATACTTCACTAGAAAGACTCACAAAGCCCAGGAAAGTGCCATCTTTACAATTAGTTTTATTATAAAGGAACACACAGGTCATGGTGTGGGAAGGTTCTGAACACAGAGCTCCCGTGTCTCCCCCATGGAGTCAGGACACGTCACCCTCCTGGCATGTCACTGTGCTCAACCAGGAGCTCTCCTGAGCCCGTGTCCAGGGTCTCCTCCGAGGTGTCAGTTCATGGTCATGTTCAGTTCACCGTGGTGGACCTGAGCCGCCAGCCCCTGTCCCCTCCTCGGTCAGACCCTGAGGGTTCCAGCCCTCTGATCATGGGTGACCTTTCTGGTGACCAGCTCCCATCCTGAAGTTGTCTTGGGGCACCACCAAGATTCACTTGTTAGCGTAACAAAGACACCAATCACTGAGGAAAATGCAAGGATTTTGAAGCTCTGTCCCAAGAACTTGAGGACCATAAACATTTTATTATACTCGGGGCCCATTCCCAAGTGAATCTGTGAATCTGTGAATCTGTGGCTGTGAAGCCCACTTTCAGCCTTACTTCTGAAGGGGGATCCATCCACGGCCCCTTACTTGTTTTCCTTCTGTCACTTTTAATCTGTGCCATTATTCTTGTGTGCCATCCTGAAGCCTCTGCATTAGATGGAGTAGGACAGACATATTATCGCTGGCTCTAGCTTCAGCACCAAAAGAGCATGTGACACAGGAGTAGGAGCTTCCTGTGTATGTCACATTGACATCTAGGAGCACTGTTCTCAAGGCCCCCGCTCCACACTTGCTGCAGAGACCTCAGTGGCTGACCTTGTGGACTCTCCTAGTCAAGTCGTTGCTCTATGAGCAGACAGTGACAGGGACCCATGGGGCATGCACGACATGGGTGGGGTGGAGATGAAGGGATGGGGATAAAGTCAGGCCAGAGCCCCCTAACTTCTTAGAGCATGCCCTTCCATTGTCCCCACAGTGGCAGGAGCTCGGTGAGGGGAGAGGAAGAAGGGAGAGCACTCAGTGCCCAGGCCAAGAGGGACACCAGCAGCAGAGCCTGCTTGGACCCACTCTCCTGCTCCCAGGGCTGTCCCAAGCTTGGCTTCTCCTGCTCCTGCCACCACACCCGACATACTACATTGGGAGCTGGACTTACCTTCGGTAACCTTCCTGCCAGGAGCAGGGTTGGAGATGGGGTTGGACTGGGCCAAGACCCTGCAGGGTGATGTCCCATTGACAACCATGAATCCTTCCCAGTTGGTCCCCGAAACAGCCCTCACCCCCCACATCAAGCTGAGCAGGGGGTGAGGGGGCTCTGTCTGAGGGTCCTCCATGCCACGGCCCAAGCAAGGCTAGAGGCTAGAGCAAATGTCAGGCAGGGAAATCCCCAGCCCAGGAGAGAAGGAGGCAGCCCTTAAAGGCACGTGCTTGCTGGCAGGCAGCAATGCCAGGCCTGGCTTTTGATCAGAAAATCCCAGCTATTGGCAGAGACAGAGACAATCCCCGAAACAGCCTGGCTGAGCAAAGATGGAAGAGAGGATGCGCACAGCTCTGGGCCCCTCCCCTACAGGCCCACAGCCTCCCACTAGGGTGGCAACCTTGCTTCTCAGTGGGGAGCAAAGGGGCACATCCAGGCAGGCTTTGGGTGCCTCACCCACAGTGAAAGCAACTGAACTGGAGAAGAGAAGTCACAGACCAATAGGGAGAGGCAGCAAATGTGCCCCCGGCAGCATGAAGACTGGATGTGAGAGGGGCCATGCCTGCCTCCAGCCAAGGGCTTCCCTCCTCCTGACTGACTCCCCAGCCCAGAGGCATCTAGTGCATTCTCTCTCTCTCTCTCTCAACCTCTCTCTCTCTCTCTCTCTCTCTCTCTCTTTATCTCTATCTCTATCTCTCATATACACACACACGCAGAGCTCTCTCTACAGCAGTCATAGGAAATCATACTCTCTGCCTTCTTCCAAAAGGATTGCTCACACCTGTGAGTGGAATGGCATGCCCCCTTCGCCTGTTTCTAGTTAAAGATGTGTGTTTTCAAAGGTATCGTCCTACCACCTACAAAGAAGACTGTACCCTGTTAAGGGGCCACAGTGGCCTCAGCCCAACAAAGCCAAGAATTTGGTGACTGAGACAGACACCAGGGGGTGGCTGATATTCCAGCCTCAGACCTCTCTTGCAAGGGCCTCACTCCTATCATGGGCCCTTAGCCTGGGGACAGTCTTGGAGGTCGTCTGGGTGGAGGCAGCCTGTGGAATTCCTGCCAGAACCTGTGCTCCACTGTGTTTGGGGAGCCTAGCAGCACCCCAAGCTGCTCTCAGGCTGAATGATTGGCTTTCATTCTTGTCCCTATCAACTGTGCCCGCTGAACTGGAAGTTGGGCCCCAGGAGAGGAAGGAAGGAGGCTGGGGGACCAACAGAGAACCGGAGCTCCAAGCCCTGGTGGGATCGGAAGTTGGGAGTAAAGAGCTGGCCGAGAACTCTGTACTGACCTGGGCCCTGCCTGCCTTCCCCAGTGCCTCCTAGACACCATTCCCGGCCTTCCCCACTGCCCCCAGCTCCTGGGGCCCCTGCCTTTCTTTGTCAACTATGAGCATGCTGGGGTGGGGGGTGCTTAGTCTAACCAGGTGCTTTCAACCTCGGACATACCAGGCTCTCCTAGACCCTCCTGATCAGAATGGGGTGGGGGCTTCCCAAGGACATTTAGAAAGGCTCCCCAGCGAGTTCTGATCCCACCCAGCCTTCCTCCCCCTCCCCCTCCCTCAGCTATGTTTGCACCTGTTTGCACCTGCCTGTGCCTTCAGCCTGGCCTGCCAGCCTGCCCTCTCCAAAGAGCAGGACCTCACTGTCACAGAGCGGGGACCCTCTGAGGTCCTTCCGAGACACTCGGTGACTTTGCTTGAGCTCAGACTGGCTGCAGAGTCCAGCACCCGCTGAGCCATCTGAGTGAATGCTTCCCTGGCAGACGAGCGGGGGCAGCTCTGGGGACCGCAGGTACTGCAATGGGGTCTCATGTCCTTGCGTCTGTGGAAAATGCCCTGTCCAGGCTCCCTTCCTCTTCTAGAAAAGCTACACTGGCACCAGGGGGCACTCTGGCCACCACCCTAGCCTCTCATCTCGTAGCGAAGAGGTTGGGGAACGTTGGCCATGTAGGCGAGAGCTCACAGCCAGGTCCCCAGCACACATGAAAGAAAGATTATGTGGCACGTCATTGTCATCCCACACCCGAGTGCAGGGCCAGTGGGATGTGCACTCGGCACTGTCCCCATCCGCGGAAATGGCTGTCTGGAGACTAGAAATAAGGGTTTGTGGTGGCTATGATTAGAGCTGAGACAAACTGGGGAGACAGCTCACTGCCCCATGCTGTGATGTTCAACAGTCAGCATTTCAAAATCCAGAAAAAGTCCACAGGACAGAACTCCAAGAGGGTCATGTCCTCAGGGAGCACCTATGCTTGTCACTCTCCTCTGAAGGACGGTTGGAGGACAAGTGTCTCAGCCAGCTCTTCCCTTGGGCTCCCCCTGGGCCTTCTCCAGTTAGTTCTCTGCCCAGCTAAGTCCTCCCGAGTACTCGTCCTGTGGCCTCTGTGTTTGATAGCCCCGTGCCTGGCTCCCAGGTCGTGACAGCATTTATCTCCAAGTCCTGCAGCATTTTCTCCCGTCATCTTCTGCAACAAGTGGTTGCAGTTTTCATTATGAGACTTAAAAAAAAAACTGTAGCTGAGAAAAGAGATGTGCTTTCCACCCTACACTGGGGACATCATGACATTTAAATCCAATTATCCTTTTCCCATTCTTGATGAGGATATGACATGCAGCTAGAGAGCATTCTGCTAGATAAATACATCATGCTCTCTGACTGCTCAAAACTCCCCAGGGCTGGTTTGAGGGTTCTGGGCTCCCCGGGCACCATCGGCCTGTGGGAGGGGATTGGGTCGTGGTGGTCTGGCCATGTTAAAAGGCCCTGCAAATGCATATCTGGAACATGTTTGCAGCATTTGATCTCTGCCTTTCCCTGAGTCATCAGCTGGGAAAACAGAATAGCAGCAGAAGCGAGAGAGAACCCTTCTCAACCTTTGCAAAGTGTCTGTGGTCACTCTGAGCTCCCAGCCCTGGACTTTCAGCAAAATGTCACAAACCAGTTGCCTGTAGAAGGGTGTGATCAGTTCAACACATTCCCTTATTAATTCAAAACTGCAGTCTGTTGGAAGCAAAGCATGGTGGACTCCAAGTGAATCAGAAAGCTAGTGAGGAGCGTTTGTGCTATTGTTCTGAGGTAAATACTGGTTCTCTTTGGCATCTCAAGGGATGGAGTGCAAATTGTTTAGCAAGGTGCACTGACTGCTCCCTGGATGGAGGAGGCAGTGGGAGGAGAGGAAATTGTCAGGATTAATTAAGGCTGTGAGAATCCTGCCTCTGCCTTCCATAAGGGCTCTTGGGCATGGCCAGTATCCAAGGAGACCAGACCGGCTCCCCACTCCCACCCTGCCCTGCTGTAGAAATCCCCTAACCACTTAAAGTTACAGGGTTGACCTCGCCTCTGCCCGCTCCATTTCCATCTACAGAGAGAGAGAGAGGTCAAGGAAAATGTAAGTTCATGGAGATTTAGAGTCTCATTTTAACTTGGTTCCAGCCACCTAATCTCTTCCCCAGCTCCCTCCCGGGCATGACTATTACCAGCCTGAGCTGACTGTTCTCCCCACTCCCACAAGATGGAGTGTGAACAAGCAGAGAAAGGGTAACCCCACCCCAGAAGCTGAGGAAGCAGAAAGGCCTTTGTCCCTCCCTCGACTTCAGCACCCCCCCACAAACCATAGCCATGTGGTGGGTTCCCGGCCATTCAGGATCTCTCCAGCACGTCACCTTCGTGGGCCTCCATGGTCTGCACACAGTCCCATCTGCTCCGTTTAGCCTGGGGTCCTCGCCATACTGTGCAGTGTCCCAGGAGAACGCTAGCCCTAACCCGAACCCTCTTCTGCTTCTATGTTCTGCTTTCTGAGCCAGCACCCCCAAGTCAAGTTCTCTGTGCACTCCCGGATTCTGCCAGTACCGGTTTCTAGGTCATTCACCCCTCCGGGGATAGCCCCTCCTCTTCGCAGGTGTCACTCCAGGTGTCCCCATCCCATTTCTCAGGGCCCTGTTCCTTCTCAGTCTGGTGCCTGACATTGCTGAGAATTAACATTTCGCAGCTGGGACTGGGCCCCTTGCTGCAGAAGACGAGAGTCTCCATATGGGCTGCAGTTCCATTGTCACTAAATTACTCCTTGCCCCGTATTTCCCAGCCCTCTGAGACACGCTTGTACACACCGGAATGGCTTCTCCCACTGCTAGGCCATGCCAGTTCACCACCGGGAAGATGTTAACAGGTACAGGACTGTGTCCTGCCGGGGGCTATCCACGCCCCACCTACCACCATTGCTGGGGGCCCCGTTGCTGGTTGGTCACCAGGTGATTCCACACTAACATTTCAGCTTAGCATCTGCTTTCTCAGACCACTGGCACCAAGTGTCAGATTCCTGGGAAGGAGAAGCTGAGACAGGTGGGCAGTGTTTGGGGGAAGGGAAGGAAGGGAGAGTGGGTGGAGTGTGGGGTTGGGCTTGAGGCAGTCAGCTGGCCCCACATGGAGCTCTGGAGCTGGGGGGGTCTGCGGAGGGGCCCAGGGTTGATGCGGGGCCTGAACCTCCATGCCGAACGTCACTCAGCTGCCGGCTGTAGGCAGCCCCTGGGAACAAGAGGTGACCTTGGGTGAGGCGACTCTCTGCAGCCGAGAGTGATGTCTCGAGGGAAACTCAGCTGTGAGTGTGTCACTGAGCCTCCACAGTGGCTGCTGCACCCCACTGTGCCCACAATCTCGTCTGACCCACCTCGCTGCAGCTTCACCTCTGGCTCCAGCCCCGACTCACTGGCCCCTCACCCCACGCCTGACAAGGAGTGCCTGAGGCTTACTCTGTGAGGGGGACAGGTTTTCCAAATTGCTTAGCTTACTCAAGGATCATTGAAAATTGACTGTAGCTGATGTTATTGAATTCCCTTTTTTTTTTGGTTAGTTTTATGAAAGCCTTTTCCTTCCAGGTATTGCCATTTCATTTCTGAGATACAAGCAAGATCTCGGCAAAACTGAACTAGCATTTTTTTAACATGGCACTTTAGAGTTCTAGAGTAGGTTCACACAACTTTTTATCGATTTAATTGAGGTATAATTTATATACAGAAAAACATATTCCTTGTGAGTTTGGACAAATGTACACCATTGCCCCAATCCAGATATATAGCATTCCCCTCACCAAGAACACTCCCTTGTCTGCCTGCTCACTCAACCCGCCTCCGCCACAGCCCCCAGCAGCCCCGGGGCCCCTCCAGTGGAGGGAGGCTGGTTCTTCGTGTGGAACTGACGTGTGGGAGGTGCCACAGGAAGCACGGTGTGGCTTACTTCGCTGGGGCTAACGTTCGCGAGCTTCGTCCGTGTTGCCGTGTGTGTTGGTCATTTGTCTCTCTACAGAGAGTAGCATCCCGGTGCACAGGCACGCCGCAGCTGGTTTATCCATTCACCTGTCAGTGGGCGTGCCGTTTGAGTGTGACCCGGCACACTCGGACAGAGGCTTGGTCCTCAGTGACATTCGGGCAGGTGGTGTGACCTGTCCGCAGTCGTGCAGCCAGCGGTGCTGGGAGGGGGCTCCATGGGTCGGGAGGCTGGTCTCCCTCCAGCCTCACTTAACTGCAGAGCCCTAGAAACAATGATCTGGCCAAGTAACATGTACTTTTCCAGAAGGGACTCTAGGTATGTTCTTTGGATGCTCCTAGAGTTAGCATCCTGCCCAGCAGAATCAACTCTCCTTCCCTAATTCAATCCGGGGCGACAGCAATGGCGGGGCAGACTTGCAGAGCAACCTGTCAGCACATGCGGGTGGCACAGACTGTATATCATGACATCAGACATTCTGAGAAAATTGCTTTTCCTCCCTGAATGCCAAGTCATAAATAATTTCGGGTTGGGAAGAGCTCAGGTAAATGTGTGCTTGACTTCAGGGAGTGGCCTGTAAATACTGTGAGCCACAGAGCAAAAAATGAGGGGACAGATTGGTGGGGTCACTTCTGGTCTGGACCTTGCTCTGAATGGCTGAAGTAGGTGCTGTGGGTGCCCTGCCCAGATCTGCTCTCCTGGTGGGTGCACCCATCCCCACCTCTGGGAGTGTGGGCTATTCACGTCTCACAGCTGCACCCTCAATCAGAGATTTGACCTCTTCTGGAAGGTGATGCCTTCCCCGGGAGGCGTGCTGGTAAATGCTCTTTGGGGCAAGAGACAAACCAACAAAGCCCTAGTTTGTAACATTTGTCAGTTTCTGTGGTGTAAATATTCCTACCGTGGCCAGTTCCAAGCTGCCTTGCAAAAATAAATAAGTTGCTCATGGGTATAAGTGAATGCAAAAAAATTTAAAAGACAAAAGAGTGACAAACACAGAATTCAGTGTTGCTGCGGCCCTCCCGGCCAGCATGGGGGAGGGGTGAGGTGTGTGAGGAGCAGAGGGAGCCTGAGACGCTGGTAAAACCCTGTTTTTCACACTAGGTGGTGAACATGGGGGCGGCGGGTGCTCTTATTCTTTATAGTGTATATATTGTTACATATTTTCTTCTACGTGCATGAAAATTTCACAACAAAAACAATTCTAGGGAAGCCTTTTAAGCTTTGAACTTGCTTTCACCTGCACACTCGGGCCACAGCTTTCCGTGGAGGCGCAGCGAGCAGCTTGAGAGCTGGTCTAGGTCCCCCTGCCCTTTGGGCATATGTGCAAAGGTCACATTCCTAACGAGTCCTGTGCAGGAGAAGTGTGGTCCTGAGGATGGAGACTGCCATTTCCCTCAGGATGGACAGCGGGAGGATGTGAGCGAGGGTGGTAGACAGAACTGCCCAGTCCAGCATCCCCTCCAATGAGGACCAAGGGGTATGCCGCCTCTCACTCACCCGACACAGCTCTTCTTTGGACCTAGTGGGCTGTTTGAGCCAGGCCTTCCCACTGCCTGGTGCTCAGCATTCAGGCCTTGAATGTCCAAATGTGCCCTGGCTCTTACCAGCAGTAGCTCTTCTGCTTCCCGAGGATGAGCTTACATAGCCCTCTCCACAGTCCCTCCGTCATCCCCACCTTCCATGTGAGGAGAAGCAGGGCCAGAGCAGCTCTGGAACTGGCCAGGGCCCCGCAGCTGGTGGGAAGTGAAGCCACAACGTCCACAGGATGGATTGATCCTGCAGTCAGTCAGTGCCCCTGCAGCCTGGCGCCAGTGCCACTGAGCAGCCCAGGTTCCCCTTCACCAGAACGTCCCTTCCCCGAGCTCCTGCTTCTGCATGCAGCCTGTCCTGGGGTTCCAGCCAGAAAGGGGGAGAGAGAGGGTCTGGCCCTGACCTGGGCAACTGGGGTCTCTTACTGTCTGAGCACAACCCACGGTTCCCAGACACTGCTTCACCAAGCCCACCGGCCAGGCTGTTCACATTCACACCGTCCTTTCCTCCCAGAGACATTCATCTTGGCGTGCAAAGCCAGTGATTTCCCTTTACAGAGACAGCGAGGCCAGGGCTGTGTCGGCCCCCGCGGGGGCGGGAGTCTAACGGCTCAGGCCCGAGGTGCTCAGGCCGCATTTCCCAACCTGGAAGCTGGTGCAGCGAGTCAGGAGGGCTCCCAGCTCAGGGAAGGCAGGCAGGGCTGAAGGTGGCGAGCGGAGGGGAGACTGAAGAAGGAAATGATACTGGGCAGCTGATGCCCCACAGTCGCACAGACACCTGAGGGCATCAGAGAAGTTCCAGAAGCTGCTTCAGATAAGGCCTGGGCTGGGACTGGAGGTGGGCAGCCAGGAGAGTCTCCTTCCCGAGTCGGCCCCAGAGAGGCCCTGTGGAATGGTGGGGGTTCAGGGCTGAGGAGAGGAGGCAGGGGCAGCCAGACCCAGTGGGCCCCTGTAGGACCCACCTGCAGCTATAAGCAAAACTCCATGAGAAAGCAGCAGGTGGAGAGGAAAGCACACCCTGGAGCTAAGGACAACCAGGTTCAAGTCCCAGCTCAGCCGCTTGCCCATTGTGCATCCTTGTGCAGCTCAACATGTGGGCATCTTCATTTCTTCATGTGCTAAGTTGGGTAGGCTTCTTGGGAGGGTCCAGGGCTGCAAGGCTAGTGGGAACCTAGAATCAATAATATCCTCACTGATGAGGACAGCAGGTCAGTGCAAGAGTGGGCCTGGTGGGGGTCTGCCCTGGGTAGCCCCTGCAGGTGGTCTCTGAGTGCCAAGTGGGGTGCACCACCCTGAGCCCCCAGGCTGCTGAGGTGAGAGACCCAATCTTGCAGGCCAGGATCAGACCCTAGGGAAGGGAGGCCGGAGCCCCCACAGGGGAACGGCCCCGTGCCAGCAGGCTCACAGATTGCAGCTTCATGGAAGGAGTGGGGTCAGTGGATGCATCAGGCAAGGGGGCCACCAGCAGGCACACTGGGTCTCTGGGTGGTTCTTGCCCTCCATCTGTCCACAAGCTGATCGAATGAGTCCTGCAGGGCCCAAGGGCCTCTGTGAAGCCTGGGCTAGGGGTGGTCCCAGGAGGCTGACAGGAGTGGCCACAGCATCCAGAGATAGACCAGAGGGGTAGGGGTCAGACACAGGCCCTGCTTCAGAGTTCTCTGCACCAGGCCTGCCTGAGACCCCGGAGGAGGGGAGGCAAGGTGACTGAGAACCTGAGGGAGAAATGGGGCCCGGGGCAGGTGACAGCATGGGGTCCTTTAGGAGATGGGGTCAGTGGGGCTGGAGGGGATACCAAGGGTGTGACTAGAGGAGGGTTACAAGCAGGGCCAGGGAGGGTCACAGCTGAATTCAGTTATTTTCAGCTGCATGTAGAGCTGGGTGCCCCGGCAGGGGGCTCTGAACAAGGACGTGCTCAGGGACAGACTCCTCCTCGGTGTCTCTTGTTCATCCGCCTCTGGGCTGCCCGGTCCTGCAGTCCTGTCACTGAGGAAAAGCCCCAGAGTTGACACCTCCTGGGGCCAGCCCTGTCTTCGTGCCGCCCACCTCAGCCTTGGGCCAGGTTGTTCAGTGGGCAGAGACTGGCAGAAGAGAGAGCCACACGCCTGCTCTGCCAGTAGCCAGGCTCCAGGGCACCCCCTTCGCAGTCTCCCTAGCCCTAACCCCACAACTATTGGCTGGCTCTTCAGTGGTTGCCCACAGGGGACCAAAGGAAATAATAGGCAAAGCAAACTAAAACATTCTTTTTAGTTTTCCACAAGTGTGGGCACCAAAGTCTCGTGGTTCTCACATGAGACTCTGGACACCAGACCCTCAGACCGTGGGACCGAACCTCCCGTCTGGAACAGCACAGTGCCCTCAGCAGCAGGTAGATGCGCCCCACCAGCCCTGTGGCCCCTCGCTGTGCCAAGCAGGCCTGAGCGTTTCATTATGAGCTCAGATTTTTATCAAGTACAAGAGCGAATGAAGGGGACATGACAAGCTCTCCTTTTAATAATGAAGCCCATTTCCTCTTGCAGTTGGTTTTCTTGCAACAGATGCTGTTGCAGAAAATGGAACAAAATGGAAAAGATAAAAAGGCGACTAATTAACTCGGCCCCAAAGCCTTCCCAGCAGATGTCAGGGACGGCAAGGCAGGGTGCCCAAGGCCCGCCCACCACACTGGCCTGGCGCGTCTGCCCGCTGCTGTGGCGGGGACACATATGTTTGCATGATTCTCGGCCCTCCCGCTGTTTAGTAACTGATGACCATTTTTCTCCAATTAAACTGAAATTGAAGGATCTTCAGACTAGACACGGAAGTAAAATAATTAGTGCTTCAAACGTTAATTGTGCTCAGATGTGCCTACGGAGGTCGCCTGCAAGCGAGCATGTAGGAAGCTCATCCTCCGTGGCAGGGATCTGCCACCTCTGCCACCTCCCTGCCTGCCCAGCAGGCTGGCCTCCCCAGCAGCCCCAGTGTGGACAGCCCCAGGCCAAGACTGTGTGACATCACTGTGCCAGGTGAGGCCTGCAGTGACCCTCTGCACGGCCAGCCCTCTGGCCCCGGATACCCACAGGCAGTGAGTGTAATGGTTAGAACAGGCATGGGATCAAACAGGTGTGGCCTAGACCCCCCTGCACCCCATCCCTGCTCTGACGCCCACTGGGCCCTCCATGTGGACCAGGGCAGCCATGTCACCTCGGAGACTCACCGCCCTCAGGCAAAACACCAAGAGTAAAACCAATCCTGCTGAACACTTGAGAGCCTGGAGCATTGCTTTATCCACCCTTGTGTCCTCGGAGCCCACAGGCCCCAGATGGGCCATTCCCGAAGGGCAGACTCATTGTGTTCTCGCCTTGTGGGCAGTTAGGGGCTGATTCTGTGCAGCTGCTTGCCCTGGGCAAGGCTCTGCAGCTGCTGCCTGAGCCCTGAGAGGAAGGAGCATGGGGGCTGCCTGTACCCCCCAACCTGCTCACAAACAGGGACACCCCTGTCCCTGGAGAGGAATGCACTTCCTAGGGCTTTTCCTGCTGTGCCTTTGTCCACACATGCGCCCCAGCTCCACCCTCTGCAGAGACCACAAACCTAAGAGGCTTAGGCTCCCTTCTGCTGTGTGTCCCAAGGAAATCCACTTAAGATATTCCGTGTTCTCTGATCTGCCACATAATACGATTCTTTTATCTCTTGTTGTCATGGGAAGTGTATACTAACTGATTAATATTAATGTGTTGGCCGATTAATATTAATACATGAACCGATTCATACTTCACAAGGCAAGGACGCTGATGAGCGCCGCGGAGCCCGGGCGGCTGCGGGGTCCCCACAGCCCCCGGGGAGACCGCAGAGGCCGCCGCTGACCCCGCCCCGCCCCGCCCCCTGACGGACGCCGCACCCTCCCCCGGAGTCTGTCAGAGCTGGCAGGGCAGTGTGTTTGTACTCTGATTGTCGAAATTAAAATCCTTGCCATCCAAGACAGCGTATTTGATCATTTAAACAACATTTTACATTCTCCTAACATATTTCCCCAGCAACGTTGTTAAATTGGGTGATAAAGGTTGAAATACATCCCCCTTATTCCTTATCTGCCTGGAATTAGAAAGGTTTCAGTATTACACATTCTAAAGGTTTCATTATCAAAATTTGCCAGACTTTATAAAACAAACATTTTTTTGCCCTTGTTTTAATCAAAGATGGACAGAAGCGTTGCCTTCTGATGTGCGGGTCGCTTTCAGCACCGGTGCAAGGGGAGGCACCATGTTTTGTAGCAGCTGGGATGCACCCTCAGTTCTCAAGGGGGTCGGTGGGGCCCTGGCTTACCTTTGATTTGGAGATGCCACCACCACTGTCACCTGTGCTGCCTTTTGAGCATCAGGGAAGCCAAAGCAACCAGGGGCGCCCCAGCATGCTGTCCATCTTGCCCACAGGGAAGGTCCAGCCACAGGGTGCACTTTTGGCTAATAGAGCTTGTCTGGAGCCTGCCTGTGGCTATGCAGCATCGCAGTCCCTTTGTCTCCCCTCCAGCTACCTACCCATCTGGCCCCAGACCTTGGCCGACCCCCATCTCAAATCCTCTCAGCCTTGACTGTCAGACCCCCATCCACCTACCAGCACCCACCAACTACTATGTATTCACCCGCCCCCCTTTGCCATCCTCTGTCCCAGCCACGGTCAGTGTGCCATCCACGTGCCCTGCCCCCATCACCTGTGCTCCACCACATCTGGCGTGGAAGGCACCCCTCGTGCAGCACACTCACCTCTCCCCACCCTGGTCCCCCTACCCACACCTCCCAGTGAATGTGCCACGAACAGTGGTTAGGGCCATGTACCTGGTGATGGGTCACTTCCGCCCAGTGCCCAGCATCCCCAAGTCACCCTGTGTCATGACCCCTTACGCCACATATTAGGCCATCGGGCCCTTAGGTGAACACATCTCTGCCTCAGAAAGAGGGCACCTGGGCCTGACTGTGTTCCCCTGGGATGAGAGGACCTTCCCCTGAAATTTGACCCTGGCCCCTGGCCCTCTGTTTGGATGCCAGGGGCAGGGTTAATTTGACCAATGAGGAGACCCCTGCTCTCACAGACTTCTGGCCAGAACTGAGCATTAGCTGGGCTGGTAGGAGCGGTCTAGGTCCATGGCAGCTCCTTAAGTGTTCTCCCACCCTGCCTGCCACCTCCCACCTGTGCCACCTGTGAAGACAGCCGGTCCCAGATGTTGGGGGCATGGGTGACAGCATCTCTGACAGAAGACCTCAGCCAAGGACAAGGGCAGGAGTTGGGGAAGCGGGGCTGCCAGTTTCTTCCTGAGCCAAGGCTGTGTCTCACCTAAATCTGTTGTGGAGGCAAACCTTGACCTTGACTTCAGGTGCTCAGAGCTCTTCTCTGTAGGGTGAGGTCTCAGTGGAAAGCGATGACTCTCTGCTCATCACTGAGTGAGAGAGGCCAGCTCAGGGGCACCTGTGTGCAACCCAGTTGGTCCTCTTTCTGTCAAGGAGCTCAGCTCTGCAGAGCCATCCTAGCCTGACCCCACGTGGGGCTCTCCCCACCCAGGACAGAGCTGCAGACTGGGAAATGGCCCCAGTGTGCTCCAGAAGCTGTCCGGGGCACACAGGAGGCTGTAACCCTCAGGAGGCATGTGTGGGCGGGGCTCCTGACGGCAGCTGGCTCATGTTCTCAGTTGGGGATGCAGGAGGGCAGGCAAGAGCAAAACACTGGAATCTCAGGATGTCTGCCACGCATGTGCCACCCCTGGCGCCCAGGAGAGTGCCTTCCTGTGGATTTCCAGCTTTTCCGAAAACCCTGCCATCTCGAAGCACAACTTCTCACCAAATCCTCAGGCATTCAAAGCCTCATGCCCCTTGTTCAAGCTCCTAGGACCTGATACCGTGTGTGTCCTGTGCCCTCCCTGCCCCGAGTGTGCCTGACACAGCAGCCCCTCTCATCTGCCATCCCCGCCCCACAAACCGAGACATGCTAGTCTCCATTGTAAGCATCCCTGGTGTGATTTATTGCCATCATCACAATATTTTGTTTGGAGCTGTAAACCTCCAGACATAAATCAAGTCATTAGAAGGAATGACGTGTAATCCTGCAGAAGATGCCGCGGTGGGCCGAGCAGCTCTCACCCAGCTGTGGATTCATTAATTTCGGAGAGGATGGCCCCACACACACCTCCACGGCAGCTCCTCATCTCTGCCACACACAGCGTGGAAGGCCAAGGGCACAAACCGGGCAGCGTCGTGTCTTGGAACGTTCATGACTGCAGAGAGGGGCCCAAAACACACGCCCGCCCAGTCCTGGAGACTGGAGCGTTGGTTCCACAGGGAGCACACAGCTGGGAGGGGCCGCCTCTGCAGGGCCACGGCTCCCTTGTCCTGAGAGCCGCCAGACTTCAAAGGCAGCAGGAAAACAGCTCTCACTGCCTTCCACACTCCTCTCACAGTGACCCTGCCATCCTTCAAGCAGCTGCTATGCAGGGACCGCATTCTATTTGCAAATCAACAGATCTAATCCCCTGGCTTTGCAGTGGATGTGCAGGCCACAGCTGAGCCTGGAGGGGAATTCGGGGACCTCAGAGGGGCCTCCCAGGAACCGCAGCCCCCATCCCACCAGGTGAACACAGACACCACACACAGGTCCCTGCAGGTGGGGCCTCTCCTCACTCAGGAGACATCCCCATCGTGCCAGAGAGGGGACGGGACTGGGCATCTCCACGGAGGGGTGCCTCAGTCATTGGCAATTCTGAGTCCACATGACAACTGTGAAAATTCTGGATGACATTTCCAGCATTTGCTCCTACTTCTTATCCTTGTGCACAGTTAATGAGGGTGCTGTTTTGCGGTGCGGGTCAGGGATGCTGGAAGTCACAGGGCTGGGTTGCGTGATTTGTATCTGGACGCTGTATTTCCCCACGCTTGGCACTGCTTCCAGCTGCAAGCTTACAACTGCAGGTCTATGCCTCTGGTTCATATGGCCAAATCCAGCGTGGGAGCTTCTCCCCACCAGCCCCTCCCTCCCCCAGACCTCCCTCGAACAGCATGCAGGGTGGGGGCAGACATTCCCTCACCTCACCCCGGTGGACCTCTGAGTCCATAAGCCCTCCAGCCCTGCATGGGGTTGTTCTCCAGAATCTGTCCTCTTCCTCCTCTCCCTGTCCTTCCTGAGTTCAGGCCCACCATTCCTCAACTACCTCAGGATGTAAGAACCCTAACCTGTTTCCCCTTCCTTTAAGCCTTACTCTTCTCCAGGCCACCTCCCTGGTCACCTCCAGAAAGACCTTTGGGTATGCAGCCTGCAGGTCCCTGGCCTCTGCCCGCTTTTCTCAGCCATGTAGAAGGTACCCCAGGACGGGTCACCATTCATGAGCCATGGGCTGGGTGCACAGCACCTGCACGAGGAAGTGAGTCTTGGCCAGATGTCTGGGGAAGGTGCTGTCCCCACAGCCAGCCCCTACAAAGGCCAGGATGAATGTCTGCACTCCGGGCCTTACCCCTCAGAGAAGCTGGGCAAATCCTCAGGCCAGAGGCTTTCTGAGTTGCTGGTGGCCCAGTTCTTGGCTGGACCCAACTCCAAATTCAAGGTCTTGCCTTCGGAGTGTTAGCTCTCTTCTCAGATGTGTGTTACAGCTGTCCAGGCCCTCGGCACAGAACTGGACTGACTACCAGGGCTCCTGGGTGCTGCAGGCACCTCCAGCCTTGCCGTTTCCACCCAGAAGTCATCAGAGGCCTTGCTGTGCTCGGGAGGCACACAGGGCGATCCCTGCAGTGCAGCTGCCCATCGGGGTATTTGAGTATGGTGGGTGGGGGAGCTCTGCTGCCCAGCATTGGGATACCATCAGTGGACAGTGGTGACCACTGGGGCACAGCCATTTGGGGCTGTTTTATGAGGGTTAGTGCATCCATCCCTGAGCCCCTAGGCAGCCCTTAACAGGAGCCTGGCTCCCCCAGAGACCCTCGCAGCAGGTTGGGGGTGTGGGCACTTTAAGGAAGCATCAGCTAGGATGGATTTGCTTTTGTGGCTCTTCAGGGTATCGCAGGCAACAGCTGTGACTGTGCTGACAGCCACAGGCCAGCTCAGTAATTGACGCCACAGCCAGAACGACTCATCCTGAAGCCGGCTAGAGCTGGGGTGATCTTTATCTCGTGGCCAGGCCACCTCAGTAATGAGGCTGCCCCGCTGGTGGCCTCCAACAGCCTGACTCTGTTCCAAGAAAGAAGTGCCTGTCATGGGGCTGGGCCAGTCAGCGCTGCTGGCACGTGTCCTGAAAACAGGCAGCCCTTTGGTGGGGCCACCACTGCCTCCAGCTCCAGTGTGACTCATTCATTTTTATTTCTCAGTAATCCCCCGCTGGGAATTCACCAATGCTTAAGCCAAATTAGACCGCTTCCTGCAGAGCTGGCCGGAGAGCGGTCACTAGGTGCCCCGACAGCCAAACAGGAGGAGTTGTTACGTCCGCCCCCTTTGACCAGCTTCAGCTGCTCAGAGCTGATGCTAGGTCTCCCCGTGGGTTCTGGACAAAGGCAGGACTCAGGCCAGGCCTGCTGCTGGGGCTTCAGGTAATTGGCTGCCTCAGTTCTGTGTTCTCTCCTGTGACAAATGCTGGTCCCACACTCTCACTGGGCCCCAGAGGGCCTCAGGCAGTGGAACGAGTTCCTGGGCACGTATGTTTGCCCCCTTCCGCCATGTGCCCTGGGGGCACCTAAATTGAGAGGCCCATAGGCACCCCAAACTTAAGGACGATCTGCACTGCTTTGCAGGAAATGGCACCGATGTCCATGCACTGTTCAAGTCAGAAACCAGAATCTCACAGGCAGCCCGGGTCCTGCTGCACAGTAGGGGCAGGAGCTGGCTCCTACCAGCCCACAGGGCCCAACTCCACATTCACATGCGCAGCTTGGAACCTGCCGTGATGAGCGCGCACACCACAGAAATCGGCACACATCCCAAATTAGGCTGCTCCCCATCACCCAGGGGGCCAGTCGTTACACCTCTACCAGCACAGCACCCTGCTGACTATTCCCCCTAAAATGTGCTTCGTGCCTCCCTCCGCTTTCTGCCCTCAGCCCCTAGGTCCAGGCCCTTGACAGCTGCTGCCTAGACAACGGCAACATTCGCTGACTAGCCGTCCTGCCTCTGTCTTCAGCTCTTCACCTCAGAAAGGTGCTTAAATTTAAATTAACTTCCAGCTGGAAGTCCTTCTAGGCGCCCCTTGGGCCTTAGGAGATAGGATCCAGGGCCTCTGCCAGGACCACGAGGCTCTTCGCCTGCTGGCCCCCGCCATCTGCTGTGGTCCTGCCATTTCTTGACACCCTCCAGTCACTGTGTGCCTTTGTCCCAGGAGCCCTGCACTCGAGGCATGAGGCCACCCAGTCACCACCTCAGGGACCCTCGCCTGCTGCCCTCGGCTTGCTGACATTCCCCCAGGCCACATCGCCTGTGCTGTCCTCCTCTGCTGCCACCACACTTGGAATTGCCATCCAGTGCCTCCTTTCTTTGGTAGACTGGAAACTCCATGAGAGCAGGGACCACGGCTGCCTCATGGGTGGCCAAGACACCATCACGTGTGCCTGCGACACACTGCCCGGCACCTGCAGGTGCTCAGGAGTGAAGAGGCAACTGGTGTTGGGCAGTATGACTTCTGCCACCTGATATCCTTGCTGCCAACGGACTGGGGAGGCAGCATTGGGGCCACCAGGGGAACCGTGGCCTTGCTGGTGAGTTCTTTCCCATCTGCAGCGGCCTTTGCTAGCTCCCGCTTGTGCTTCCAGCCCACGTGTGCTGAAAGGGTACACAAAGGGTGTGAAAGACATGTACTCGCAGGAACCACACACTGACACGGACACACACACTCCCCACCCGGCACATCCACAGCACAGCAGGAAGCACGCACACGTGCGGCACAGAGTGGTAGGACACATCTCTTTAGCATACACAGTGGGATGCAGGGCAAGATGTCAGCAAGTCCTATTCCATGCAACGTGCATGTGTGGGTGTGTGGCGCACACACACCGACCACGCGGCTGTCACCCCAGGCTCTCACAGGGCAGCTTCGAAGCAGGAGCTGAGGACGCCTCTCTTGTGGACAGGCAGGCACGTGGAGGATGCTCAAGGACACCCCCGCACCCACCAAATGACGGGCCGGTGAGGGGGTGGGGAGAGGCAGGACAGCTGCTGGGTGCGAAGAGCGGCTAACTGGCTGGCTGGCTGGTTGACTGACAGGCAGCTCCAGTGCGCCACTCTGACAGCTCCAGGGGAATTCGCAGCCAAAGCTGAGCTGACAGGGAACTACCCAGTTGAATCGTGAATCCTAATCACGGAAGCGAGGGCATGGAACTGCTAAACAAAACAAGTAGTGGCCAGAGCTGTCAGGTGCCTGTCAGCCCGAGACGGAAAGATTCCTGCACCCCCCTCCACCCCATGCAGATGGGTCCTGGAGCCACTGTGCACTCTGCAGGAGGTGGCAGGTGGCAGAAGCACCAGAAGTGCAGCTGCCATCCCATCCCCTGGGCTCTCTGTGCCCAGCACTGGGCATCACTTCATCTGCACATTTGCAGACCTGCAAGATGGGTATTTTTTGTCCTGTTTTACAGATGAGGCAACTAGATTCAGTGAAGTCAAGGACTTCAGACAGACTTCAGGTCTGTCTGTTTCTCTTCCCTTTCTTTAAAAATATATTAACCCCTTGTTAAAAGCTATGACTCAGAGTAGAGTCTTCAGGCGAAGGGATCAGGAGTCACTGTGTGACCCCACTGTGGGTTTGGTTTTCTCGGAGCAACTGGACGAAGCCCACCCACAGGGGCTGAGGCAAGAGGAGAGGGCCCTGCAGGGCCACCTGCTGCCCTGCCCAGGAGCACGTCTGGCCCGACTCCCACCCTCCCCCCAGGTCCACAGGGCCACCTTTGTGCTCCAGGAGCAGGGACAGTACTTTTGTCCGAGGCAGCCCTACTGCCTGGGGCAGCAGGGTGGGCATGGCTGTGACGGAGGCTGGTCTCTGGGATGTGGCGGAGGCCCCAGCAAAAAGACTAATGAATTGGACTTTCCTGTGAACACAAGTGAGAATTTAAGGCCCTTTGGTAAGGCTTCTTCCATTTGAATTCTGTGCCTTGAGCCCAGGCTGCCCTCTAATTGCTGAGTGTGTTTAAACTTTAGTTTTGCATCTGATCTGCATAAATTAACAATCTGCCCAGGAGAAGGGAGAAGCTCCCAATGAGGCAGTCAGAGGCAGATGTTGGGAAGCGCCCCTCCAAAGGGCACAGCCCGAACTGCTGGGAGAAGAGCCAGCAGGGGTGTGGCCACCGTGAGGCTCCTCACCCAGCAGCAGGCTCTGGCCTTCACCCCACAAGTGGCATGGGAGGCAGCCAGCTGTGTGTGTCGTAGTTCTGACCACACAGCCGGGGCCAGGTGGACAGACCTTCAGCTGGAGCAGCTCCTGTCTGCATCCAGCCCCTTGGCAGGCAGCTGCCACCAAGACTTGCAGACCCTTCCCAGCCTGTCAGTCCCAGCCAGAGAAGTCACTGCCCGGGGTTGGTGGACTCCAGCCAGAACCCTGGGCCTGCCTTCTGCAGGAGGAGCCCAGTGCCCACCCTCACCTCCAGGGCCAGCCCTCAGTCCTAGCAACGTCAGTTTTTCCACAAGCATCTGTTGAGCCCCTGCTGTGTGCCAGGCATTGTGCCAGCCTCTGTCTAGACACAGGTGGGCCAACACCGTCGCTCCCCGAGAACATGAGAACTAACGCAATCTTGCACCACTGATGCGGCAGACCAGCCCCACAGGGGCGATACATTCTCACTTTTTCCAGGCTGTGGCCGCTCTGCCTCCAGAGTGCTCTTAAAGCCCCCTGAAGTTACATCACCCCCTGTTACAAGTTGAATTGTGTCCCCCAAAATACAATGAAGTCCCAACCCGGGTACCTGGGAATGTGACTTCACAGGGTCTGCAGATGTAATCGAGTTAAGACGAGGTCATTAGGGAAGACAACCACGTGAAGACAGGCAGACATTGGACTTAAATTGCCACAGACCAAGGAACATCTGGGGCTGCCAGGAGCTAGAAGAGGCTTCAGAGAGAGAGCTCGGGTGGCATCTTGACTTCAGACAGCTGGCCTCCAGAGAATAAATGTTTGCTGCTGTAAGCTGCCAGATTTGTGGTTGTTTGTCACAGCGGCCCTAGGAAACTTGTACACCTTTGTGATGCTCAATTTTTGTGTTAGACAGGGCATGGCGCCCAGAAGTTTGGTCAAACACCAGTATAAATGTTACTGTGGAGGCATTTTTAAAGATGTGATTGACATTTAAATTGGCAGACTTTGAGTAAAGCAGATTACCTTCTGTAATGGGGTGAGCCTCATCCAGTCAGCTGGGCGGAAAGACAGGTCACTGAGGAAGGAGGATTCTGCCCTCCGACTCAGGCTGCAGCATCAGCACTCCCCTGGGTCTCCAGCCTTGGTCTGCCCTACAGGTTTTGGAATTGCCAGCCCTGCAATTACACGAGCCAATTCCTGAAAATAAATCCCTCCCGCACTGTTGCATGTATACATCCTATCGGTTGCTTCTCTGAAAGACCCTGACTAATAACAGGCTGTCATTCAGAAGCCTCCCATACTCCTATGGAGAGGGGCCTGGCAGTTCCCTCAAGGCCATCTCCCCCGAGGGCAGAACACCCGCCCTGGCTGTGCTTTCTCCTGCCAGCACCCTGGTGTCACACCCTGTGGCTCATCACCACTGTGTGAGTCCCACACCCTGATGAACATGCTCAGGGCACCCCATACAGGAGGCCTTTTGCGCAGCACACACATTGCAGGGTGCAGGAGCTGCTTCTTTCTAACTGGGATGTGGAAGGCGCAGAGCAGCACAGTGATTTTTGTCCCAACAACTGCCAGGAAGTCTGGGGTGGGACCGAAGCTTGGAGTCAAGCTTTCGCCCTTGGGAGAGCCAAGATGCAGTGGGCACCTCACCTTCAAGGGTCTCCCCTGACTTAGGCCAGCCCGAAGCCCCTGGATGATTCCTGGCCTGAGGAGCAGCCTAAGTGGGTGTGTGGGTGGATGACACAGGTGGATGTGGCTACACAGGCTCAACCATGAGAAGATCTAGGACACGGAAAAGGCAGCTTGGTTCCGGAAGCTCCAGGGATCCAAAAACCATGAGTCTGAAAGTCCACACAGTGCAAGGACTTTACACTTACACCCATGCTTGGTGGCCTCTCCTGGCCCCTTCGGTTCCCTCCCATCTCTGTTCCTCCCTGTGGGTCTGACCCCTTCGGCATGGCTTTGCCTTCCCCCAACCCACAGTGTTCAGAGAGGCAGGACCCTCTCCCCACTGCCTGCCAGGGCCTGGAGCTGGGATTTGAGCAACCAGAATAGTCACTCACCTTAAACATGACCAACCAAGGGCTCGGGAAGCACTTCCAGCTCTTCCTGGGCACATGGGTCCTGGTTTGACCCATGTCAGTGTCACTTGTCTATACCAAGAGACTAAAAGGCTGGTGATCCTCAGCCCCCATCTCCAGTGGGTTCTGGGCATCGAGGATTTGGGGCTTTTGAGTTGAACCCAGCAGGCCTCCCTCCTGTGACTCAAATAGAAGTGGGCAAGGGACCCTCCTCTCTAACAGCTCCCATTGCCAGTGAAGCCCTCTCCTTAGCCCTTGCCTCCCCATGGCAGGTAACCAGGAAGCTTTTCACCCAAACACTCAGAAGAAAACCTGCGAGGAGTTCACAGTGCAGAGCACAGTTGGCAGTCCCAATAACTCACACCTTGTTTATCCTCACCGATGCTCACTTTTAGTGTGTTCTGTGTATTCCAGCCACCCTCTGGATGTCATCTGTCCAGAAAGGAGAAGCGGTTGTTTATTTTTACCAAAGTGCAAGGGGATGGAGCTCCCTTAAAGACTGTTAACATCATGTTGAAAGGAGGGGACAGCCCTGGCCAGGTGGCTCAGTTAGTTGGAGCATTGTCCCGTACACCAAAAGATTGTAGGTTCGATCCTCAGTCATGGCACACACCTAGTTTGTGGGTTCAGTGCCCAGTTGGAGCACATATGGGAGGCAACCGATTGATGGTCTCATTCTCACATCAATGTTTCTCTCCCTCTCTCTATAAAATCAATAAAAAATATCCTCGGGTGAGGATTAAGAGGAAGGAACGAAGGAACGAAAGAACGAAGGAAAAGAAAGGAGGGGACAGGTAGCTCAGACACTGAAAGTGGCCTGTATGTGACTGGCCTTGGGTCCCGGCCCCAGGGTGGGGGTTGGTGAGATGGGATGTGCATGGTGGCATTGGCGGTATTGGTGGCATTGGATGGATGAGGGGTCACGGCTTGTGTTGCTCAGGAAGCCCCCTATTTTATCTAGATTGTTTATTTGGGGGGCTTGGGAGGGGCTGGCTGTGGTCATATTGAGGCCAAGTACCCCATGAGTCCCTCATGGCACCAATTCTGGTGACTTGTGGTGACAAGACCTTCCTCTGTGGTGGGGCTCTTAGCTGCCTTGCCTGGGCTCTCCGTAGAGCTGTCCGTGGTCCTGAAGTGCAGCCCACTGTGGGACGCACAGACCCCAGCCACAAGACACCCAAGGGTCTGGCCTCCCCTTGTTCAGAGCTGGGGTGGTCTTTGCTTCAACCTTTATGCAAGCAGTATGTGGAAGAGCAGCATCCTCCATGGAAGAAGTAGGGACACTGGGCCTCTGGCGAGGGGGAGAGCCCATTACATTTCCTTTGTTAAAATTCTGTCTGTGTTCCAAAGTGGCCATGTGGGTCAGGGGCAGTCATTGCCCAACAGGCTGCCATGAGGTTAAGGGCTGGGACAGGCAGCTTGTGGCAAATTCAGTCTCCCCATACGACAACATTTCTTTTCAATGGAGGAACTTGCAGCCAGGTTGGGTTTGTTAAACAAAAGTGGCCAAAAGGTCAGGAGACTCACCCACAGCTGGGCTCTGTCCAGGTAGAACTTTTTCTTCAGCCCATGCCCAGGGCCCTGGGCCTACCAGCCTTAGTACGGGCCAGCCTTGGAAACTCCTGTCTGGTCTGCCCAGATCAAGTGGGACTAGCCCCCCGGCCCACCACCCTCCAGGCTGTGCGGCCCGTGCAGGTGGGAGGTCACAACCATAATGGTTGTGACCCCAATAAACACATCATCATCTGCCTGCACCCGCTGGCAGGAAGCCTTTTGTAAGTGGCTCCTCAGCCCCACTTTTGGCCAAGTCTGGCATGACTCATTTGCTCCAGAAAATGAATATAAATAAGCGCCACTGCACCTTGACAAGTTGACAGGATTGACAAGCAGCGTAAATTCCTGCGTCTGAAATTCTGAGGAGGAGAGGTGATTTAGCAGAGCCAGCTGCCACCACCAGAAGAAAATAATTAAGGAAACCCAGCAGTGTGGAGGAAAACTGAGTGTGTGGCAGGTCCCTTCTGGAAAAGGGACCTGTGATCATTGTCTGCGGAGGAAGCTCCTACTGAGGGTGGCTGCCATGAAGAGGATGTGGGGTGTGGGGGGATGCGCTGGGAGGAAGCAGGCTCTTGGCTCAGAAGGCTTCATTCTAAAAGGCTCCTCCTCACGGTCAGGCACACCCTGCACACATCCCACACCCGCAGGGTGCAAACAGTTAGACGCGGAACTTCCCCTCAGCCTCCATGGAAAAGTCCAGAAGGCCTGTTTCCGAGCCCACCCACCACACACATGTATGCACATAACCTTGGGAGTGCTCAGGAAGGTGTGGACTCTCTGTCCTCTGCCCATGGAAGGGCAACCCCTGTTCCAAGCCCAAAAGGACCAGAGAATAGCACTGCAGCCGTAGAAAGATGTGGTGTGCCCAAGTTCTGCCTTCATTCCCCCTCTCTTGAGACTTAAGAAAGGCCCAGCAGGCTCAGGACCTTCAGGCTTTCCAGCCCAAGGTAACCTCAGGTGCCCCCTGGTCAATTGCTGATGAATGAAGGAGGTATGTGGGTACATCTTCAGAGTGACCAGGATGAAGCCAGGGCCATAGCAGTGGCTGAACCTGTATAACTGGACTTCACAGAGAAATCACTGGGCTTCCTGGGTCAGGGGCAGAGGACCTGGATGTCCCCTTGCCAGCCAGGCTTCAGCCACTGGACCTCTGCCAAGTACACAGAGACAGCAGGGGAAGGCAGGGCCTCCAGAACACCCCACCCCAGGCGGCCGCCAGAATTCAGTCAGGTGCGGTCAGACACCAAGCCCCACCGTGTCAGCTGGGAGCTCTAGCTCTCCACTTGTTTAAAGGGTGGTTGGTTCGGACTGTGACTGGCTTTTGGCAAAGCCTTGGAGCAGACAGCCAGTCACGTGGCACAGGAGCAGGAAGAGCCCCCAGTGCCTCGATGGCCAGGCAGGGATGGGGGAAGGAGGCCCAGACCCCTAAGTGAGTTCCCAAAGGGAATCCCCTTGTTCTCCCAGGACATTCCCCAAAACAGACCAAACCAGGTGTGAGGCAGAACCATGTCCTCTGCCAAAGGTTTGCCTCTCTGGTGCTTGTTATCCTGGGTGAGGCCAGCCTAGGCAAAGGGCCACCCCAGGGAAAGAGGGCCATTCTGGAGTGTGACCAGTGATGCACTGATCTCTCTCCACCTTCCCCCAGTCCCCAGTGAGTGTCCCCTGGACCCTCTGCCTGGGCTCTGCTCAGCCTGTTGGAAGAGAGCAGGATGTGGTCAGCTCACGCCTACAGCTCCAGCACCAGCTGAGAGGCCAAAATCACAAAGTGGATGGCTAAGTTAGGGAACTTTGCAGAGTGAGTGGGGAGGCCCCAGTTCAAGGGGAACTAGTGGGTCCCAATCCCAGGCCTGGCGTGTGCCAAGGTGTGGGTGCCAGTGGGTCATTTTTCAATACAGAAAGTCCACACCGACTACAGCCGGGGCAGGGCTGACAGGGCATTGAGAGAGTGTGGACAAAACATTCCAGTGTCCTCTCCCGGATGGTTTAATGACTGTGTGAGGTGGGGAGTGGGCTGTGGGTCCCTGGCTGCTCCACTGGGCAGATGTGTGGGCACACTCGAGCAGGGCACCTTTCCAGGCCTCCCAGGTCACATCAGGAGCTGAGACGCCAAGAAACAAGCATCAGGGGGGAGGCTGGGGCCGTCTTTCCTGCACTACCATTTTCTATGTGGGTAGGGGAGGGGGCACTCATACTGAACCATGCCTCGCCGCCCCCCCACAACAGCCTTTCCACAGAGCCTACCCCAAGTGCCCTCCCTATGTGGCACCCACAGTCAAGAGGCCATAAGCAGTTCCCTGGGGACCGCGTGGTTCTTCCCCCGCTAATACTGTCCTCTCTGTTTTCTTTTCAGGTGTAAAGTTCGACATCAGGCTACAGCAGCCCCACAATGTGAGTTCTAAGAGTCAGATAAATCTCAGCACAGGCAGCCTGGGGAAAGTTGGTGAAGGCAGGGAAGAAAATTTGGAGCTCACATTAAATCCATTCTTGGAAAGAAAAATGTGTCCGGTCCTTCCCACCAGCCTTGGGAACAAAGATCGAGGCTGTGGACCCGTGAATTTCCCCTTTGGAGTGTGCTAATTGACTCAGTAAATCTGAGCCAGCCTCCCCCAAGCCAACAGCGTTGCACCCGGCTCTCTTCTCGCCGAGCTTCCTGGGAGGCCTACGCCATCTAGTGGCCAAAATGACATTTGCACTACAGATGTGGCCCACCGAGAGGAGGGGGACTGCAAGGGCTGGGCCAGGGCGGGGCCAGGGAGATCACATCCTGCAGGGTCAGCCTGTCTCCCTCTCCCTCGCCTAGGAAAAACTCGGGTCACAGAGGGGGCAGTGACCTCGGCCACGGCAAGGACCTTGCCTGTGTGACCCTCAGGACCCAGCTGACCTGTCCACCCTGGTATAACCATTTCTTTTCTTGCTCCAGGACTTTCCACCAGGCAGTTCCCAGGATGGTGACTTTAAGGCCACCACAGAGAGGGTCATCCGAGACTTGCCCAGCCCGGCACCGAGAGGCCTCAGCCCACTGGTGCCTGACCAACCTCTAGCACACCTGGGGGCCCGTCTGCGACCGCGGCAGCGACGCCGCCGGCTGCTTATCAAGAAAATGCCAGCTGCAGCGGCCATCGCGGCCAACAGCTCTGCCGGTGCCTTTGTCCGGACAGCACCCCTGGCCCTGGACGGCCATTGGGTCAGCCTGCACCAGACGCAGCAGGAGCGCAAGCGGGTGATGTGGGAGGCGTGCGCCAAGTACCGCGCAAGTAGCAGCCGCAGGGCGGTTACGCCCCGCCACGTGTCCCGCATCTTTGTGGAGGACCGCCACCGCGTGCTGTACTGCGAAGTGCCCAAGGCGGGCTGCTCCAACTGGAAGCGGGTGCTCATGGTGCTAGCCGGGCTGGCTTCGTCCACTGCCGACATCCAGCACAACACCGTCCACTACAGCAGCGCCCTTAAGCGGCTGGACACCTTCGACCGCCAGGGCATCCTGCACCGCCTCAGCACCTACACCAAGATGCTCTTTGTCCGTGAGCCCTTCGAGAGGCTGGTCTCCGCCTTCCGCGACAAGTTCGAGCACCCTAACAGCTACTATCATCCTGTCTTTGGCAAGGCCATCCTTGCCCGGTACCGGGCCAACGCCTCTCGGGAAGCCCTTCGGACGGGCTCCGGCGTGCGCTTCCCCGAGTTCATCCAGTACCTGCTGGACGTGCACCGGCCGGTGGGCATGGACATCCACTGGGACCACGTCAGCCGGCTCTGCAGCCCCTGTCTCATCGACTATGACTTTGTGGGCAAGTTCGAGAGCATGGAGGATGATGCCAACTTCTTCCTGAGCCTCGTCCACGCGCCACGGAACCTGACCTTCCCACAGTTTAAGGACCGGCACTCACAGGAGGCGCGGACTACCGCGCGGATCACCCACCAGTACTTCGCGCAGCTCTCGGCCCCGCAGCGGCAGCGTGCCTACGACTTCTACTACATGGACTACCTGATGTTCAACTACTCCAAGCCCTTCGCTGACCTGTACTGATGGCCAGTGGCTGGGCGTGGGCGCCCTGCCCACCCACTTACCTGTCCCCGGGGCCTGGTTCCTCAGCCAGGAGCCTAGATGCACCCAGAGCAACTGGGCTCTGAGGACATGAGGCACTGTGGCTGGTGCAGGCCTTCGGTGGGGGACAGAGGCCCAGGCCTTGGTTGGGCACCCTGGCCTGAGTTTCATAGCTACTTCCTTGCTCCTTGGGTGAGGAGGTTTACAAGAGTGGATGTGTAAGTTGGATACCCCAGGAGTCTCAGCTGCCCACATGCAGCTCGGCCAAGAGTTGGAATGACCAAGGAAGCCTGAGACCCAGCATTCGAGGGCCCAGCAGTAAGGGATTTCCTGCAGTCCCTTAGCCATTGCCTTGTACCAAACCAAATGGTTTGCAGCTTTTCTATGACCCAGGAAGAGGTTCCCTTGGAATGAGGTTCCAAATAAAGCACATGATTTCCAGAGCAGCAGTGTCTACACTCTGTGTGTTGGTGTGGGAACACCTGTCCCCTTTCTGCCACTCTCTAGGGCTCTTTCTCCCTCCCCAGAGCAGCCAGAGCCAGGCTCCTGCAGGCTGGGCTGCCCAGAAGTCCAGGGCAGGAGTGGCCAGTGTTCGACAGGAGCAGGGGACCCAGTGGCTTCCGTTCGGGGCCTCTGAGGCCAGGACTCAGTTAACTGGGTCCTCCTGTCTCAGTAATACACCTGTCCCCATGGAGGCCCACTTGGGGTCTCTTCTTGTCAGTGCTCTCTGTGGGGGCCCTCTGAGGACTGCCAGAGTAGTGATGAGCTCTTTAGGCAAGCAAGCTGCCACTTGGGGCTGCCACTGGGCTCCGAGCTGCCTTTACGTGGCTCCCCGTGGGTGTGGCACTGTTGGGCAGGGAGTGACACCATCCCTGAACCTCTGTGTTCAGCAGGACTTTGGACCAACGCTGTCCTCTGCAGATCCTCTGACCCTGCCCTCAATGCCTGGCTCCATTCACCTGGCAAAGCCACCTCAAAGTTGTCAGGATTGTCTGCCCCTGGCTGAACCAGCTCTGGGAGAGGGTGGGGACATGCAGAGGAAATTTCTCCAAAAGCCAGTGTGATTCCAGAAAGGTCTTGTAGAAAGTTCTTGTTGGAGCTTTGAGTGTGGGTGTGACAGTGGCTGTTTGGGGGTCTTGTTTGTAGTGGGAAGTGCTGCCTAACTGTTTCTGGGGTTCTGTCTCTGTCTGCCCTCCTACTTGTGGGTCTCATTTCTCTGCTAGCCTGTGTGTCCCAGGAGTCTGCTGCATGCCCTCCTTGGTCCCCCTGTGGTCTATCTGTGGATCTCTCCCAGGGGATTGCTCTCTGTCTGTGCCCACTTGCTAGGGAAGATGCAGTGGACCCTGAGGAGGAGGCACTGTGGTCCCCAAGGCGGGACATGATGCCGGATCCCAGCCAAGCTTGCGTTGGTTCGAGCAGCTCCATCTCCCTTTTTACTCCACCATGGGCTCTGGAAACTGTTAAATGTGGAGCAAGGAGTTGAGGCTGCCACCTGCCTGTTCAGGCCACACACATCCAAGAACCCCGAGCACGGTTCCAGCTGCAGTGGCCTGGGCCACCTGACAGAGGCACCCAGAGTGGCAGGAGGAGTCTGTGACCAAAGCCTGAGGGGCTGTCGGGTGTGCACAGTGGGGTGGCGTGTTCGAGCGGCTCAGAGGGCCAGGGCCAGGGCTGCGAGAGAGCAGGCAGGGAGGGCTGGCAACGCAGCTGCCTCCGGCTGTGGGCTCACAGGGTGAGAGGGAGTGCAGTGCAGACAGTGTTTCTGGTCCCAGATGCATTCGGTGGAGCCTGAGGCGGGGTCCGTGGTCATCTTCTCAGCAAGGGGGATGCCTGGAAGCCCAGCTGGGGCAGCCTGCAGCTCGGACACAATCAGGATTGCCCTGGGATCTCCCTCCCAAAATGTGAGCATGGATGTGAGTGTGTGTGTGTGTGTGTGTGTGTGTGTGTGTTGGGGGTAGTCTCTCAGGGACAACCAGGCCTGGGTTGGGCAGGTAGACGGGCACAACACATCCATCAGAGAGGGGGTTTTCCTTCTGGGTGGTAATGGTGGGTGACATAGTCCAGGCAATGACCATGACCACCCATGTGCCCCTGGCATGACCTCCAGAGGCCCAGTCCTGAGACCTCACGCTGCCTGAGTCCACTGAGGTGGTTTTAGACTCAACTCCAGTCCCAACCCCAGCTTGGAGACAGTGGACCAAACTGCCACCCAGGAAAGTGTGTGTGTGTGTGTGTGTGTTTCTGGGCAGGTGGGTAAGCATGTGAGTCTGTGTAAAGGTGGGTGTCTGCATGAGTGGCATGTCTCTGTGCATGTGCATCTGTGTGTGTTTCTGTGTAGATGTCTGGCTGTGGGGCTGAGCATGTGCATCTCTGTCTGTGTGTGTGAGGGGGTGTAAGTGGGTATCTGTGTCTGGGGAGAGGCGATGTGTGCATGTGTGAGCCTGTAGAATGTGTCAGGGTTGGGGGCATGGTGGACAGTCCCCCTCCTCTCTACGACCACCTCATGCGGCCTGTCCAGGCCCCATTTCATCTGCTCCATACTTTGTGGGTATAGTCTGGAGGGAGGGGCTCTCTGGGCCAGGGACCCCAGAAGGGCCCACAGGATCCTTCCAGAGGTCAGACAGGCCCACCAAGTTGGGGAAATAACCACTGACCCCGAGTGGCCTTCCCCAGCTCAGTCCTCCAAATGGGGGCTCTGGGGTAGCCCACGTGAAGGTCCTGCCAGGCCTGTGTGCTCAGAGCAGCTCAGACCTCCCCAGACGCCAACCTTGCTCCCTGAGTGGTGGAGAGAATGGGCCCAGGGTCCTCCTGGAGGCCTGCGAGTCCCAGGAGGCCTGAAGTCCTCTGGGGAGATGACTTTTGAGGTTCAGCCAGGTGGTCAGAAATCAGCTTCAGGGACCTCTGACCCCCAAGACACAGCCATACCCTCCTCCTCCCCACTGTCCCCACTGACTTGACCTCCCACGTGGAGGGCCAGGACAAAGGTGGGCAGGCAGTGGATGGGGGAACAGCCCTTCGGCACCCTCTCCCCTCCCATTTGCCAATTTCATCCTCCCCACTGCCCACCCCCCTTGGAGGGGGTGGGGCACGGGAGCCTCAAGGGAGCCCTGGGCCCAGCAGGGGGACTACCCTCCCTCTCCCCATCTCCTTTTAGTTCATCCTCTTTGGAGAGCACCCATGGCTCACTAAGGGAATTTCCTCCTGGCGTCTGTTCTCCACTCCACCACGTGCAGCAGGACCCAGAGCTGGGCAACGGGAGGCAGGGATCAGGCCTCCACTGGCGTAGACACTGCTTGGCCACCAGAGGATGCTAAGTCCTCGATCCTGAGCCGCGGCCTGGGTATCCCCGGCCTGGCCACAAGGTGGCAGCAACAGCCAGACTGTGTGCACCTCAATGCTGGGCGGAGCATCCCCAGACCCACAGGACACCGCGTCCCCCGCTTCCCACACCAGTTGGTGGTCTTCTACCCTCTGTCCCTCTCAGCCATGGGTTCATCGGCGCCCTGCCGTTCCAGCTGTTTGGGCAGACCCTGGAGGTCATTCGGAAACCCACCAGTCCCAGAGGACCAGCCTGCCCTAACACCAAGCCCCCAAATATTCTCAGCAGACCTCGCCCTTAACGTGCACCCAGTGAGAGCTCGAACATCCCAGGAATGCGTTGCAAGCACAGACTGGTTAGCAAGGAAGACACGGTGCATGGAAGAGCCAAGGGTCACCAGGGCCGTGTGGGGAGCCGCCATCACCGGAGATGTCTTCTTAGACTGGGGGTGCAACCCGACCTGGCTTCCCACCTTGGGCACTGCCCCTTCTGTCCACTCCCCTGGCCAGCCCCAACCTGGCCAACCCCTCCAGCCTGCCTCCCACGCTGCAAGGGGCAGGGGCTCGCTGGGCTTTTGTCACACTCGTGACCACACGCTTCACAGAACCATCGATAGCCTGCCGGCGCTTGTCCGCCACTCTGTGCGAGGGCGACAGCAGGCTTTCTGTGACCGCAGCCACTACGCACACACCAGACGCACACTGACACGGGCACGGGCACACTACACGTGCCCACACGCTCAGACACTCAAGACACACCCATCCGCACAAACACACATCCAGACCCAGAGGCACATCCACAGGCACACAGGCACAAACACACAAGCCAGCACACACACTTGTGACACTCACACGCACACAGCCCTAGATGCACATGGACACAGAGAGACACGCATCCACATACTCATACAGATGTCCCAGAAAGGTGCACAGCTAATGGTGTATTTCTGACCACTGTGAAATAAAAGGGAAGGGCCAGAAAGGCCCTCACTGTCTTATGTCAGAATTATGCTCCTTCTGTCTGCACTGCCCCCTATTGCCCATCTCTCCCCGATGCCCTTCCAGGGGTCAGCCCTCCACTTCCTCTTGGATCCCCAGCCCTAAGCCTCCTCCTCCAGAACCTCACTCCCGTGCTGCTGGGTCATTAGACTCTCCCATCAGGGCCCATCTTCAAACAAGAAAAAGCTTCAGCCCCACATCTCCTTCATCTCTTGCCCCATTCTTGCTCATGTCATTCTCTCTGCCCCTGACAGAATCCTTTTCTCCCTCTCCAGGGCCCATGTCTTTTATTTTTAAAGATTTTGTGTGCTTATTTTTAGAGAGAGGAAAAGGGAGGGAGAAAGAGAGAGGGAAACATTGATGTGAGGTTGATTGCCTCTTGCACACCCCCAACCAGGGGCCGAACCTGCAGCCCAGGCATGTGCCCTGACCAGAAATCAAACCAGGTACCATTCGGTCTGTGGGACGATGCCCAACCCACTGAGCCACAGCAGTCAGGGCGCCAGTTCCTACATCTCACGCCAACCACTTTGTCTCCTGCCTAGGCTCCCAAAGCAATAAGAATCATGGTATTTACTGGTTTATCAGGTACTGTTCGAAGCATTTCACATATATTATCTTATTTAATACTTATCACACTCCTGTAAGACAGATACAGTTATATCCTTCCCATTTTGTACAGATGAGGAAACTGAGACACAGAGAGGTGAAGTGATTTGCCCAAACTCACACAGCTGTTAAGAGGATGTTCCAAGACTCAAACCCTGACAGAATGGCCCTGGTGCTTCCCATGTGCCCTCTTGCTTCTCCAGCAGCCCAGAGAAGGCCAGAGCTGGGCTCTGCCTAGGCATGTGTGGAAAAAGGAGGGAGGGGACGGAAAAACGGTATCCTGTGGGAAGGAGGGGCATGAGCACAGGAAGGGCTGATGGGCAGAGGGAAGGTGGGAGTTGGGAATCTGGGGCCTTGGACGGGGGGTGGCTTCCTGGGGTGGCAAGGGCAGACTGCGGTGGAGAGGGGAGGGTGGCCAGGATGGAGAGAAGAAAAGGTCACTGGACACAGACCTCAGTTCCAGACCTTGTAGACAGGTCACGTCCCACAGACACATTCTCTTCAGACTGCTCTGGGATCCGAAGATGCCATCCTCCTGCACATGTGCTGAACCCAGCCCCGCCAGACCATGCCTGCGGCCTGCCCACTCACCTGCCTGGCAGCTGGCACAGCCTGACTGTGCTCTGTGACTCTTGCCTCTATCTGCCTGTGTCTGGGTCAGCCTGTCAGCCTGAGTGTGTGATGGTTGCCAGGGCTACAAGCCAGGCCTCTCCTTGGGGTGCAGAGGTTGTCGCAGTAGGGTGGGGTGGAGTCGAGGAACCAGCTCCTGGGGAGACAGACCCAGGCCACAAAGGGCAATTCCCACAGACCCAGGGAAGAGGACTCCGCAGGGCAGGACGGGGTAGGGTGGGCGCAGGCCAGGAGCGAAAGCTGCATTCTCACTCTCCAAGCCGATGTGCTGAATTTTACTTTTCCTTTTATTTATTTCTTCTTCTTAAATCCTGTTTCTCTCCCTGAGGCACCTAATCTATTATTTAACATTGGATTCTGCAATTGAAACTCCCAGGCAAATTGAAAATTATTTGTGTTTGAGGTTTCAGGTGTGAGGCCGAGGCAACCAGTTCTGGGGGACCCGGGGAACCTGGATGAAGGTGCAGAACCCACAGCCCTACCCCTAGAAGGGGCCAGGCAGGGCAGGCTGGGCAGCGGGGAAATCAGGCCCAGCAGCCCTGGCAGCCCCGGCCTTGCCTCACTCAGGCCTTTTGCACCCAGAGCCCCCAGCTCAGGGTCATCAATCTCCATGAAGCTTTGCACCAGGGAAATGCCGTCCGAGGCTCCCACTGGCCAAAGTCCTCGCAGGCGGAGCAGGAGCAATCAGTCACCCTGGCCCTGTGCCCACCCTGAGGGAAAGGCCTCAGTCACAGGAGGATTAATGACATGGGACAAGGGCCCGCCATCATTTTTCAGGTGTTGGGCTCTCCATGGGATTGCAGTCAGGGTTGCTGCCTAATTGGGTCTTAACCTGACCAAGACGGATGGCAACCAAGGCAAGGCACCGGGTGGGGCTGTGGGCAACTGGGTGCTGAGGACCCTAGGACCTAAGGGCATGCGACATTAGAGGGTTGGATGCAAGGACATGTCTCAGGGCCACACCCAAGGTGGAGCCAGCCGGAGCCCAGGGCGATGTGCACAGACACAGAGTGGATGCCTGCCACACTGTGTGCAGGGTGCAGGGGCGAAAGATGCCAGGTCCAGCAGGACCTCGTGGGCAATGATAAGGAGATTGGCTCTAGTGCTGAAAACAACCGGAGCCACTGAAGGGGAGGAGGGATACTTCCCATGTCGAAAAAAGGTCCGTAATGAGGCAAGGAGGCCAGAGCTTGCCTCCATTTCACATTTTCTGAGTGGCCATGGGTGTCAGGCACGTGCTAGGCACTGAGGACATGGGGGGATGGCACTTGTGTTCTCCCAGCCGGGAACCAGGCCTCCTCGTCTGGGAGGACACTGAGGGTGAGGGGAGAGCATGTGCAAATGTCCTGGGGTAAAAGTAATTGTGGCCAGGTAAGGGGTGGAGGAAGGCTGCTGGGTCGGAGCAGAGGGAATGTGGTGGGTAACGTACCACCCAGACCCCTTCAGGAAAGGACGGCCAGTCACTGCGGGCAGCCGGCCAGCCAAGTGTCCTTTGCTGCCAGCCCTCTTAGGGGACTGCCCTCGCTGCTCACTCCGGGTCCGCCACACACAGTGACTCACCCACATGGAAGGAGAAGAGCCCCGTGTCCTCTCCCAACCATTCTGGAGGGCCACCCAGCTTCAGAGCTACACATGGTAGAAAGAACAACAGCCACCTAAAGATGCCCATGTCTCAATCCCCAGAATTTGTGGATATGTTAGTTTACACGTCAAGAGGGATTTTTCAGATATGGTTAGGGACCAGGAGGTGCGGGGATATCCGGGATTATCCAGGCAGGCACAACGCAGTCGCCAGGGTCCTCGCGGAGAAGGGCAGCGGGTCAGGGCCAGAGAGAAGACTGCACCAGGGAAGTAGAGGCCAGAGTGAAGCAGGAAAGGAGCCACGGACCAAGGAAAGAGGAAACCCCTAGAAACGGGAAAGGCAAGGAAACACGTTTTTCCTAGAGCCTCCGGAGGGGACACAGCCAATTTTAGACTTTTGAACCCCAGAAGAGCAAGGTAAGAAATTTGTATTGTCTTAAGGCACTTAAGTTTGTGGTAATGCGTTGTAGCAGCAGCAGAAAACTGACACAGCATCAGAGCCCAGCTTCTCCTCTGCCTAATCCTGCTTTCTTCCCCTCCGTTCCACAAGTGTGGGTCCTGGGAGCCGGCCTCACAACCGCTTTGGTGCTGATGAGTTCTCCCCAGGGAGCCCCACCCCTCGGCAGGCAGTGAGTGGGGAGGCACCTGAGCAGGCAGGTGCAGGGGCCCAACTGTGAGACAGGTTCATCCACCCCCTCTGCTCAGCCACAGCTGTAGGGGCGCACAGGTAGCCCCTGTTACAAGATGACCTTGCATTGTTCAAACTTTCCCCTTCAGTGAGGGATGGCTTGCCTGTGCAAGGAAATGCAGTGCTGAGGCCAATGTATTCAGGTACGGGAGAAATATCAGGGAAAAGCAAAGCTGCAGAATTAGGTGGCCACCACTAAAATTGACCAGCACTTTGAGAAAAAGTAAGAAAGACTGAGAACAGTGAAAGGCTGAGTGTGAAAGCCAGAAGGCCTGAGGTAGCACAGAAGGGGGTCCTTGGGTGCTGTAACTGGAGCTCGGACAAAGCTGAGGACCTCAGAGCAACCAAGTTCCAAAGAAGGTTAAACCCGGTCTAAGCAGGTCTGCTGTGCCAAGGTCATGGTCTGGTTGGCACAGAATGGCACCCTGACAGTTCTCATGGGACGCCTGAGTTGATGTACCCCAAGATGTAAATCCCTAGATTGCTTTGAACCCTTTGAGCCTACAGAGGTGGCCCACTCTTCCCTATTAAGGGTTAATGCTCCCCAATTCCTTGAAGAAATGTGAGGTCTCTGCCCTGCAAGGCAGTGTGCCACCCCTCTGGGATCTGCCCTCACCTCACCTTCTGGCCACTAGACCTATAATTGGAGATCAAGTCACAACATAACTGGGCTAAGGAAGTGCTGCCTCTGGTAGGAAAGGAAAGGAGCTGTAGCCCAAGGAGCTGCAGCACCGACGACCCACAGGTACTGGCAAGGGTCAGGAGGGTACCGGTGGGACTGGATTCTGAAGGTACTGGGTCTGAAGTCGGGTGGGGGTGGGCTGGGTAGGCCCATGAGTTTAAAATGGGTGGGTGAGCTTATCAATATGGGGGCATCTTCCTGGGATACAGGATTCAGCATCACAGCAAGGCCTACGGGGGTGATGCAAAAACACTGCTCGGATGGGTCCTGGAAGCGTGAGGGGAGCAATGGCCCGTGCTTTGAGAAGTGCCAGCACTTTCGTGTTAGGTGGTGGCAAAAGGCTCTGCAAAGTGGGCGTGCTGCACGGAATGGGCTGTGCAAGGCCCCAAAAAGGTGGAAGAGAACAGTGTTCTTCCGGAGGGCCCCTCGGACACTCCGCTTACCTCACCCAGGGTCAGGCACAAAGAGGCCCGCGCTGCCTCACATCTGCGGTCAGGACTGAGTGGGGAGAGGCTCTCGTGGCACGTGGGTCACCGACAGCCTCGAGGGCAAGAGAACCCCAGACCATAGAGGTCTAGTGGGGACATCTACTCATCAGAAGCAAGGCAGATACAATCACCATAACGAGAGGTCGGGTCAGAGTGTGACCCGGCTGCAGCGAGGCGGGAAGCCAGTGATAACACAAGGTGTTCCTGGGGGCGAAATAGGTGGTAGCTGATACGTGCCCTGCTCATCTGTACAAAGAGGACTAGAATGGACCATCAGGAACCTGAGTGCCAATCTTCCGGTTAAAAAAGAAAAAATGTAGCTCTTTGCCCAGATTCTGGACTAGAGCCCATTTTCAGACCAGGAACCCGGTGGCTGCAGGAGAGAGAGGTGAGCTCCCGAGATGAACCCATCACACGAAGCACACGTATCTATTAATCACACCTGGGGGCCCCCTCCCAAAGGTGCCCTGGGGAAAGAGGCTCCCACACAAATGCAGGACCATGGGACAGGATCTGACTTGAGACGGATACACTGAGGTCTGGTGTGTCGTTCTGGCCCTCCATGAGAGTGGGGGCGTGAGGGACTGGGTGATAAACGGAGTGCTGGTGCCCGTCTGGCTTTCAGTGGGTCCTTGGGATGCTTGAGGCCCCACCCCGTACAGTGTGATTCAGATAGGCTTACTTGGTAGTCATCACAAGTCCCCCATGGACTCCTCGGCCTGCAGGGTAAGAGCTTTTGCAGTGGGACCGGCAAAGAGGAACCTCTGACACTGCCTTCTGTCCCCTTCCAAAATAGGAAATAAAAAAACAATATAGCATCCTGGGTCGAGGGGGTGTGCAGATACTGGAGCTAGCTCTTAAAACCTAAAAGTTCTGAGGGTAGTGGTCCTCATCACAGCTCCACTGAACTGACGGTTTAGCTCCTGCAAAGGCAAGACAGACCCTGGAGGCTGACAGTGAGCCCCTGTGAACCCAGCCATGCAGCAGTCAGAACCACAGCAGCTACGCCAATGTGGTGCCCTTGCCAGTGTGAAGTGCGATGACGTCAGTGAACAGTGTTTGCCTACTGACCTGGCAAATGCATTACTTTGCATCTCTATCAAAAGGATGATCAAAAACAGTTTGCAGCCCTGGCTGCTGTGGTTCAGTGGGTTGAGTGCCAGCCTGCAAACCAAAGGGTTGTTGGTTTGATTCCCAGTCAGGGCACATGCCTACGCTGTGGGTCATGTCCCCATTTGGGGGTGTTCAAGAGGCGACCACACATTGGTGTTTTTCTCCCTCTCTTTCTCTTTCCATTCCCCTCTCTAAAAGTAAATAAATAAAATCTTAAACAAATAAATAAATGAATTGCAGCCCTGGCTGGGTAGCTCAGTTGGTTAGAGCATCATTGTGATATGCCAAGGTTGTGGGTTCAGTCCCTAGTCAGGGCACATACAAGAACCAACCAATAAATGTGTAAATAAGTGGAACAACAAATCAGTGTTTCTCTCTCTCCCTTCCTCCATTTCTCTAAAAATAATCAATCAATACAATTTTTAAAAAATTTGAAAACCACTTTGCATTCAGTTGGAATGGAATACAGTTTGCATTCAGAATAAAATGTAAATGTATACATTTATATAGCCCTGCCCTATGTTAACTCTCCAGTGCTCTGTCCAAATATAGACCAAGAAGACCTGGATTGGCTGGATATCCTGTGGAATATCATATTGGTCATATGTCAACATCCTCAGGCTAATCAAGAATGAATGAGCAAGAAGTGGCCAGTACGCTGTGGGCCTTCGGAAGACCCATGCACTGCAGAGGGTGGGAGGATGAGCCCAGAGAAATTTCGGGAGCCTGTCATGTGAGAAAAACTCTTAGCGGCTGCAGGGGGTGGGGCATGCCAGGGCAACCAAAATAAAGGGCAAATCATGCCATCCTGCACCTCCCACCTCAAAGAAGGAAGCACAGTGTCTGGGAGGCCCCTTTGGGTTCTAGAGACATAGTCTTCGCGGAGGAATACTCCCAACCACTTACGAGGAGACATGAAAAGCTTCCAGCCTTGAGTCGGTCCGGTCCGGGAGGGAAAGGGCTTCGCAGCAGCTACAGGCTGCAGTGCATGAGGTGCGGACCCGGGCTGTGCGCCCTGGCGGTCCCTATGGTGCTGGAGGTGCCAGTGTTGGGAAAAGACACCTGCCGAGTTTCTGGGAAGCCCCCAGAAGGGAATTACAGTGCAGACTTTTAAGGTTCTGTCACAAGGCCCTACCACGTGGAGAATTACACATCTTTTGAAAAGCAGCCCTTGGCGTGCTGTGAGCCCCGGCGCGGAGGGCGTGCCTGGCCACGACCGCAGGACACCAAGGGAAGATGCGGCTGTAGCTGCCTGTCCTCGTCTGTTCTGGCTGCTCTAACCAAATACCGTGAATTGGGTAGTTTATTAACAACAAATACTTATTGTGGACTTTCCACAGCTTTCGATAAGACCATGGCGGCAGCACAGGTGGGGAAGCCCTCTTCCTGACTCCCAGCCCGCGCCTCCTCGCTGCGCCCTCCCGGGAAGGAGGAAGCTAGGGGTCTCTCTGGGGCCCCTTTTATAAGGCGCCCGTCCCACTCATAAGGGGCTCACCCTTAACGACCTAAGTAGCTCTCAAAGGCCCACTTCCTAACATCACTATCTTAGGGGTCAGGATTTCCATGTATAAATTGGTGGTAGGGGGATGCAAACACCCGGATCACTGTACCTCGCCTCTGAGCTTGGTCCTGTCAGTCAGACCTGCCTGTCAGAGGGGCCAGTGGGCCCAGAAACACCCACCCACAGGACGGAATGGTCCATCCAGGACCCCGTGCCAGCAGGAGGAGACCAGATGTGAGAGCAGACCACAGACCAGATGTGAGAGCAGGTGACCCAGACTCCCTTGTTGCCCACCGCTGCCCCACCGAGTCCTCCCCTGACTCCTGGGGCTGGTGGTGGGCAGTATGACCCGCTGATGAAAGGAGAAAAATCCAGGGCTGGGGTCACAGGAGTGTTGCTTCGAACATGGGAGCAAGTAAAACTGGATGGTGTCTGCACTGCAGCCCACTCAGGGTGGTCCTGAGAGAGGTGACTTGGTTGGTTGGGCACTGTCCCCCAAGACGAAGGGTCGCCAGTTCAGTCAGGGCATATGCCTGGGTTGCAGGTTCAGTCCCCGGTCGGGGCACGTGTGAGAGGCCACCGATGGATGTTTCTCTCTCACATCAATGTTTCTCTCCCTTTCTTTCTCCCTCCCTCTCCCTCTCTCTAAAAATAATCTTCTTTAAAAAATTCTCCCAAGGGGTAGAGCTCTGGTAACATACCTGGTTATCCACATTGGTGGAAAGAAAAGTGGTCGAGGCTAGGAGACTGGTCAGGAGATAGGACAAGGCTGCAGGGCCGCCATGCGGGTGGGTCTGAGCCAGGCATGAAGCTCGCTGTCTCCCACCTTAGCACCCACTGGGGAATGTCCATCACGGAAGACACACAGAACCACCAGGGCAACAGAATGGTGTGCTCAAGTGTCATCGACCAGCTTCTGTCATTGGCTTCTCTACTGCTGGCACGAAGAGTATGGGAAAGGCCCAGCCAGTGGGTCAGGTGTCATCCCACAAAGTGAAAGGCTGCCAGTTTGATCCCTGGTCAGGGCACATGCCTGGGGTTCGGGTTCAGTTCCCAGATAAGGCAACCGATCAATGTTTCTCTTTCACATCAGTGTTTCTCTCTCTCAGTGCTCCCTCCTTCCCCTCTGTGAAAATAAACACATGAAGAAAAGAGTACGGGAACGGAGTAGCCATGGAGGCAGGGATGGAGGCCGAGAAGAGGTCCAGCGGTGTGGGCACTCACCCACCGAGGCTAATCTAGCTGCTGCTGCTGCTGAGTGTTCCATCTTCTAGCAACGGAGCCCAATGCTAAGTCCCAGACATGGTGCCATTCCTCGAGGACACCAACCAGTTTCCTAGTGGCATGTCGATTACATTCGGTCCCTTATATCCTGGAAGGAGCAGTGATTGATTTTGTCAGGAATAAACACATATTCTGAGTACAGGTTTGCTTTTCCTGCCCAGCTTGTGCCAGATCACTATCCAAGAATTTAATAGAGTATCTGATGCTCCAGCTTCACGCAACATTGTATCAGATAAAGGGAGCCACTTTGCAGCAAAGGAGGTGGGTGGTGGCACATGACCTCAGATGCACTGGTCGTATCACTGACTGTGTCGCCACCAATCTGCCGATCCGATAAATGTGTGGAAGAGCCTGATGGAAGCATGGCTAAAGTGCCAGCTCAGAGATGGCAGTTTGCAAAGAGGGGGTACCATTCTCCTGAGCAAAATGTACACTTTGAATCAACAGTAGGCTGACACAGTTCTAGCCATGTGTGGCAGGCAAAATAAGACCCCTTCTTCCCAAAATATCCTGATTCCAAGAACCTGTGAGTAGGTTCCCTTGCAATGCAAAGGGACTTTGCACATGTGTTTACGTTAAGCATCCTGGCAAGGAGAGATTATCTGGATCATCACTGAGGGCCCAACCTAAGTGAGAGGACAGTGTCAGAGTGCTGCAGGTGAGAGAGACAGGCAGCCACTGCTGGCCTTGAAGACGGGAGGGAACCAGGAGACATGGAATGTGGCCCCTTTCTAGGAACCGGAAAGGTGAGGAAAGGGCTTCTCCCCTAGGTCCTCTAGAAGGACCCAGCACTGCCTACACCTTGCTTTTAGGCCAGCGAGATCCATTTTAGACTTCTGGCCTCCTGAACTACAAGATAATACATTTATATTGCACTATATTATCACCAAATTGGGGGTCACTGGTTACAGCAGCAATAGGAAACCAAAACACTATGTCATAGGGAAAATGGGTCTGGGAACCAAGGGGTGGATGAAAAAGCAGCTGCTTCCTGCCTCGCCTAGCCACCCACTGCAGGAATTTGCTCTTTCCTGGGCACTAGGGGTTTAGAGATTCCAACAAGGAGTGCTTCTGCTAAGGAACACGGCAAGACTTTCACGAACTACACGCTAGGATGCTGCCGGGGCACTTGAAGCTCATCATGCCAAGGTACCAGCAAGCAAGACAGCCACCATCTCGGCAGAGATAATGGACCCTGACCATCAAAAAGAAGTGACATTTTTGTTATAGAATGGTGGTAGGGCAAAATATATCTGATGCCTGGTTAATCTACTTGGTTGCTTCTTGGTGCTCCTCGCCCAACTTTTAAAATATGTTTATTGATGTGGTTTTAGAGAGAGAGGAAGGACAGAGAGAGAGAGAGAACCATCAGTGTGAGAGAAAAACATCTATTGGTCGTCTCTCATATGTACCCCAACCAGGGATCAAACCTGCAACCTAGGTATGTGCCCTGACCAGGAATTGAACTGGCAACCTTCTGGTGTACGGGATGATGTGAGCCACCCGGAGAGGGCCCCCCTTGCCCAATTCTGACAGTAATGCACAAGTGTAGCAGCTCTGGCCTGAGAAGGTCATGTCAGTCAGCATCTCAGAACCCTCAAAGATGAGGGTGTGGCTACTCCCCCAGGTAAGCCCCTGAGGCCAGGACAGTTGTTAGCTGAGGGTGAGGGGAATTCAGAATAGACAACCAGGTGGGAGAAGATGAACATCGGTTGTAACTGCAGCAGTGGGGGCTGTAGTTACTCCCACTAACCTTCCTCTTCGAAGTTCCCCCACGGCACACCAGAATCCCGAGGGGCTGCTCTCCGGACGTGCATGAGGAAGTGGGTCCTGGCTGTGCAAAGGATGGTGCACCACCCAGGCCCCTTTAGTAGTGAGAACATATTCCTCCAGCTTCCAGAAGGGCTCTCTGCAGAGAGCCTTCAACCATGGTCCCTTTCCAGAGGACGCCTCAGGTGAAGAGCGATGTCTCGCCCAAGGTCATACTCCACATCCAGCGACGCCCCCAGCCACACAGAGGCCCGACGTGTGTGTCTGCAATGGGGGACCACTCTGCATCCCTTGGGTCAGGGACGCCCCTGTTAAGACTGCATGAGAGCTCAACTTCTCCCTCTGCCCACTCCTCCCTTCCACAAATGTTTATGCAAAAAATCACTCTGTAAAGAGAGCTCCTGCCATAACCTGCACCTCAGTCAGCTTCCCAGGGAGCCCAACCTGCCATGGGTTGGGCCCATGAGGGGTGTGTGGAGTAGGGTAGGGAAAAGGTGGGCCCATCCGCATGCACCGTATGAGGTGGTGTTACTGTAGAGCAAGGGAAGCCTCGGCAAGGCTTTAGGCAAGCAGTTGCATCATGTTTCGAAAAGGTCCCTCTGGCTGCAGTGGGGGAAACAGATTGTAAGGGCGGGGCGGACAGCAGTGAGACTCGGAGGCAGATGAGAGGCCGCAGAGCCTGGGCCAGCGACTGGGCGGCGAGGGTCGGTCTTCGGGGCAATGTGGCAGATCTCAGGGATGGACTGGAGATGGAAAAATGAGAAGAGGGTCTGGAAGGAGGCAGTTCCTGGATGACTCCCAGGTTCCAGCCCGCACACCTGAGTGGCGAGGTGAGATGGGAACGCTGGGAGGGGGCTGGGTTTGGAAGGGGCAAGTTCATGAGTCTGAGTCAGGACATGTGGAGCCTGAGGAACCTCTGAGACACTCCAGGGGAGGCATCAAGTGGGAGGTGGAAGGAAGGACGAATCAGTGAGTCATTTACACTGCAGCAGATTACGCTGGAGAAAGTGTGAGAAGAGGAGAGCAGGGAGCCTGGGGATGGTCAGAGAGAGTGGGATGAGCCAGCCAACAGCCTGACAGCCTGGAGCAGTGGGCTGAGTGGGAGGGGAAGGGACGGGTGCCAGCACTGCTCTGGAGATGTCAAGTGCAACAGCCAGTGCAGGCGAGGTTATGCTGCAGAAACTGATACTCCTGAAATATCGAAGTCCTGAAAAGACAACAGTTAACTTCTCCCTCAATGCACAGGTCCAGCGTGGGTCTCTGCTCACCGCAGTCCCTCGGGAGCCTGGTTGGTGGAGGCTGCATCTCAGTACCAGCTTCTACAACTGCCTAGGCTGGGTAGGGGCTGTAGGAACAGCACGCTGGCTTCTCAAGTTCTGTCTCACCTTGTGCTGGCAAAGCAGGTTGCATGGCTGTGCCTAACTTCAAAGGAGGCAGAGAAGGACAATGCTGCCCGCAGAGAAGGAGAGCTGGGAGCTCTCTGGCAGCACTGGCCTCCAGCACGCGGAGGATGGAGGCAAGCCGAGCTGAGCCAGCTCCTGCTGAGCGGCCCCGTTAACCTGAGGACTGAGAAACGACTCTGAATGAGGTGACATGGGTCTGTGCTGACTGGAGAAGGAGGTGTTTGGGGACCTCAAGGGACTCACGGTGGAAGGTGACAAGTTGGTTAGGGAGGAACAGAGGCGGGTAGGATATGAGAAGAGTGGACCGCTCTTCCCACTGCATTGGCTAGGACAGGTAGGGGAGGCAGAGAAGGGACTGTAAGGGCATGTCCTCGACAGCTGGAGTTTTGTCTGTGTTTTAAGAGGAGATAACTTGAATGTGTATAAAGACCAATGGAAAGGACCCATGGGGTGGAAGAGATTAACTCTGCAAGAGGAAGCCAGAACAAGCATAGAGGACATACAGGCCTACCTGTACTGACACACCTTGGGCCCTGGAACTTCCTGTCCAAACAGCCCTAAGCTCATGACCAGGGTCTACACGGACCTCTTTCTCTGGCCCATCGTCCAGAGGGTGGACAGCAGTCACCAGTGTATGTACCCCAAAGTCTGAGGGGTACCCAAGGAGCAGCCATTTGCAGGGTGTGTGGATAGAGCCTGGCAGTGCAGGCCAGGGTGTGTACACAGTACTCACAAAGCACCCTGGCCAGTGGGGGATGGAGCCAGGAAGGTGAGTGAAGGGGGCTCTTCCCCTTCACCAGGTCCAGCCACTCACTTTAAGAAACCTGTGAGAGAGGAGAAGATGGCGGCGTGGTAGGATGCAGCAGATTCTACTCTCCCACAACCAGGGAAAAAAAATCTGAGTCATTTTACGTAGGTACAGAGCAAAGAGCCAACATTATCACGCCATAAATGAAAATAGGAGAT
>CM052550.1:31794283-31873342 GCA_028533065.1 Trachops cirrhosus | reverse complement strand
AAAAAAAAAAAAAAAAAAAAAAAGAAACCTGTGAATTCCAGCTGAACCTGGCTTTATAGATCATTATGAAGTCATATCTGCCAAGTTTAGAGGATAAAATGAGTTTTATTTAACAGTTGTTAGCTTAATTTATACCTTTTAAATATTTAGGCATATGGCCCTGGCTCTTGTGGCTCAGTGGATTGAGCATGGACCTGTGAACCAATGGGTTGCTGGTTTGATTCCCAGTCAGGGCACATGTCTGGGTTGCAGGCCAGGTCCCCGGTGAGGGGTGTGCAAGAGGTGACCACACGTTGATGTTTCTCTCCCTCTCTTTCTCCTTCACTCCCCCTCTGTAAACATAAATAAAATTTTTAAAAAATAAAAAATAAAATAAATATTTAGGCATATGATATATGGATCTCCATTTTTCCTCTTGTTCTGAGCCTTTCAAATGTTAGGGGTGGGGCAAGGTGTGTAATAAAAAAATACACGCAATTTGATATAACATCTACATATTGTGTAATTATAAGGCCACAGGATAAAATGTTTCACATAATCTCAATCTAATTTGTGTGGGAATGTATACACATAGACACAAGAATAGTTTGTACCAGCCTGCTTTTGCTGTGTGACAAGCACAAAATTTCAGTGGCTTAAACATTAGGCATTTATCTCTCCTACATCTGGGTGGCTGGTGCAGCCCACCCCACATGTCTCCTTCTGGGGCTCAGATGGTTTTCTTCCTGCTGGAATGGCAGGAGCTCACGACGGGAGCTCAGCCACCAGGCTGTCCTCCAGGACTGCTTGTGCCACACCTACTCACTTCCTCTCTGTGAAGGCCAGAATCATGGAGGGGAGAAGTACATTCTGCCAAGCATTAAGCCATGGCAGGGTATACTGTCTAAAGCTGCTATGGGGTAGGGAAAAATTAGAGTTAATAATTTAATCTGTCACATACCAAACTGAGTGTCCCTAGGAGGCAGAAAGTGAGATTACCAGTGTGTGTAGGGTGTGTGTGTGTGTGGGGGGGGCTAATTTGTAATTAATTCTAATTACTAAAAGAATAGATGTTTTAATTTTTACAACTTATGTGTATTCCCATACTTCTTCTGCAGTAAAGCAAAATTAAGACCTCAATTTTCTTCAATTCCAATCAAAATCCTAATATAAAATTTTTACTGGCTGATTCACTGGAGGACTGGCTAGTCATCTTTTAAAAAAAAATCCTTTTTTAGATTCTGACCTAAAACCATAAGCAAAACTTAATAATGAAAGGATAAGAAACCTGTATGTAAAAATAGAGCCATAAAAAACTGTAGGGAGACATATTTTGAAATACATCAAGATGTCTTTTCTTTCTGTACTTCCTTGGGTGACCTTCCAGCTCTTTCAGCCAGAGGCTTGCATGCCTAGAGGTGGAGGGGGATGGAGGGAGTCAGAGGAGGAGGGTGGGAGGAGGAGGAGAAGGTACAGGGAGAGAGAAGAAAGAGAGGAGGGGGGTGAGGAGAGGAGAGGAGGAAGGGGAAATGAGAGAGGGCAGGAAGAGGAAGGGAGGAGGGGAAGGGTGGCCAACACCCACCCAAACACCTGCCAGGCGATGCCCTCTTCCCAAAGCAGCGGGGCAGGAGGCAGGAGGTGGGAGGTGGAGCCTTTCCCTCCCTCTGACACCACCTTGGTCAGAAACCAGTTTTCAGCAAATGCATCAAAGACCCAACTCCACCATGAGAGGCCCTTTGGGTAGCTTGGCCTCTAACACACAGAAGAGCAGAGGGGCCAGGGCAGGAGGGAGAGGACCGATGTGGATCAAAGGGGTGACAGGGGAGAGCCCTGCTGTGTCCAGTGATGCGAGAAGAGCAAGTGGCAAAAACAAAATGCAAGAGGATACACGCTCTGGATACCATTTCTGTAAAAGTTTAAAACAGCACAGATGTTATCATTGTTTATAAATACATTCATATGTTGCAAAGAGTATAAAAATGTGCTGAGGAATGTTCCAACTTCTGGGGTTTAAACTGATCTGTATCATTTCATGTGATTTTTAAAGAAGGATCTGAAGCAAATATTCAAAATGTTAATATTTGGTATATCCTGGGCGGTGTAGGGTTGTCTTAGATTATTTTCTATATTTTGAAATATATGGGAGAGGGAAGACAGCCTGTGGATTAGCGTGAACAGCTTATACTATGTGCACATGTGCATGTTTGCATGTCTGTGCTCAGGCATGTGTCCACGTGTATCTCTGTGCTGTGCGTGCACCCCCGGGCCTGCTGCTTGTGTGCGTCTGTATAGAGTGCATGTATCTGTGCAAATCTGTGTGTGTATGTGCGATTGCATCTGAGGCTGTGTTTGTGAGTCTTTGAGTGTGTGTGTGTGCAGACCTGTGTGACTCTGTGCAGCTGTGTATCTGCGTGTTCCCGTGTGCCCGTGAACAGAAAGAAGGCTGGCTGGACGAACACCGAATCATTGACCCATGTCTCTCTGGGAAGGGGAGACAGAAGTTCTGTTTCCCCTTCTTACATTTTACTGTGTGTGTATTTTTAACAGTGATCGTGTATTCCTTATTACAATTTTAAAGTATTTTTTAAAACATAGTGAAGAATTTCACAGTTCAAAAAAATGAAAAGAATTTACCAGCAAACCCTTGATACCCTCCAGGGCCCCAACCTTCGATCCACCCCCCGCAAGTGCCCCGAGGACAGAGGAGCCTGCAGACACTTCCTGGCCCCACCCTAGGGCCATGGACCAGGGCAAGCATGCAATTTTTCTGAAGTCTTGTGTTTTATCTTTAAATGTTAGGTAACATTTACATTCTCCCCTGTAATGTATAGGCACATGTTTGTCTTGATTTTAAACCTCAAATCTTGGAGTGAAGGGGCCCCTCTAGGGCTCCCCCTCTCCCTCACTTCCCCAGCTCCTGTTGCCTCCTGTGGGTGGGTGCTGGGCCAGCAGGGCCTGTAAAGGGGCTGAGCGTGTATCCACAGCCCCACGGAGGCTCCTGGAAGCGGCTCGGACACTGGGCTGGGCTGAGTTCTTTGCATAGGCTGTCACACTGAATTCTCCCAGCAGCCCCATCAGCTTGATGCCACTATTGTTCTCACATCTCAGGGAGGATACTGAGACTTGGAGAGATTAAGCCCAAGGTCACCCAGTTGGACTGACTTCCAAGTTCATGATGTCCAAGGACTGTCTCCCTACAGTACAGGCCCAAAGAGAAGGAACTGCCTGTGACGAGGAAGGTTGGCAGACTGAGCCTTGGCCCCAGGAAGGAACCCTGGGTGGGATTTCTGATTGACCGAGGGCTACGTTCCTCACTGTCTCAACTTTCCCCTGCTCAGAGTTGTGCAAATGCTTCTGCTAAGCCCCTTGTCCTGTGACCCCAGGGCCACTTCGATGGTCACTTTGAGGCAGCGTGGAAGCCACACACAGTCATTTCGGGGTGGGACTTGGTGCTGTTTCACAGGGGCCCCGATGAGGCTGACGTTGATTGAGAGACCTGGAGGACCCGGGGGCGGGCGCACTGGCCCTGAGTGACAGCAACTGCTTCATCTTTCTGGAAAGCTTTTCCATTTGTTGTGGCACGACACTCCTGGGGCGTGCTTCTCCTTTGTGCTTCTCCCTCAGGTGGGGCACCAGGACCCCAGGTACTGTTGGCAGGGAACAGCCTCACTCCCAAGCCCTGAGGGGCTGCTGGGAGGACTGCAGCTGGAGAGAAGAATGAACCCTGAGAGGAACCGAGTTTTCCAGGGGTGTCCAACCTGTAGCCCGCAGGCCACATGCATCCCAGGATGGCTGTGAATGTGGCCCAGCACAAAACCATAAATTTACATAAAACATGAGTTTTTTTATTGTGATTACATGTCGCAATGTATTTAATGTGTGGCCCAAGACTACTCTTCCTCTTCCAATGTGACCCAGGGATGCCAAAAGGTTGAACACCCCTGGTTTAGGGAGTCGGAGGGCCTGTGGCCAGTGGCCCAGCTTAATAGCCTGGAAGTAGCCATGCTCTGTGAGGCCACCCCCATGTTTGGGTCTTGTGTCTCCTGGCACCCTGGGAGGACCTGGAGCAGCATCACGGACTGTCTCAAGCTTTTTTGGAGGTGCCCTTTGGGGTTTGAGGTCTCTCTTCACTGCTTAGCTTCTACCTTCCTTCCAGCTCAGGGTTCTGGTCAATAGTTCTTCACCTTTGGAGGACAATAGCCCCCAACACAAAGTCCTTCCTTTCCTTCCCCCAGGCAGAGCCTGACTGTGCCCAGGGTCCACCTTCTGCCCCAGGAATCAGGGCAGCAACTCCAGCCCCATGCAGACCAGGGGCTAAACCTGACTGGCCCAGGCTAATCCCCTTCCAGGGATTGGCTTACAAGCTGGTCAATGGGATGTGACAGGGTGCTGGGGAGCAGGAAGTCCTCTCCTTGTTCTCCAGCCTGTCCAGGGAGGTGTGGAGTTTGAGCTGCATTCATCTTGAGATCAGTGAGGGGCCAGTTGAGCCCAGGCCACTGTGAGAGGGACGGCAGAGGAAAGTGGAGAAAGCCTTGAATACTCCCACTTGTCATTATGTGAGAATCAACTTTCTTCATCTTGAAGCCATTCGAGGTAGGTTTCTTTTACTTGCACCCAAATTCACAGACCCTTTGAGAACCTGGTCAAAATACTGACTTCTCTTGCGAAAAAGGCTCAAGTACAGAGTAGTGAGTATTGTAGGGGGTTGCCAGTCTCCCAGAGGCCACCGCAGGTCACAACACGTTGGGATTCCTGGTCAGATCTCCTTGTCTCATCTCTGTCACTGTGAGGCTGGCTCCTGGGGAGGGCAGCTTGGTTTGCTTCTGAGCAGCATACCTATCTACAGGCAAAAGGCAGGAGAGAAGGGGTGGTCTGTAGCACCTAGAGACAGCCCCTGCTTTCTCTCCCACCAGAAACCATAGACGCCCACTGAGCATAGTGCGGAGACTGAGTAGAGCTCAGTGAAAGCTGGCTGGTCTTCTTTTATTTTCTTCAAGGACAGGCAGGGGCGATACCCTCTCACCCCCATCCCTCAGGCAGACTTGGGCCACTCTCCGCAGAAAGAGGGTCTGCTGGCTGACGGACAAGAGGCCTGGTCCAGGCATGTGGAAGGGCCACCTGGAGGCCCTAACAGGCCCACGTTTATCACTCCCTCTGCTCTCCAGGTTCTCTGGAGTCCTAACCGGGAAGAAAGATTGAGGGGATTCCTGAGGTGAAGGCAGATGCCAAGTGGATGTCAGACAGTCATGTCTGGGCCAGGCTGGCTCCATCCTAGCCTGGTCAGAGGCCACCTCTGAGCCTTGAGGTGGGCACAGACCTAGGAGGGTCTGGCTGTCACCCCAGGAGGCCTGGGGATGAGAGAGGAGACAGTCCTGCCTTAAAACCTCAGGCCCCAAACCCCTCCAACAGTGGCCTGTGGGTACCAACTGTGTCCCAGCCTGTTCATTGGCTGTCTAGTCACAGCCTTCCTGAGGAGGTTGAGTTTGGCAGATTCTGGGATCTCATTTTAGTTTCCTTATTTAAGTCCTCATTTTTAAACACAGTCTGCAAGCAGCAATAGCAACAGTCACTCTGGAGGCCACTTTGAAACATCTGGAGATGGAGGGCCTGTCTGCAGCACCTGGATACAGGGCCTGACCTGCATGTGCTTCACACGAGCACTTACAGAGGCACCTCAAAGCAAGGCAGGTATGATCCTGCTTTGTAAACCATGGATGGTAATGGCTTAATTGCTAGTCACATCTACTGATAAAGCAAGTTACATTCTGATTAGACTCACATCAAATTTCACCTCTTGGATCAAGATGTAGTTCATAAGATGTTTCCATGTTTTCAGTCCTAATGATACATCTTCAATTTAAAAAAAAGTCTCACCATTGCATCATAAACCACAGATCATTAAATGCCTATCACAGTCCATGTTCAAGGCTCAAGTGTAAAAGACGGTTGGCATTTAGCTGGGAACTTTTAAAAAACTGAGACTAAATTATGACCCAAACTTACTCTTCTTAATGACACATAAAAAGTTCAACTTGGAATATGAAAACAAAGTTCCCAGCAATATTAAGGAAATAAAGGCCCTTCAAAATGGTCAGTTCTTGTTTTGATTAAATTGTGCATTTTTAATATAGATGGTATAAAGTGAAACTCTTAAAAAACATCTAGGAATTTTAAACTAAAATGGAGCATCCTATTTTCAGGGTCACCAGTATCACAGTGAGATTTGCCTCTTAAACAATGACACTTAGTGTCTGTGTAGTTCCATGAATACTTTTGAAGTGTCATATTAAAACCAATCTTGTGGCCTTGAGGCAAAGAGAAGCAATTAGTCTTGGAGTTGTGAATAAATAAAAATCCATTTATACACCCGTCCTTGACATGTACCTTGCAAATCTTAGAAACTTCATCTAGTGGGAAAAGAAATGTTAAATCGTGAATACCAATACTAATCACATTGCCATGTGGCTTCCCAAAATACTTTAATTCATACCAATGTTTTAAGTATTAATTTATATGTATATATTCATCCATATTGAACACAAAACAGAGAAGCTTTAGCAGGCACATAGAAAAGAGGGAGAGACGAGGGAGAGGTGCTGGGGCCACAAGGGCCACCGCTAGCAGGTTTTCAATGGCTCTGTGCGCCTCAAACATAAGCATGGCGCCTCCTTCCACATGCTCCTTCCTCCCCCGCAAGCACACAGAGGCCTGGGAAGCGGTCAGGTTCTGTCCCTGAAGGAGTCTGGGACACCCACAGTGCCCTCCTCTCCATTTGTGATCCCAACCACCACTTAAGGGAGGATCACGAGGTCAAAGAATGTGGATACTTGCTTCACTTCTTATATGGATCCATTTCTTCAATGCCGGGTGGGGTGTGTATAAATGGGGACTTTGCTGTCCCTTGGCCTTGTGTGGCTCTGAAGAGATTGGGGCTGTCAGCCACGGAGCAGAGCAGAGCTGACTTCGCGGCCTGGCAGGGGTGCAGAGAGAAGGGTGCTGCGGTGAGGCAGGGGCTGGAGGCCCAAAGCCCGCGGCGCCAGGACAAGGGGAGCAGTGGGGCCGTCCGTGGGGCCGGCTGGAGCCGCTGCGCAGATCCCTGACCTACTTCCACGGCCCCTTTCGGTTCTAGGAGCAGCTAAAAATCCATAAATTAAGGATATTAACTGATGGGGCCTGCGGCATCCTTATAAGCTATTTAAATCTATAAATTTACAACATCTTCTGCATATATCAAGTAATTGAACTAACTGCAGGGATGTAAGTTTAATGAGAAAATTTCCCCCTTCTCCTGTAGTTCAAGCTCTAAAATAAATAAATAAATAACATCTTCCCTTAGGAGAAAAGTTTCTGCTTATTCCCGCGTGGAGAACTTACAGAAGCGCAGACCTCTTTCCACGCGCGAGGTCCCCTAGTCAAGGGAAGCTGAACCCCCACTTCGTCCACCTCCTACCAGAGTCCGCCGCCCACAGCCGACCTCCAGTGCCCCCAGCGAGTGAGACCGCTAGAGGGCGCCGAGGTCTGGCTGGAGCTCGGGGTGGGGGCCCCGGCGCAGCTCCCGGCCCGAGAGCACCCACCCTTCAGCCCAAGTCTAGATCTGGCCCCGGTGTCCCTGGAGCCGGACAGGGGACGCAATGCAGGCCCTGCGCACTGGCGTCTCCGATCTTCGTTTCCTAGGAGCCGGGAAATGGTCCAGGGGTGTGGGGGGACGGACGGGGCTCCAGGGAAAGCGGAGGAAGGGGAGGAGGAGGTAAGAAAGGAGGAGGAAGGGGCAGCCGACGCGGGGAACCTGGGAGGGTCGCCCCGGGCACTGGCCTCGGCGCCGTTGAGAGTTTTTGCCACAGACGTCTCCAACGCGGCGCGCGGAGAGGAAATGGCGCGTCTGGCCCCGGGCGGCTTGCCGGGCGACCCCCTCCCCCGCGGTAGCCGACCGCGTGTCCGCAGACGTCACGGGCGGCGCTGCTCCACGGAGAGGGGCAGTCAGGGCAGAGACCGGGGGAGGGGGAGGGGCGGACTTGGCCCCCGGCTCCGCTCCAGCCTTGGCAGACTCGCAGCCCAGTTTCTTCCCAAGTCCCGCCCCTGGCCCCGGGCGCCGCGGCGGCGGCTGCTCCCCTCTTTGTAACCGAGGAGTCAAGAAATGTGAGAAACGTGCCCTGTGTTACTTATTTGGGAGCCGAAAATTTATGCCCAGCTGAAAGCGCCCGGGGAAATATTACATCAGATGAAATGACAATGATTAAAATCAGCTTCTCCCCCGCCCCCTTCTGAGCCTAGAGGAGGCCAGGGCGCCGCGTGGCCGGCCCGCGGGGGGCTGGGCGGCGGAGGGCACTGGGCCTGGGCGCACCGCTCCCGGGAGCGTCTTGGCTGAGGCCCGGCGGGAAGACACCGGCTCCGGGAGTGGCGGGTGGGAATCACCCTACGAAAGGGCGGAAAACAGTGCCTTTCTGTCGCCGAGCGCGGCAGGCGCGGGCGCGCTGAGCTAATTGCGACTCTAATCCTCTGCCCCGCGGCGCAGCCAAGCCCCGAGCCAGGAGTCGCCGCGCGCTCCCGCTCGCGCTCTTCGCGCTGGGTAATTTGGAGCCGAATCGTTGCCCTTTGCGTCCGGGTTCGGCCGCCACAGGGCGCCGGCCACGGGCTCCGGCGGGGGGCTGGTTTCCTCGCCAGCAATCCGGGAAGGCCGCTGGAGAGAGAGGAGGGAGGAGAGGAGGTGGGAGCGGCGGGAGGGCAGCCGGAGAGCGGCGCGAGGAGGAGGAGGCGGCGGCGGCCGCGAGGAGGGGAGGAGGCGAGGGGAGGGCGGGGAAGGGAGGCCCCGGCGCGCCGCGCCGCGAGGGGCCGCGCGAAGCGGGGGCCGGGGCGGGAGGGGTGGGTGGGGGGGAGGGTTGGGGGCGAGAGAGAAAGTAACTCCAGGACGAGACCGGAGCGACCCGCGCAGCGAGCACAGGCGGCGAGGCTGCACCAAGCTCCCGAGACCGGCGGTTGCGGGGGGCGGGGGCTGTGCCCGAGCCCGATCCCCCGCTCCTGCTCCGAGGTAAGCCGTGCGCAGGCGGCCACCGCTTAGCGCGGCGCAGCCCTGTCCCCAAAGTGGCTGCGATACCGAGAAAGTCTCCCGGCCGGGGTTCGGACCTGGGCGGGGGAGGCTGCTTTGTCCGGGTGCTGGGCGGCGGGGGCACCAGCACAAAGGCCTGGCGCAGGAGGGGGAATTGCCCACGTGAGCTGGTCCTGGCCTGGGGTAGACCCTCCCCACGCGGGCGGGCTCCGCGCTTCCTGCTGCGCGGGGCGGGACGGGGGGGCGGGTTCAGGCCCCAGCACTGGAGCCTAAGTGCAGGGCCGGCGAGTTCCTGGGGTCAGAACTGGGCTCACGCAGTTGGGGCTTCGGGGGCGATCAGGGTCCGGCATGGCGCTCAAATCAGAGAGGGAAAAAGTCTCTAACGGGACAGATGTGCGTCCTCTGACGCCCACCCTGCGTGTGCCAAACGGGACGGGAGGGGTCAGCGCGCTCCTGGGCGTCCCAGGTGCGCCGAGGTTTGGGGCTCCCGGGCCGGCAGCTCGGATACGCGATCGCCGCCTCCGGGTCCCTGCTGCCCGCCGGTACTCACTGCCTGGACGCGCGCACCGGACACACAGTCCCAAACATCCCTCCTTAAGTTGCCGAAGCGCCTTTAGGTCTTCCCTGGACCCCCACCCGGACTGCAGAAAGATAAGCTTCAAGTTTTCACTCCGTCTCTCAAATGTGCATGAAGGAATTTAACTGCATCGAATAACAGCATTAGTTTCCATTTTTTTTAATCCCGCCAACAATAAACTTTAAGAACAAAAGCGCTTTTACGTCCTTAATTAGGCAAGCTTCCCATCTGTGGTCTCTGTCTGCTTCTTGATTTAACTTTGCCCTCCGCCCGAAGCGCACACCCCTCCCCACCCCGCGAGGCTCTTCGGGTTCCGCGGCCACCCCGGCCTCGCGGCGCCGCCCGCCTCAGCCCAGCCGGCTCCAGGCGCCCTGAAGTTCACACGGGCAAGCAGGGCTGGCGTGCACCAGGTGGCCCGCGGACCTCGCTTCCGGCCTAACCCTTGGGCAATTCTGCAGGCCCCTGGCAATTTCACCCCGGGCTGGCACCCGGGGTGCAGAGCTGAAGAGAGCTTGGGAGGCGCCTTCTGTTTACCTTTTATGGTTAAAATAACAGCTTAGCAAAGAAGCGACTTCACGAAGAAGCGATTTAGTGAAATCGTCTCAAGCTGCCGCAGCTCAGCCAGTTTAATCACCCCCAGAGAGCTGAACAACTGCGAACACAATGGGACACAAAATCATTTTGTGTGTAAATGAGCGTGGCATTCTGCTCGCTTCCCTCTGCTCCGGCGGGCGGGCGGGGCTTGGCGGTGGCGGGCGGGCTCGGGTCCCGGAGCTCCCGCCGCAGCTCTGAGGAGCAGGTCAATACCCACCCAGTTTGGAAACCCTCGGGCCCTGCAACAGGCTGTTTGGCCGATCCTCGGGTGGACCGTGGTGCCAGGGCTGGGTCATGGGTTTGACGCTGGTGTTGGTGGAATGAACTTGTGTCTCTTACTGCACCCCCTTTTATGGCCTCAGCAGTGGTCTCAGAAAGGGTCGTTGTCCAGCACGGATGCATTGGTCGCAGAGAGCACTGGAGGTTCTGGTCAAGGCGTAAAGCCTGGGGCTTCCAACGGTGAGTTTCCGGTTTGCAGTGAACATCAGGTTGTGCTTGTGAAGGAAAAGAGGCTGGAAGAGAGCGAGCTTGAGCAGCTTGCTGCTGGGTCCTTGGTGTTAAGGGTCACTTTAGAGTAGTGCCCTGGTGACAGGGGAAACACTGCAGTTTGCTTTGACAGAATTTCCATCAGAATGCCTTCCAGCAGTTGATCCTCAGTGTGGCTCTCCTTCCAACTCCTCACCCAGCAGAGCCTCCCAACACCTAAAAATCTATTCTTGAGATCTGTTTTGGTTTCTCAGAACTTCTTGAGATAAATAGCCTGCTTTTAAAAAGCTAAGATACTCAGGAACGTCAAAAGCAGCAGACCCTGAGCAGCCCCCAGTGGGGTTTAAATTAAACATCTCTGTTGCTAATAGCACCCCCACCCAGTTTCGTGTCAGGGGCCTTTCCAGGACACTGAGGACAGAACAAATCTTAGGAGAGTAACCTTACTTAAATTTGTATGATTTGATGTTTATTGAACCTTGGTCCATGTTTCAAAATTGAATGTTAAATTTCAAGGCACAAAGTCAACCCTTAAGGGAGATCGCTCCCTCGAGGCTTAAACCTGTGAGAGACAAGACTTGGTTAGGCTTGTGGAAGCCAGTGGGGAGGGTGGTATTCACTGGGTATGTCTGCCCTACTGCCCATGAGATTGGAAAGGGCTGCATAATCCTGCTCTTGCATAGAGCCTATACAGTGCCCTGGGGTGGCTTCTAAAGGCGGAGGAACAGTCTATTTTCAGGTGGCTGTGGAGCAGAGGAAAGGTGCTGAGTGACTGGGGAGGAGCAGGAGATAGGGTTCATTTGCTAAGCCGCTGTGGGTTCCCTTCTGGCCAGCTCTCTGATGCCTCAGGGGTGTGACCCCAAGGGGGCTGGGATAGTGAGACACAGACAAGACCATTCTGGGGGTCTAAGAGGTCCTGGGCTCCTCAGCCCATTTAGGGTGGGGGATCCTCCATGCACAGTGGTCCCCAAGGTTCTCTGTTGATGCAAGAGGAGACACACTTGGTAAGATGGCTCTAAACCCAAAATACCAGGAAAATCAGATTTGTTCTGAAATATTTTCAGCAATTATGGTGAGCATATGTTTCAGTATTATCATTAGCTAAAGTAGCAGACGTGGAGCTGCCCAGAAAATGTGTGTGTGTGTGTGTGTGTGTGTGTGTGTGTGTGTGTGTAAGGAATTTACTGTGGCCCGAACGCCTCTTTGGGGTATGGGGACAGGATAGTGGTGGGTGGAATCAAGAATGCTGTGTAGTAGGCATGGGGTCTAAGACAGCATGTGCAGAAAGGACGATGTTAGGTGTCTGACTCCATAGGAGACTCAGCGCCCATGACTACTGAGGAATAAGCCCTTTGGTTTGTCGGTGCTTCCCACAGATACTCTGTGCAGCGATGGAAGCCTAGATGCCTCACCGCAAAGAGCGGCCGAGTGGGTCCTCGCTTCACGCCCAAGGCAGCGCCGGCACTGAGGTGAGAGCCAGAGGGTGGGCTGGTCAGCGCCGGTGGCCGCCTCTTTACCCTCTTTATGAATGCCTGCTCACTACTGCGCTGGCTGCCCTTCCTCGAAGCTGCGGCATTCAAGAGACGGCTGTTGACTTGCTGTACGATTATGTATTTTTTGAAGCAAAAATGCTCTTAATTTGATGTGAAATTTACTACATGTATAAAACCCATCGCCTTAGGTGCTGAAGAAGTCACTAATTTAGAGGTGTCTCGTTACCGAGACAAACTTGCAAAAACCCCTGAATCCCAATTCACAAATTGGTGATTCGTTTGTCAGGGGATATTTCACATCTAACACATAAGCCTGCGACCTTTAATTAGAATTTTGCAGTTTGTTTTATGCCCCTGGAGGCTGACACCTTGAATTTTTTTCTTGATTTCTTATTGCTAATAAGCATCTTTCTTTTTCCCTCTGGTACTTTGAAGAGAATGATGCAAATACACTTAATTATAGTGGTGGCCACAATTTGTCAGCTGAATATGTGATCAGGCACAGGCACAAGTGATCTGATTAGATCTATGATCACATTGGCAATAAAGGGAGTACACAGCTCCGTGGTGAAGAAGCTCTCATTTATGCCTCGTTTCCATCTCCAGGAGGGAGGAAGCATGTCCCGGTTGTCTCTCACCCGGTCACCTGTGTCTCCCCTGGCTGCCCAGGGGATCCCACTGCCAGCCCAGCTCACCAAGTCCAATGCACCTGTGCACATCGATGTGGGTGGCCACATGTACACCAGCAGCTTGGCCACACTCACCAAGTACCCCGACTCCAGGTAAGAGCTGAACCCCTTGTAGTAATAGGTGTGAGGTGGTGACTGGCAGCATCTGCTGCCTGCTACCAATGGGGCCTGTCCCCTTTGCCAGCAAACATGCAGGGCTTTGCAGGCCCACCCGGGAACTAGGGTTTGGGAGGCCGAGTCTTCCTGTTGAAGGCTGCTCTGCACAGGGACTTGTGATCCTGACTGCAATGGTAGAGCTAGGTGGAGCTTCTGACCCACCCGCAGAAGCCACTTATTCAGAGCCAGTCTTACCTGAAGCTAGCCAGCAGCTGGCTGGGGAATCTGATATGCCTTCAGGCTCCTCTCAAGTGGCTCAGGCCTGGCCTTTTCAGGGGATCATTTGTGAGCAATGCTGTATGCTTCTTGGGGTCGTGTTCCAATTCTAACCCTTGGGAAATCGCATGCGGGGAGGGAGGAGGGGCAGCTACCATTTGCCATCTTTGTCAGTTGGGTGGCTACTGCTGGACCCTGAGGGCTAGCAGCAGACTCCCTGGGGTGGATGTGGGGAATGCAGTGATGGCTCTGGAGAAGCATAAGCCTCCCACCTCATCAGCACGTAGTGTCTCGGACTAGGGCCCTGCCAACCTGGCATCTCACGCTCTGTAGAGCTCCCCCCTGGCCCCCCTGCCTTGTGGGCCTATCTGTGGGAGACACTAGGTACTGCCGACTCCTGCTCATGCCTCTTGGGCATTTCCCTCCCAGGGGCAGACCTGGTTTCCCACTGGCATAGCAGCAGGGCTAACCCACACTGGAGTGGGTCTCCATGAGCCTGTCTCAGAGATGATGCAGCATGCTGCCTGCTGAGCCCACCACTTCTTGTGCCTGGTACAGTGAGGCGGCTGCTGCTGGGGGCCGAGCAGCGGGAGGGCTAATGCTGCGGGTGTCACCCATTTTTATACATTTAAAATAGGAAGAGGAGTTCATTAATCCCCCTGACACCGAGGGATCCTCTCTGGGAAGCTTTCTTGTCAGGCTCCCTGGTCGTCAGTGTGGTTGCTCAGAGCACAAAGGGTCCCTAGTGTGCAGAGGTGGCTGTTGGTGCAGCAGGGGCTGGGGTGGAGCCCGCCGTGGAACTGCGGTGCTCACTTGAGGAGGGAATGTTGAGGTGGATGCAACGTCCCGTCAGAATCCAGGGATTCTGGGGAGCAGATGGCAACTGAGGCTTCATTTTCCTGGCTCCACAGAGGCTCGGCCTGGGGCACTTGTGAACTTGGGTCTTGGGGGTGGAGGGGAGGTGGCAGCACTGTTGGCCTGTGCACTGACTTGCAGCGCTGCCTAGGACCAAAGATGTTCAGCTTATTTAATTTCAACTTTTCCCTCTGTGGCAATCCCAGGTTTTTTGAGATAGATCACCCTTTCATTGATTGACGATAATTATGAGTGAAATTTATAAAACCCTTGCCCACAGCCTCTCTGAAGAGAGTTTCCTGAAATCAGACACTTAACCTTCTGGGATAGTTGCAGCCCAGGCCCACAGGGAATGGCCTCCCTATTCCTGTGTCCAGGCTGCTACTAGGGAACAGCGAGGACAGGGGTGGTCCTCCCCCAGACCTACAGTGTGGCTTGTCCTGGCCCATGGTCCTGCTCTGTGGTGGGGTGGGCCCTCTGATGGGGAGCTGAGGCCCCTGTGGCCACTTGGCTGCAGGATGTGACTGGAGGGGGTGGCAATTCACAATCTTTCCTGAGGCTGGGGCTCAAGAAGAATCTGCTGTTCTGCATGGATGGCTTTTGGCTCATAGGGGACCTGCTGCTTTGGCCTGAATCTGTGGCCTACAGGGCAGGGGATGGTGTGACCTTTAGGACAGCCAGGGCACAAGGAGTCAAGCCAGGCCTGAAGAGGGGGCTGGGCAGCTGTGCTGGCAAAGTCCCCTCTGATCTCTCTTGTCCCTCCTTGAGCAAATCATTAAAATGAAAAAGAACTATTTGTCACCAATTCTGGAAACCAAGATCAATCCTCTGCCCCGTCTCACTCTGTGGTCACTTGGAAATCAAGGGTTAAAAGTGCTGAGGCCCCCTGGGGGGTTTCTGTGTAGAAGTGCCGAAGTCCCATGCTGGACATTGGTGAGAGACCAGGGGCTCATGCCCCCAGGCCCTTGGGTCTCTGTGCCCACAGAACTATGCCTGGGCTTCTGGATCATGGCTGGTGGGGGTGGCTCTGACACCAGGAGCAGTTGCCACCACTGGCTGGCCCAGGAACAGCTGTCAGTCATTGCCCAGCAAGAGCAGAACACAGCTGCCTGGGGCTGGGAGTCGATTCCCTGGGGCCGAGGCTGAATAGCCACTGCCACTGTAGCTTCACTCTCGAGACCTTCTGGCTGTGGGAAGTGACATGTTGGGATGTCCAGGAGCTTCAGAACTAATAAAACCTTCCACTGAAACATTGAGGAAATTGGAACCAATGCTTAAAAAAAGAGAAAAAAATGAACGATTCTTGTCAGCTGTGGTCAGAACTAGCCAGCCTATACCTTGGAGGACTTCTAAATTTGGCACCCAAGCCCTGGGGCCTCCCTCAGAGGGTGGCCTGGGGCAGGAGCTGACTCTTAAGGCCCTGTGTGCATCTGGTGCTCCTTTGCAGAGACTGACCTAATCTTCCCTCAACCTGCTCACATTCTTAGTAGCCTCAGACCCCAAGGGCACAAAAAGCCTTTGTCCTGTGAAGAGACACTGAAGCATAGAAAGATCTAGAACCAACTAGTCCTGAAATAAAGCAGATTGAGCACCTTCTAGTCTTGGACCAATAAACAGCCTAGAACCCCATCAGCCCCAGGGTGGGTCTGGAGTCCTGTAGGTTCCCAGCCCTGAAACCACAGAGACATGCAACGCAGCTGGGACATTGCTGGCTGCTCAGCCAGGAAGGGTGGGGAAAGTTCCATGTAGAGGTTTCGGCTTAGGACTGGCCGGTGCACCTGTGCATGTGGCTTTTACTTCTGTCTGCTGATGCCACATGGGACCCCCAGCTGTCCGATGGCCACTGCCCATGGCACCTGACAGCCGTGCTCAGTCTCAGCTGTCTCCAAGGGTGCTGGGTGGCCCTCAGTCTGCTGAGGCCAGGTCTTGGGGGCTTTGACAGTTGGAACAGGCCACAGGGCCCACAAGGCTTCCCAGTAGGGCTGTGTCGCCCAGTACTATTGTCACCAGGCCTGTCAGGGGCCAGTTGAGAGGACTCAGTGGTGTCGGAGTCCTGAGATGAGTTGTGTCTGGGTGACCGCAGCACTGGTTCCACAGGCTTGGGCCTCTCCACACCTCACTGCAGGCTCCGACCTGTGTATGCCTGTCCAGGAGGCAGCCTTACCCTTTTACACAGCCCCACTGGGACAGGGACTGGGCCATGTCCCCAGACTGAGAATAGGTCACCGCATGGCTACTCCGCACCTGGGCAGACCCTCGTGGCCAGTGCCTGAGTGTGCCAGGCCACTGGAGTGGAGGACTGTGTAGATGGGAGGCCCTGAAAAAGGCTTTGGGGCTCTAACCTCTCAGCTACAGCCCAGGCCGTGTGCCCCGGCACGACAGCAGTGTAGGGCAGAGCCTCTGGAATGGACGGAGGACTGGGCTGCTGGGGCTCTGAGGCCTGCTTCCTCCTCCCTGGAGTGAATGGAGCCAGACCCCAGGTGCCCCCCAAGACCTCCTGAGTGTCTGTCAGAACCACTGCCACCCCGAGAGCGGGGTCCTTGGTCCATTCTCCCTTCCCAGGCCCCTCCCAGGTGTGCACATCTTCATGCACTATGGTGCATGTGCCTGCACTGTTGCTGTGTGCAGACACATGGGTGCTTACACTGGTGTGTGCACTGCGGCGTGCGTGCACATGTGCAGAACCTCCTGACTGCCTCAGATCTCCCTTAGGGCTCCCTGAGTGAGTGGCTGTTGGTAGCTTACCTGTGAGTTTGTCACGTGTATGTAGCTATGTCCCTGGTTGGCTTGTGGTGGCTGGTGTGTCCTTTGCCTGGATGTGTCTGGGCCTGTGACTTGTGTGTTGTGCGGGCAGGCACCATGGGACCCTGTGCCTGTTGCTCAGGTGTGTCACATCTGATGCTCACCCCTGTGGGTTGGTGAAGTGAATGTGTGGGACCCGAGACTGTCTTGGCTGGTTTACGTGTGTTCATAGGGTGTGTGGCTGTGGACTGCAGTATCTCATGCTTGGGGGTTTTCTGGGTGGGTCTCCCTGGCCAGGTTTTGGGGGTTGGGGGTGGCAAGGAGGCTGCGTCCGTGTCCTGCTGTAGTTCTCAGGCCTGTGATGTGTGTCAGCAGGCAGGTGTGTACAGCTGGGTGTGCTCTATGGCTGTGGCTTCTGAGTGTAGGAGGAGTGTGTGGCATGTGGTGCTGGCTGCACCCGTGGCCTGTCTGACTGTGGCCTGGCTGCCTCTGGTGTCCGCAGACATCCGTCAGTTTGAGTTACCCAGGTAGGGCCCCTCGTCACTCCAGCAGGGCGGGCCCTAAGGAGTGGGGCTGGGGTATGTGGACTGACCCTTCCATCAGACATCCCACCCTCTGTCTCTCCCAGAATAAGCCGCCTCTTCAATGGCACCGAGCCCATTGTCCTAGACAGTCTGAAGCAACACTATTTCATTGACCGGGATGGAGAGATTTTCCGCTATGTCTTGAGCTTCCTGCGGACATCCAAACTGCTGCTCCCGGATGACTTCAAGGTGAGCCTGTGGCCGCCCTGCACTGCCTGTGCAGTGGCATTGCACGGGGGACGCTGTGACTTCATAAGTGGACCCACCATTGTCATGGCAACCATATAAGTTAAGCGATGAAGCCAAGGGCTAAATTAGTTTTTCTAAGCTAATTTTTTCTCACACTTTTAGCTTATTGATCAGGGCATGACAGCAAAGTAAGCAGTGGCAGCTGCCCTTCCCTGGCTCCGGCTCCATGTTCGTCATGTTCAAGGACTGTTAGGTGCTGCGGTTATAGGAGTTAGAGGTCCCTAGATCTGTTCCCTGTTGGACATTTGCAGGGGGAACCCGGATCCAAACCAAACACCCTTTAAACAAAGCTGACCTCAGTTCTTGGGGGTAAGACTGTCCAGTTCCTGAGAACCCTGTCTTGGTGCTGGGTCCCTTCGTGGCCCCAGGGACCCTGGAGGGTCCAGGCTGGGCTGCCCTGGCTCAAAGCAGCAAGTACCCTTTCTTCCTTCCTTCTGGCACCCAGAGGACCAGTGGCCCTGGGGCTGTTTTGTCCTCCATTCAACTTGGTTATTGGGTCCTAACAACCGAATTCAGGCTGAAAATACAGTGAAATAAGGCAGACGAGAGTCCTGTCCTCACAGCACTTACAGTCTGGTGGGAAGATGGATGTTGAACAGAAAAGACTTGAATTCCACAGGGGCAAACACTTCAGAGAAGGGGCCAGGGAGGATGTTTCTCTGGGAGGGGAAGGAGCATGGGGGGCAGTCCAGTGTAAGGGCCTTGGTGAGGAGGCAGTGTGGCAAGGCTCAGTACCTTCCTGACCTGGAGAGAGGGTGTTCACCTGGGGCTGCATGGACTGGGAGGGTAGGAAGGGAGGCTGCTAGTTGATGTCGGGAACTTGGTAGTTGGCTGAGCGTTTGACATTTTACCCTGAGTACAGTGGAATGCTCGAGAGTAGCGGTGACTAAGGGAAAGGCGAGCAGATTTGCAAATGGATTGTCCTGGCTATTGTGTGGAGAAGGATGTGGGGAGTGTAGGAGTGGGGCTGATCAGGAGGCCAAGAGAGGTTTTTTTGAAGGCTTTGGACCAGGGTGGAGGCAGGAAGTGAAGAGGGAGCAAAGTGGCAGGTTAGACTTGTATTTACGAAAAGGACACAAAAGGCCACGGGTGGGTGTTGGTGGGGGTCAGGAGGCCCTCGAGGGTACTTCCCACCTAAGGCTTCTGTCTGAGTGGATCCATGGAAGCCCAGGGGTGGAATAGGCTGGGGGATGGAATTGCTGGTGGACCGCTGGGTACAGACATTCTGGGCTGTGAGGAATGTTATGGGGTTGTTTGGTGTGCAGATATCCCTTAAGGAGCCGATGGGAACAGAAGCCCAGGATGGATCCCCAAGGACCCCCTGTGGAGGGACAGAATGGGTCCCCAACAAGCCTCCCTCAAGGTTCCAAAAGCTGGAGCCAGGAGACGGGAGGGCAGGCCCTGCTTTGGGTTGAGCTTCCTTGCTTCGCCCCCAGGGGTCCTCAGGTTTACCAGCTGACCTTGAGCTGAGCCCCACTGAGTGGCATGAGTCATGAGTACGCAGGGCTGGGGCAGGTGTGGGTGAGCATGTGCTGAGGGACAGTTGGTGTGAGCCCATCAATCCCGGGAGGGGGCTGCCTGCCTGCTGAGAGATGAGCCCCCACCCCAGGTCCCTCCCCACACAGCCTGCTAGGTAGGGCAGGGGCCAGCTGGGCACTGGTCAGATCTTGTTGTCCTTTAAAATCCTCACCCCCTTCTCTGAGCTGAGTGTCTACATCCCTTTTATAGAAGAGAAAACAGGCTCAGAGAAGCTCAGTTACTGATGATCAGAGGCTTCAAAGCTGGCAGATGAAGATGCCAAAAGTCCAGCCTAGGCAGGTCTGTTTGCCTTCCTGCTGGGCTGTGTGCTTTTTAAGGGTAGGTGAGCTTCTGCTCCCTGGGATCTGAGAAGGAAGCAGGTCCCCCGGCATAGAGAGTGCCTCAGGCTCCTAGCCTCCTGGTCTTTCCAGAGATTTCTGTATACTTCAGGGATGAAGCTTCCCTGAGTGTTTGGGGCCAGATAGAAAAGCTCAGGGCATCTGGCACAGATGCACACCAGCTGCTGCCCTTGGGTCAAGACTAGACTTGGTATGCTTGCACATGCTCACTTGAGCCTCATTTTCTCCACCTGTACGATGGGCACAACCATCCCAGTTCACAGAGTGCCCTGGGGTGGGGTGGGGGGTCACAAGTTCTGTAGAATGGTAAGAGGAGACGCCCCTGGAGTTGGAAAGGTCAGCCCACCACATACCACCTCCCTGTCTGTGCGTTCCTGCAGGACTTCAGCCTGTTGTACGAGGAGGCGCGCTACTACCAGCTGCAGCCCATGGTTCGAGAGCTGGAGCGCTGGCAGCAGGAGCAGGAGCAGCGGCGCCGCAGCAGGGCCTGTGACTGCCTGGTGGTGCGGGTCACACCGGACCTGGGTGAGCGTATCGCGCTCAGCGGTGAGAAGGCCCTCATCGAGGAGGTCTTCCCGGAGACTGGGGATGTCATGTGCAACTCAGTCAATGCTGGCTGGAACCAGGACCCTACACATGTCATCCGCTTCCCGCTCAACGGCTACTGCCGGCTCAACTCGGTGCAGGTGAGGGCTGCGTCCCCCCACCCGCCTCACCCCTGTCTCCCCAAAGCCCTCCAGCAGCAGAGGGAGGTGGAGGCGGGCCAGTCCCTGAAATGGCGCAGCCCTCCATGCCGTCTCACAGAAAAGGCAACAATGTGTGGATGCATAATTTATGTCCTGCTCATAATTAAATGATAGCGCCTGGGGGATGGACTTAAAAAAATTGATCTGTACTCTTTGTTTTTTCCAAAAGGATATTCTCTAAAAATTGTCCAGAGTACTTTCAACAAAGTGTGCCTCCTTTGACACCCAGAGTCTGAGTTGGGATTCAGATCACATTCAGGCAACAGGAGCCGCAGGTCAGAGGCTGGGCGTAGAAGTGTCCCGGAGCCCTCCCTCTCCCTGCTGGCCCACCGCACCCAGGCAGCTGCCCCGAGCGTTTCAGTGCTGGCTTTCCCTAGATGGGACTAAGAGTTGGGAAGCCCAAGATGGAGTGGGGCCTGTTTTCCACCAGCTCTTCCAGATGCAAGAGTACACCCCTGCTTCAGGCTTGGGGCAGAGTGGACTTTGGGGGAAAGCCCCCCTACCCCATGCATACATCCCACAGGCTGGGGCAGAACACAAGCGTCGGACACAGTGACCACACAAAACCTTCACAGAGGCACAAAGCCACATGGACACAGAGTGGCAATGCCCCCTCCTCTCCACCCCAGTCCCCTTGAGCTGATGAGCCCTCAGGCCTCAAACCATCTGGGATTTGAAACTCAGGGAAGCAGGTGGCTGCCCAGAGGCCGGGGTAGGGTCTCTATTATTGGGACAGGTCTCAGTGAGGAGAGGGCCCTGCGGCCTCATCTGGAAAGATGGTCCCCTTACCCTCTGGAGAAGAGACGAAGAGTCTAAAGGTGCACTCTCTCTCCCTAAGTCAAGGCTATGGATCCCCAGGGGCAGCAGCATAGGGACCCCACTTAGACTTGGTCACACGAGTGGCCCCAGGGCCTGGCTGCTTCTGTTCTGCCTATGTTTGCCCAGCTGGTGGTTCTGCAAGGACCACTCTTCGGAGACTTGAGATGTTAACAGGAGAAGGTAGCTTGCCCAGGCTAGGGCCCACCTGCCTGCCAGGCCAAGCCTGGCAGACTTGCAGCTGGCATTGCTGACCCCTGTTTCTTCCCTGGCAGGTCCTGGAGAGGCTGTTCCAGAGGGGTTTCAGTGTGGCTGCATCCTGCGGGGGTGGCGTGGACTCCTCCCAGTTCAGCGAGTACGTGCTTTGCCGGGAGGAGCGGCGACTGCAGCCCACCCCCACTGCTGTCCGGATAAAGCAGGAGCCCCTGGACTAGGCATGGCCTCAGTACCCACCTGAGGCCCCATGACCCTGGGGGTGGCCCAGGGACGTGGAAACAGTGCTGGGGAGTTCTGCCTGCACGTGCTTAGCAGTCTTCGTGAGACTGAGGGTGGGGCTGCAGGGTCCAAGGCCACCCGGGAAGCCCCAGGGCCCCAGGTGTCATGCAAGAGAATGTGGGGTGCTGCGGGCATGCTTACTGAAGGACTGTTGATGTGACCCAAAGATGCGTCAGTGGGAGCTCTGCCACCAGTGCCCTGGGACCCCTGGGCTCCCCAGCTTGGTGCAGCGTCCTCCAAGGCCCTGGGGCTGGCCACGGTGGGGTCAGCTCAGGCCCCCCAGCTCACTGCAGAGGAGCTCTTCATCCTTCTCCACATGTGGCGGGCTCCAGTGGGTCTTCTTGCATCAGAGATGGCTTATTTTTCTACAGTATTTAAAACAGAAGTAACTGTAACTATACAAGCCAGAGAGGCCAACAAGGACCAACACTTCTTTATCTGGTGCTCCATTCTCAGTCAGACATGCAGCATGCCCATCCACATGGTGGAAGAGCTGCCAGGCCCTCCGGCCCACCTGCCCACGGAGTGGGGCTTGGAGAGCTCTGGTCCCTGCTCTGGGGACGTGAAGGAAGGGAGGACAGTGCTGTAGGAACTGAAGCAAGGCCCCCAGGGAGCTGGGCTGCTGGCAGGAGGGTCATTTGGGTGTGGGGGACAGATGGCTGTGGAACCAGCGAACACCCTCACCTTTGCTGCTGCCTGGGGTGCAGGCCCCACTTGGTGGGTCACCTGACCTACCAGTGCTCAGGGGCTTCTGGTCTGGTTTGTGTGTTCTCACACCTGGGCTTCTTGAGGAGTCTTCCCATCGGGACTAGCCAGGGCCACATGGCATCCTTACCTCAGGAATGGGGCCCATGGTGAAGGGGCCCACCTGTCAGCAGTGTCCCCTGGGTCCCCACCTCAGGAAGCTCTCCCCAGCTCTGATTTTTCCACACTAATATGCACACTGAATTTTAATGAAATTTGTAATACTAGCCTGCCAGTAAGACCTGGACATAGGCATACCTGGATTCCAAGGACTAGCCCCGAGGGGTCCTCATAGACCTGCTGCCTCTTAGATGACAGGCCCAAAGATGGACACCCCAGCTGTGTCACCCTTGACTGGGCTGGCTCTTCCCAGGTGGAGAAACCGCAGACAACCGCTCGGTGGATGAGGCGTACAGCCAGCACTGCACTGCGTACAATGCCTGTAGACTTGTATATGACTCCTTTAATATCGTAAAGATGCTGATGTACAATTGTTGTGTTTGTGTAAACACATTACATTCCTAGTTCATGCCATAAACTGCTATAAAGCAAAAGACTGAGGCTGTGTCCTGTGCGGAAGTGGCATTGGATTCCAAGTTGGATGTTATGCCTGGGGCATTATGGGTGGGAGTCCTGCCTCTGTCCCTTTAGATCAAGGACGAACTAGCAGTGCTCACTGGGGGAGGGGCAAGGTCCCAAGCTGGCTGTTACTGCTTTTGGGTGTTTCCTCACTGCTGGGACCTGTCCCTGTGGGCAGAGCAGATTCTGAAATCTCATTCACAGCTCCTAACATGCCAGCAGGGAGGCAGACAGGTGTCCAGGGGCTTTTGAACCCAGTCTTAGGTGTTTGAGATTTTCCCTCTCTCTGGCTTTTGGTTAAGGTTGACATCCTGTTAGAGCCCCACAGAGCAGTAGAAGGTGACACAGTCCACAGGCCAGACCAGCCAGGGGACTGCAGGCCCTGGTGTGAGAAGGGTAGTTTACCTGAGCACAACACCAGCCCACAGTGCATTTGTTTCCAAGAGGAGGAGTCTGAAGTTATTGACAGAGGCCTCCAATTTAAATGAGCCGCTTTGTATTTTTCCTCAAAGCCCTTATGTTCTAACCATGAGGACCCTTGTACACGCCGGGTACAGGCCACTGGCCTCGATCTGCCTGGAGGACGAGAGCACAGCCACTTCCTGTGGTGAGAGGGTGGTGAGAGCCCTGGGGTTGCAAAGCAGACGCCAACCCACTGTACAATCTAATTTGCTAGACAAACTTGCTAGCCTTCTCCTTTGCTTAGCAACACACTTCCAGTTGGCACATCTGCATTTTGGCATCTGAGGTTCACATCTGAGAGGAGGAGAAAGTGTTTGTTAGGAAGTCTTGTGAAAACAGCTCATTGCAGTGTTATGTTCATGGATTTCTCTGGTATGGTAGCCAGCATGGTTAGCAACTGGTGGGGATGCCCTAACATTTGAAGCAATGAGTAAACTAGAGTTTTGAGTAAACCATAGTGCTTAAAAAAAAACTACCTTAGTAAGTGTTATTCTTAATTTATTTCTTTACTAAGTAAAATCAGGAAGTACCACTTCACATAAACTGGGGAATTTCTGAATTTGTAGAGAAATACTTTGCTCCCATATTAACGCTAAAATTCTAATATGCATAATACCCTAAACAGTAAGTACCAAGGGTTAATTCCTTTAAAACATTTATACTTCATATACAATACTTCCTGGAATGAATATATTATAAACTTTAGATCAAATCGCAGCAGTATAAGTGTTAAATTCTCTCTGTAAACCTCAAAATAATTATTTTTGATTATAAGCAACTGGACAGAGGGCTGTTCCAATGCATCCAGTTCCCGCCGACCCTCCGTCAGTGCAGGAGGGGCCTGGGCAGGCCGGCAGCAGGTAGCTTCTGCAACTCCAGCTTACGTGAGGCTCAAAGCCAGGTCACAGCACTAATAATATCTTTTAAAAAAGTGTTTTTTAAAACCTACCACTTGACTGTGTTCCTTAGGATAAATAAAGCATATTTTATAAATTATATACACAGATCTAGCACTTTTTTCTGACCCCCAGAGGCAGCGACAAGAAGATACTGTGGCATGGACGATTTGGGAGCCACCACTCCTCACACTTGGGGCTTGGCTTGGCCACTGAAGAGGACCGAGTAGCTCAGCCCCCAGTACTGAGCCTTGCCGATCTGAGGAGCTGCTGTGAAGGGCTGGACTCTAAGCAGCAGGGGCCTAGTATGCACCCTGCTGGGAGCGGGGCAGGGTGCAGGCACAGACTTCCAGACTACCTTCCTCTCCTGAACCCCCAACCTGGATTCCTGCATTCAGGGTGTATTGGGCCTTTTGCTAAAGGCAGCTTCCTGCCAGGAGCAAGGCGAGCAGTGGTGTGCTGTTAGGAGCATCAATTTTCTAAAGTGACCTCAATGAACCACAACCCCAGTGAGGGCTGAGGGTCAGAAAGAAGGGCTGACCAGGGGCCCCTGCTTCAGTCCCTGCCCTCCCATCTCTGCAAGTCCAGGGGCATTTCTCCGTGAGCTTCCAGAGGAAGGGAGAGCACACACAGCCTTCAGGCAGCCCCCACCCCTCGTCCCTAGCTGATCTTGTCTGGGACACTAGATGGCAGCTCTCATTTCCTGAGCCCCAGAGCTGGGCAGACAAGGCACCTGCCTAACCCATGGTGAGCTCTCCAAAACTTAGAGCCACAGGCTGAGTGGGGGCTCCCTTGGGGTCAGGGAGGGGCGCTGTATCCAGGCATTGCTGCCTGTTGGTTGCTGTTTATCCACAGGGACAGGCTCTGTTTCTAGTCCACCGTCCTACTCTCAGTGAAAGGATGCCTTGTACAGAATGTGTGCGATTTTAAGGTCACAGGATTTTGACCTATGTGGCCATGGAAGCTTTGGACACCCATCACCAAAAGGATCCCTATTCACTGCAGAGAGCCTTATCTTCCCAACTGCCCAGTGAGTGCCCTGGATTGATGGCAACACGTGCCAGGTGTGAGGGTGGTGAGAGCCCATGAGGCTCAGAGAAGACATTTGTTTATGTGCAAGGATCATTTACTTGAGGCTCTATAAAGTTACTGGGAGAGAAATGTCCACATCATATGTTTCAAGTTTGTCACAGCACCAAACACGGATCACCCCCAAATTCCTTGACTTGCACATGGGCTCACAATCTCTGAGACCTCACTATTGGCATCTCTGCAGTGAACCAGGCTTCTCCGAAAATCTAACGAGAGACCCAAGGAAACAGGCAGACACAAGCCTGGGGGAAACACAGCCATGAGTAAGTACTGGAGTCAGCTGCATTTGCATTTTTGCCTTTATTTCCATCACACAGGACAGCCAGTTCTGACAGCCGTCTCTCAGCCTGTCACCAGTGCTGGACATCGCTCTTCCTTGACCCAGGACCATGGCTCCAGAATGGTAACAGGTGGAGGACCTCCTCACACGGATGTCACAAACCAGGACAAAGTGTCCAAGGGTGGGGCAGAGCAGGACTGGAGCGAGGACAGCCCAGCCAAGCCCCTTGAGGATGCCCACCCTGCCCCCAGGGACACAGAGACCCCACATGCCTGGTGGGATGGGAGCCACCATCCTGCAACTGGGTGGAGCTATTCTTGGCCAGGCCTGCTCCTCAAAACCCGTGTCTAGCATGTCACCAGAGCTTCATCCTCTATGTCCTGGACCTGGTTCAGGACTCCCGAGGAAGCTGCGGTTTGGGGCGCAGAGTCTGCTACAGCAGGATTGGGCGGCAGCTCCCACTCTGGACACCAGCCACGCCCTCTTGGACGCGAACACACCCCCATTTCCCCGGGCCCACGGAGTCACGCCTCGCCCTGCAGCCAAACAGCAGGAAAGCAGAATTGTACGAGTACATACAAGGTCCTGGAATTTTCGCCCGGTTGCCACACAGAATTCGGAGCATAATTGGGGGCGGTTGTGCAACTGCCCTGCCGAGAGCTGGGTGTGCTGCGAGAGCTCTCCAAGTTCTCAGCGCTGGCGTCACAGAGCCTTGGGACAGAGCCAGACACCAGCATTGCCACCTTTGGGTGGCACCGACAGCCTCGCCCTGATAGGGCGGCAGTGTGGCTGTGCCGAGAGCTCGGCAGCCCAGGTCCCTGTTGGGCCAAAGGCAGTGAGTGTTGGGCAGTGGCAGCAGCCCCACCTGGCAGTGCCCTGTGAGCACTGGGCAGCCCCCAAGACCCTCAGGCTGGGTGCACACCAGCCCCTGAGGGAGGAGAATGCTGGGCAGCACTGGGGGTCGCCTCACCCATCTAAGGCAGGAAACTGATAGTCCCTTCTCTACCCCATGGGGTGTGTGCTTGGGCAGCTGGGCTGTATGCTCACTCCCCCTGAGTCCCCATGGGTGGGTCCATCTTGGGGCCCCAGTGAGTCACTTCCCCAGGCCCTAAGGCCTTAATGGAAGGTAACTCCCTCCCCAGCAAAGCCTCCTTTGTTCTACGGGTTCACTTCACAACACTTTCTTCCTCTTGGTGCTGCAGACTCAGGTCCTGAGGGGTACAGGGGCACCAGCTGTGAGTAGCCCAGGGGTGGGCCAATGGATTCTGTCTGGAAAGTGGTCTGGCGCTGCAGAAGGCTCAAGCTTGCTTTCTTGCTTCTTGTGTCCCCTGCCCTCTTAGGGCTCAGGGCCTCCTACCTCCCCACACTTCTGGGGAAACCCCCACTTCCTTGCACAGGCAATGGATGTGCAGCCCCAGAAACACTGATCCTGGACCAGGAGGAAGGGTGGTCTGGATGTGCACCCTGGCAGGCAGCACCCACCAAGTTGCTGACCAGCCCCTGACACTGACACTTCTCTTGCCTCAGGGAGCAGCTCCCTGAGCTCAGACAACTGCTTTACTGACCCCTGCTCTGCTCCCTTCCCTGACCTCCCCCAGTTCCCTTGCCCTGGAGGAGGAGCCCTGTGGAAGCCCAGCCTAAGAAGGTAATTCATCAAAGCACCTTGATCACAGTCTCTAGTCTGCCTTCTGCCCCTCCCCACCCACCAGCCCCAGCTGGCCACGTGGGGTGCTCATTGTCCCGGGAGTTGCCCAGCTACAGGTGAGCTGAACCACTCTGTGCTGGGATATGCCTCATGTGTGGTGAACATCAGCCTTGCAGCCAACTGGGACTCTCATTTTGAAGAAGTAGAGGACTAATTTCCAAAAAAGGTATATTCATGAAGAGATTCTCAAATTTTACTGACAACAGTAAATTCAGAAAATGATGGGGGCAGGGTGTGGACTATAGTGTCCTAAAAACAGAGGAAAGATGAAGTGTATTAGGGAACATCATTTGATGAAATCTATTTATTCTTCCATAGACATGTATTGTTACAGTCTGCCATGCATTTGTAGAGCCCACGAGACAGTAGAGGGGTTTCTAGAGGCCGGGATATGAGCCATGTGTGTTACAGACATCAACTTACCAAATCCGTAACCACACCTGTGATGAAAGAGCAATTTATAGTCTTATTTACACAGAAAAGGAAAGGGGGAAGGTCCCTCACCTTCGAGGGCCAGGAGAACAGCTCCAGCTGGCTCCAGAGCCTGTGCTCCTGCCATTAAAACAAAGGCTAGTGTATTAGTTTCCTGTTGCTGCTATGACACATTACCCTGATATAATGGCTTAAAACCACAAATTTATCATCATACCATTCTAGAGCTGAGAAGTCTGAAGTGGGTTTTTGGTTTTTTGGGTTTTTTTCCCATTACCATTTACTACCCTTACACCCCCACGCCACAGTCCATGTCCATGAGTCCTTTTTCCTTTTTGCTCAATCCCTCCACCCCCTAACTGCCCTCCCCCCAGCTGTCAGCCTGCTCTCCATCTGTGAGTCTCTCCCTGTTTCCCTTGTTAGTTTGATTTGTTGGTTAGATTCCACATATGAGTGAAATCATATGGTATTTGTCTTTTTTCTGGCTGGCTTTTTCCCTTAGCATAATGTTCTCCAGGTCCATCCATACCATCACAAATGGCAAAATTTTCTTCTTTTTTACCACTGAGTAGCATTCCATTGTGTAAATGTCCCATAGTTGTTTTATCCACTCATCTACTGAGGGACACTTGGGCTTCTTTCATATCTTGGCGATTGTAAATAATGCTACAATGAACATAGGAGTGCTTATGTTCTTTTAAATTAGTGTTTTGGATTTCTTCGGACGTATTCCCAGAAGTGGGATAGCTAAGTTGAAAGGCAGATCCATTTTTAATTTTTTGAAGTATCTCTATACTGCTTTCCACAGTGGCTGCATCAATCTGCATTCCTACCAACAGTGCAAAAGGGTTCCCCTTTCTCCACATTGAAATGGGTTTCACTAGGCTCAACTCAAGGCATCAGAAGAGTTGTATTTCTTTTTGGTGGCTCTAAGGAGGAATTTGCTTCCTTCTTTTCCAGCTTCTAGAGGCTGCTCACACTCTTGAGCTTGTGGGCCTTCCTCCATTTTCAAAGTTTGTTATATAGCATCTTTAAATCTCTCTGACTGACTTTTCTACACTAATGATTACATTTGGTCCACCCACATAATCCAGGATAATCTCCCTATTTTCATATCAACTGATTAACCTTAATTTCATTTGCAACCTTACTTCCCCTTTACCAGGTCACTTAACATATTCACAGGTTCCTAGGTTTAGGATGTGGACTTATTTGGAGGGCATTATTCTCTCTTCCACAGCTAGGTAGCAACATTATCCTAAAAACGATTACTGAATGTTATCCATTCAAAAACTACTTGTTGAACACATGTGTTAAATGCCAGGCACTAGTTTAGGTGCTTCTGGGGATACAGCAATGAATGAAGAAAACAAAAATCTCTGACATTACGGAGTTTACACTCCAGTGGAGGGAATGGACAATAAACAAAATAAATAAGCAAAGAGTGTCACAGATTAGATGGTGCTAAGTGATAAGGGGGGAAATAAAGCAGTGAAGAGGATAGGCAGTGTGTGTGCATTGCATTTTGGTCAGTGTGCTGGACACCTACAATTTGCCCTCTCTCCTCACCCTGGGTCTGTTGGCTAACATTTGTGAACAGCATCAAGGAGCTCCCTTGCCCTCCGGCTCCCAGTTGGATATGGCTGATAGCAAACACCTTCAGGATACTGGAGTACAGAATGCAAATGGGGTCAGCATCTCTCATCCCTCCTCCAAAGGCTTCAGCCCCCTTTAGGAGACTTTTCCTACACAGTCCACCCAACTGCCAGAATACTTCCTTTCCCTCAGGCATAGGGATGGTCACTATGGCTGCATTTACCAGCTCTGGGGGACACACTGCCCTTTCTGGTTTCCCTATACCCTGTTCACACTTTTATAAATAGTACTTTACTAGACTCTCCTCAGATTGTCCTGAATGGAGGGTGCCATCTGTTTTCCAACAAAGGACTTGCTGAGCTAGTGACATTTAGATAAAGTCCCAAAGAAGGTAAGGTAGGAGACCTGGTAGAAGAGCATTTTGAGCAAGGTGGCTACAAGTGCAAAGGCTCTGTGGTATACATGCATAATACATTTGAGAAATAGCAAGAAGGAAGTTTGTGTGGCTGGGGTGAGCAAGAGTAGAACATGGTGGGAGATGAGGCCACAGGGCTACCTGGGGTGGGAAGGAAGTAGGGTTATATAAGGCCTTTGAAGAAGGTGTGGTCAGTGCCTTGCCTATATCCTTTCAGCACTGCCCACATCTCTGCTGGATGCACGCAGACCCTATCACTTCTTTCTGCCCCTGCAGCTCACTGTTTAACAGCCTTTTTGGCCACAGAAGTGCAGCCAACTCTCGTGCATAAGGCAGGCCAGCGAGTTAATACCCCTGGGAGTAGCCTCAACCAACGTGGAGTTACTCAACAAACAGCCAGGTGTCTTGCCTCTTGTATTTGACAATTGTGAGGCATGCCATAAGCACTCTCTGGTTGTGCACTCAAGGAACTAACACACTGTGTACTGGCTTCCTCCCTCTCTCTACCTCACTTCCCTGTTTCTCTCCCCTTGCTCCCAGGAATCGCCTCCCAGATGAGTGACTTGTACTCAAGCTCTTCTCTCAGAATCAGCTTCTGAAGCATCCCAATCTGAGATACCCTGCTGGCCGTTATTAGGACTTGGGCATTTAGGAGAGTGCGATGAGCAGCCACTGACGGGTGGTGAGCAGAGGAGTGGCATGGACTGCAGGGAACAAGGGGGAAAGCAGGGAGACCAGTTGATGCAACTGTAGTAGTTCAGAGGAGAGATGAAGGTGGCGTGGAGCAGGGTAGAAGCAGTGGAAGTGATCAGAGGTGGTTGGACCCTTTGAAGGAAGGACCAATGTGATGTGCTGCCTGTTCAGATGTGGGATATGTGAGACAGTAAGGTGTCTAGGGTGATTTCAAAGTTTTGGGACTGAGCAAAGGAAAGATAGAGTTGCCTTTTATTGAGATGAGAAAGACTGTTAGCAGAAGAGCAAGATAGAAAAGGTTCGGTTTTGAACATGTTTAGTTGAGATGCCTGCTAGGCATATGAATGGAAATGCTGAGCACGTACACCATGGGAAACTCAAGAAAGAATCCAGGATGCAGGTAGGAATTGGAGGGTCATCAGTGATAGATGGTATTTCAAGCCAAGACTGGATGAAGTCTCTAAGGGAGTGAGTGTAGAAATAAATGGGAAGAGTCCCAGGTGCTCGGGACTGAACCCTGGGCACCCAAAGTGAGTAGAAGTCAGGGGAGAAGCATTCCAGAAGGAGTGGCCAGCAAGGTGGGAGGAGGGCCAGGAGACTGCCCTGTGGGAGGAAGGGGTCAGTCAGCCTGCCAGATGCTGATGATGAGGCAAGTAGGGTGTGGCCTGCAGCTTGACTGCTGGATGCCACAGCATGGAGCTCACCAGGGACTTTAATACTAGCCCTCTCAAGTGTAATTGAGGAGGCAGGAACCTACATGGAGAATATTCAAGAGAGAACAAGGGGAAATTGGAAAAAAATATGGACAACTCTTGAGAGAAAATTGCCCAAATGTTTTTTTTAAGATTCTATTTATTTTTAGAGAGGGGAAGGCAGGGAGAAAGAGAGGCAGAGAAACATCAACGTGTGGTTGCCTCTTGAGCACCCCCCATTGGGGACCTGGCCCACAACCCAGGCATGTGCCGTTACTGGGAATTGAATCAGTGACACTTTGGTTTGCAATCTGGTGCTCTATCCACTGAGCTACACCAGCAGTTCAAATATTTTTAATTAATTTTGTTTCATTTGGAAACAATTCCAAATTTACATAAATGACACAAATACCATGCAAAACTATTTTTTGATTAACTATTTTACAGTAACTTGTTGACATGATACTCCATCCCCCGCCAATACTTTAGCATGTGTTTTCTATTAACAAGGACATTCTTCTATGTAACTGTGATACAGTCACCAGCATCAGGGAAGGATGTTGATACATTACCAACACCTCCTCTTCTGACCCATTCAGGTTTCACCCAGGCATCCAGTCCAGGATCACGTGCTGCATGTGGCAGTCATATCTCTTTAGTTCCTCCACCTGGAACAGTTGCTCAGTCTTTTCCTAATTTTCACAACCTTAATATTTTTGATGATTACAAACCAGTTATTTTACAGAATGTCCTTCAACTCAAGTTTGTCTGATATTTTCTCATGATAAGATCAGGTTATGTGAACCAGCAATTGCACTCTTACACACCCAAAGGAATTGAAAACAGGTGGCCAAACAAATACTTGTACACAAATGTTCATAGCAGCACTATTCATGTTAGCCAACAGGTGGAACAGCCCAATTGTCCACCAGTGGATGACTAGATAAACAAAGGTGGTATAATCATACAATGAAATACTGTTCAGCCATAAAAAGGAATGATACATGCTACAACCTGGATGAACTTCAAAAGCATTATGTAAGCTGAAAGAAGCCAGACACATATTGCTCCACATGAACTATCCAGAGTAGGTGGATCCATAGAGACAGAAAGCATATTCGCGATTGCCAGAGGCTGGGGGAAAGGGGTTTAGGGAGGCAACTGCTTAATGAGCACGAGGTTTTATTTTGATGCAATGAAAATATTTTGGAACTGGGTAGAGGTGGTAGTTGCACAACATTGTAGATGTACTAAAAATGACACTGAATTATTTACTTTAAACTATGTTTATGCTATGTGAATTTCATCTTAATTTTTAGTATATTTTATTGATTATACCATCACAGTTGTCCCATTTTTTTCCTCCCATTTATTCCCCTCTGCCCTGCATCCCACCTCCCTCCAGCATCCCCATCCCCTTAGTTCATGTCCATGGGTTGTACATATACAACCCTTAGCCTCCCCCTGTCTGTGTTGTACCTACCATTTATGCTTCTTATTCCCTGTACCTTTTCTTCATTCTTCCCCTCCCCCTCCCCGCTGATAACCCTCCAGGTGATCTCCATTTCTATGATTCTGTTCCTGTTATAGTTGTTTGCTTAGTTTGTTTTTGTTTTTTAGATTCAGTTGTTGATAGTTGTGAGTTTGTTGTCATTTTACTGTTCATAGTTTTTATCATCTTCTTTTTCTTAAATAAGTCCCTTTAACATTTTATATAATAAGGGCTTGGTAATGATGAACTCCTTTAACTTGACCTTATCTGGGAAGCACTTTAACTGCCCTTCGATCCTAAATGATAGCTTTGCTGGATAGAGTAATCTTGGATGTAGGTCCTTGCCTTTCATGACTTCCAACCCCTTCTCACCTGCAAGGTTTCTTTTGAGAAATCAGCTGATAGTCTTACGGAAACTCATTTGTAGGTAACTGTCTTCTTTTCTCTTGATGCTTTTAAGATTCTCTCTTTATGTTTAATCTTGGGTAATGTAATTATGATGTGCCTTGGTGTGTTCCTCCTTGGGTCCAACTTCTTTGGGAGTCTCTGAGCTTCCTGTGCTTCCTCTACTTCCTGGGGAAGTCTATTTCCTTTGCCAGATTGGGGAAGTTTTCCTTCTTTTTGTTTTCAAATGAGTTTTCAATTTCTTGCTCTTCCTCTTCTCCTTCTGGTACCCCTATGATTTGGATGCTGGAACGTTTAAAGTTGTCCTGGAGGTTCCTAAGCCTCTCCTCATTTTTTTGAATTCTTGTTTCTTCATTCTGTTCTGGTTGAATGTTTCTTTCTTCCTTCTGGTCCAAATCACTGATCTGAGTCCCAGTTTCCTTCCCTTCACTGTTGCCTCTATATATATATTACACTTTGCACAGCCTTCACTTTTTTCTCTATCTTGCAACCATACTCAACCATTTCTGTGAGTATCCCGATTACCAGTGTTTTGAACTCTGCATCTGATAGATTGGCTATTTCTTCACTGCTTAGTTCTATTTTTAGAATTTTGATCTGTTCTTTCATTTGGGCCATATTATTTGTCTTGGGGAGCCAGTTACATAGTAAGGGGAGGAGCCTTAGGTATTTACCAGGGTGGGACAACCCACCTTGCTGTGTTGTGGCGCTATATGTGGGGGAGGGGTCAGAGAGAGGACAATGCCACTCACTCAGCTCTCAGCTCACTTTCAGTAACTTTCCCCACTACCCACAAGCAAATTGTGCCTTTCTGGTGCTGATTCCCAGGTGGGTGTGTTTGTGTACATTCTAGGACCCTGTGGGTCCCTCCAATGGACTGTCCTGTGAAACTAGCAATTTCTTCTGCCACTGCAACCCCCACAGGTTTTTTACAGCCAGAGGTTTTGAGGCTTTATTTCTCTGTGCTGGAACCCTGGGTTGTGCAGTCTGTCTTGCTCTTCCATTGCTCCACCTGGTTATCCACATGTGAATGTGGGACAGCCCAATCCACCAGCTGCCACCTCGCCTGCCCAGTCTGCCAACAGTCACCTTGCCACGCATCCTCTCTGCCAGCTGCCACTTTGCCACACATCCTCTCCACCCTGGCTGCCCATCTCCACCCCTCCTACCATCTGGATGAATACTTCTTCTTTAACTCCTTGGTTGTCAGACTTCCATACAGTTTGATTTTCTGTCAGTTCTGGTTGTTTTTTGTTTTTAAATTTGTTGGTTGTTGTACTTCTTTTGGTTTGTGCAAGGAAGTGAAACATATTTACCTATACCTCCATTTTGGTTGCTCCAAAACTTTTTTCTCATCTCAATTTTTTAAAAAAAATTTATAAAGATTTTATTTATTTATTTAGAGAGAGGGGAATGGAGGGAGAGAGAGAGGGAGAGAAACATCAAAGTGTGGTTGCCTCTTACGTGGCCCCCACTGGGGACCTGGCCCGAAACCCAGGCATGTGCCCTGACTAGGAATTGAACCGGTGACCCTTTGGTTCGCAGCACAAGCTCAATCCACTGAGCCACACCAGCCAGGGCTCTCATCTCAATTTTTAAAAAAGATTCTGGTTATATGTCTAGCAGGAATATCCCAGGAGAGTATTCTTATTCTTCTCACTGCATCCTATCAGGTGGCACATGATTTCTATTTGTTCTATTATAGGCAATGTTCTTGATCAGTAGATTAGGTTAACCCTTTTCCACTTTGTAATTAATAAGTGCTTTGTGCATAGCTACTTTGAAACTATGTAATACGTTGTTCCTCATTAAATTTTTCATGTATTCATTTATCTATTTACATCAATGACTTCTTCCTCATTCATTTCTATTATATTCAGTGGGTTCTAACCTGTGACTTTTATTACTTATTTCAGTGCCCTAATTGTCCCAGATTTGGCCAGTGGGTGCCCCATTATGCTGGCTGTAATGTTCTTTTGACATGTCCCCATCATTTTTTGAGTAATGCCTTGCTTCCTGGCACAAAAAGGTATTTCAAGCTCATCTTGTACTTTCCCTGCTCCAGCCCTGAAGTCAGTCCTTCCTGCAAAGAATCCTGGTTTCTTTTAATGTATAACAGTATTTAGAAGCCAAGATTTGGGCGGTCACTTCTCTCAGACCTTCTTGGTGGATGATGTCAAGAAGCATATGTATACTTGTATTCATGTTTTTATACATATTATTTCTATGTTTCTATATACAGAGAAAATCAGGAATTCTCACCAATACTTCCACTTCAAAAATTTTCCTTTTTCATATTTTAGCTCTCTTTTCTGACAGTGAAAAACATGACCTGGAGCTTTAAAATATCCAGTCACTGCTCTCTCCCAAACTCTCAGCTGCCTTCCTCATTTTGTTTGGGTTCTGGGATGTGTGCTTGGTCACTGCCCCTCCTCCTTTGCATAGATGCTCCCCCCACCCACTGGGGATTCAGACACTCCCATCCTGTATGCTCTCCTGTGCAGGTGTCCTCCTCATGTCTCAGGGTGCAAATTCGTGTCGGACCACCAAAGCTTCCCCCATGGTTCAGCCCCACCTAATACATTTTTGTCTGAATTGTTCAGGAAAGAAAGAGAGGAAGAACTGAGATGAATATCAAATGTGAAAAGCAGATACTTACAATTTCAAATATCATGTGGGAAAGACTGTATAAATTACTAAAATTATAATTGACATGGTTATGGGTTAAAATTATGAAGATGTTTTCCATACTTCCCAAATTATCTGTCATATGGTTATATTTCTTTTCAATTAAAATATTTCAAAAAATATATAATTTAAATTGAAGTTTCTAAATCATTTCAAGCTGCACATAGCTTGCTCGAGACTTTTGCTGATGGGCCAAGAAAAGGCCCACAATTTTAATATAAGATCTGGAGAAGAGCAGCTTGTATTCTAGGTCAGAATACAAAGTTCTCTTAAAAATCAAACTTGAGTTGCAGTTGTAGAGAAAAAAGACACTTTTCCAGGCTTCTCTCTGTATAGTAAAGATCAATATCACATGCTGCCCTGACACCTGGTAAAACCAAGAGGGAACCCTCCTTACTCTGCTCCCACAGATAAGTTCCCCCAACTTATCAAAGGGACCCTCCTTATCAAAGGGACCGGACAGGCACAGTTCCTGGTAATCCCTGAGTATTGGGTTTCAGTGACCTACCAGTCCGTGGAATTATTCACACAAGCTAACCACATCCTCCTGCAGAATCAGGCTTCACCCCATCCTCTTGGTATTGATACTACCAGCCTACCTCCCACAGCCTCCATTTGTTCACTCCGTTCCCAAGTGCAACCTTCATGTGACCTTGTGTCTCATGTGGTCCTCATCTGGGCCATGAGTATATGTAACTGTTAAAATGCTTATTTGTCTAGTCATGGCAGTTGTGTACTCAACCACCCCAATAATGCCAAAAAGTGCTCCTTACCAATGGACTGAAGATGAGGCAATTAAAGCAGTGCCCTCTAAATATAGTGGAAATTAACAGACAATGACTAAAAGATTCTTACAGCTGAGAAGAAGAAAGTGAATTAGCTTGGAACCTTAGGACTTGAGGAATAACAATGCAGTAAATTCCTCAAATTTTCTTTTTTCTCTCTTGTTTACCTGGGACAAGGTGCTGAAGATTCCTACCACCCAGAACTGCCAACAAGCATTTTTAAAAAGACGAATAAGACCTGCTCTCTCTTGACAAAGGACAAGAAGAAGAAAATCCCAAAACAAAGTCAGTGGGGAGCCCCAATGCTCACTCCATGACAGAGGCACTGGCAGGCAGTCGAATCTACCTGTAGCAGTTGTATCATCAGAGTGTTGTTGGCGGCCGGGTTCCCCTGCAGGTGCAACATCAGCTGAGCCCTGTGTCAGCCTGCCTTCCACCTATGATATCAAAAGACACAGGCCCAGCAGCTCTGTCCCCCATCTCCAGCCCTCCAGCTACAGAGGATGGCTCAGCAACACCAGGTGGTCCTGGCAATGACACCAACAGGTGACACTAATAGACACTGAGCAGCAGCCCCAGCAGTGGTAGAAGAATGAAGCTAGAAGATAAGAATCACAGTGAAAGGGCTCTGATAACCACACCATCACTAAGGTTAATGCCTATGAGTGTATGTAAGAACCTATATACTAAACCTAAACAGAGACATCGCCTACCAAAACAGATACAAATAGGTCAAGAGTGTCATCACATAATACCCAAAATGTCCAGGATACAACTGAAAATCACTTACTGTTCCAAAGAACCATAATTTGAATGAGAAAAGACAACTGACTCCATTATCTGGATAAATCAGATGTTGGAATTACCTGACAAAAATTTTAAGGCAGTGTCATAAAAATGCTTCAACAAACACAAATTCTCTTAAAACAAATGGATAAAAATCTTAGCAAAAAGCAGTAGTAATAAAAGTGAACCAAATGGAAATCACAAAACTGAAAAATGTAACTAAAAAATACTTGCTAGATAGACTCAGTAGTAGAACAGAGATGACAGAGGATAGAAACAATGAACTTGAAGACAGACTAATAACGTTTACTTGTTCTAAACAACAGGAAAGAGACTGAGAAAGATGCAGTCTCAGAGTTGTGTGGAACAATAGCAAAAGATGTAACACTCATACATTCAGAATCCTGGAAGGAGAGGAAAGTGAGGAAATGAAAAAAACATTTTAAGAAATACTAAAAGTAATCCAAAACAAAATATACCATAATCAAATTTCTAAAATTAAATACAAAGAAAAACATCTTAAAAACAGCCAAGAAAAACATTATCTGAGGAGAAACATCAATTTAAGTGACAATGAATTTCTCATCTTAAACTATGGAGGGCAGAAGGAGATGGCATGACATTTTTCAAATGCAGAAAGAAAAGAATTGTCAACTGCAAATCCTCTCTCCAGTGAAACTTTCCTTCAGTAACAAAGAGAAAATAAAGTCATTCTCAGATGAAGGAAAACTAAGAAAATGTGTTGCTTGTATATCTATCCTTAGAGGAAGCTCTCCAAACATAAAGAAAATAACAGAATGAGGCTGGGACATTCAGAAAGAAAAAATAAAACAATAGAATTTGTAAGAACAGAAAAAAATTCAATAGACTATTCTTTACCTCATGAGTTTCTTTAATCATATGTTAGATGAAGCAGGTTTATAATACCATCTGATATGGCATTCAATATATAGACAGAAAAAACTTAAGGCAATTATGTTTTTCAATTAATTTTTCAATTACAGTTGATGGACAACATTATATTAGTTTCAGGTGTTCACCTTTTTTACCCACCTCCCCAACCTACCTCCCATCTGGCGACCATCAGTTTGTTCTTTGCATCTATGAGTTTGTTTACATTTTTTTTGTTTGTTTATTTTGTGTTTTACATTCCAAAAGTAAGTGAAGTAATTTGGCATTAAGACAATTATGTTTAAAAAGTGGAGTTAGGAAAAAGATCGAAATGGAAGTATGGTTTCTGTACTTCACTTAATGTGGTCAAATATTGACACCTGAAGACCTAGAACAACCATTTAAAAATTATACAAAGCAATATACTAAAAAAAGTCATAAATAAATCAAAAATGAGCTCTAAAACTGCTCATATAGCTCACAAAAAGTCAAGACAAAAGAAACAAGAATGAGAATCAGAGGTTATAGAGAACAAATAATAAAATGAAAGACTTAAACACTAACTATTGATTTAAATATAAATGCTCTAGTTTCTGGTCAAGATTGCTTAGTAGATAAATGTTGTGCTCAGCTCCTACCAAGACCACAACTGAACTCCAGAACAACCATCATTAAGACCCGCCTGAAGTCTAGCTGAACAGAAGCCCTATAACTAAGGGTATACGGAAGAACCCACATGGAGACTGGTAAAAGGGGTGGAGATACTGATCAGGGCAGGGCCCCACCCATGTGTGTTGGTTAAGAATGAGGAGAGATATCTCAGCTTCAAAGGAGGAGTGAGGGGTCCTAACCCCACACAAGGCTCCACAGATCAGGTTTCTAGTGCCAGGAAGGAAGTCCCCATAGCTTCTGGCTGTGAAAAGCAGTGGAGATTGTGACTGAGTGAGACAAAGGGCTCCTGGATTCCCAGGCATTCCTCTTAAAGGACCCATGCATAAATTAACTCACTGATAGACTCACTTGCTCTGAGCTCCATTGCAGAGGCAACAACTCAAAAACACTAGGGACATATGGGGAGGAGCTTCAGAGCAAGACTGGAGAGGCAGCTTACTCTCAGAAAGAAGTACTGGAAGATGCCATTGTTCTTTTGTTGAGCCCTCCCCTCCACACAGCCTGTAGGCACAGGTGGGTACCAAGTCTATCACTCCATCAAACTAGCTGACACCACGCACCCTACCCTGGTGATTCCATGAGACCTCGCCCCACCCAACTTGTGAGCCCACCCAAGCTACTTCCAGCAGCTCTTCCATTCAAGAGAACTTTCCTAAAATCTCTCAAAGGTTTACAACCTCAAACAAGCAGTGTGTGGCCTCATCATGCCCTATAGCTCTTGCTAAGTGGCCCCAATCCTGGTACTAGTGGCAGCCAGTCTTGATTTGCAGCTTAACCTCTCCTTGGCAACTCCAAAGCCAGCACAAGCAGCAGACACCTGCACATCACTATGTAGCTCCTACCAGCTGGCATCTGGTTGGGAACAGGCAGCTGTTAACCTTAGCCTGCACCAGAGCTCCTCCCAAGAGGCCCCAGAAGCAACATATCTCATACCAGCTTCAGAGCACACCAGAACACTACGCAACCACCTCCAAATGACACACCTAGAGCACTAAAGTGAACCTTGTTCTATGGGGTCAGCTTCTGTCACAGCTCCTCAGCTGTAGTCAAGGTCACTCCTTACAGCCAATCAGCCTGAGGGTCAAACCCTCCCATTGATGTATCAACAGTAATCCAGGCTCAATTACAACAGGAGGGCACACACAACCGACACAAGAGACTTGCGTGAAGCACTCGGCTCAGGTGACTGGGGCGACTGTACCACTGGGCCCTACAGGACATCTACTACATAATGCCACTCTACCAAGACTGGGAGATGTAGCAGCTCTACCTGACACATAGAAACAAACACAGGGAGGCAGCCAACATGAAGTAACAAAGAAACATGTCCCAAATGAAAGAACAGAACAAAACTCCAGAAAAAGAGCTAAACAAAATGGAGACAAGCAATCTACCCAATGCAGAGTTCAAAACACTGGTTGTAAGGACGTCCAATGAACTTAGGGGAGGAGTAGATGAACTCAGTGAGAACTTCAACAAAGAGATAGGAAATATAAAAATGGAAATAGAAAACATAGAAAAGAACCAGTCAGAAATGAAGAACACACTAACTGAAATAAATACATTAGAGTAAACCAATAGCATACTGAATGAAGCAGAGAATCAAATCAGTGATTGAGAAGACAAGGTAGCAGAAAATACCCAACTAGAACACCAAAAAATAAAAAATCCAAAAAAAATGAGGATAGTTTAAGGGGCCTTTGGGACAACATCAAGCATACCAGCATTTGCATCATAAGGGTACTAGGAGGAGAAGAGAGGGTGCAAGGATTTGAAAACCTATTTAAAGAAATAATGATGAAAAACTTCCCTAACCTTGAAAGAAATAGAAGTACAAGTCCAGGAATTACAGAGAGTCCCAAAGAAGATGAACCCACAGAGGCTCACACCAAAACACATCATAATTAAAATGTCAAAGGTTAAAGGCAAAGAGAGAAACTTAAAATCAGCAAGAGAAAAACAGTTAGTTACTGGCCCTGGCTGAGTAGCTCAATTGGTTAGAGTGTCATCCTAATATGCCAAAGTTGAGAGTTTGATCTCCAGTCAGGGCACATACAAGAAGCAATCAATGAATACATAAATTAGTGGAACAATCTCTCTCTGTCTCTCTCTGTTTCCCTCTGCCTTTCCTTTCTTCCTTCCCTCTCTCTCATTCTCTCTCTCTAAAATCAATTTTAAAAATTAAAAAAAATAAAAGCAATCAATTACCTATAAGATAGCTCCCGCAAGACTGTCAGCTGATTTCTCAGCAGAAACTTTTCAGGCTGAATTGAAAAGTTCCTCTTCATTGGAATTGTTCCAATTAATTCCTCTGAATTGGCACAAAATATTCCAAGTGATGAAAAGCAAGGACTGAGGACCAAGATTGCTCTTCCTAGCAAGGCTATTATTTAGAATCAAAGGGCAGATAAAGTGCTTCTCAGAGAAGAAATTGTTAGAGGGTTTCATTATACCCAAACCAGTATCACAAGAAATGGTAAAGGAACTTCTTTAGGAAGAAGAAAAAAAAGATAAAAAACATGAATAATAAAATGGCAATAATTACATTCTAATCAATAATTACTTAAAATGTACTAGGAAGCAGTAGGTAGTCTTATTTTTTTCTATTTTTCTCCTTGCTAAGTAAGGAGAATGAGTGACTGGATAAGCCCCCTAGCTCTTTCTGGGCTTCAATTCCACATTTGTGAAATGAGTAAACTGGGAAAGATAGTGTAAGTAATTATAGTAGATAGTAAAGTGACTTCATTTGATGCCAATATTAACTTTAGCAGCAACAATCATCAGAAATGGGAAAAAATACTTAAAATGTAAGTGGATTAAATGTTTCAATGAAAAGACATAGGGTAGCTGAATAGATAAGAAAACAAGGCTCATTCATATTCTGCCTACACAAGACCCAGTTCAGATTAAAAGACACACAGAGACTGAAAGTAAAAGGATGGGAAAAGATATTTTATGTAAATGGAAGTTTTTTAAAAAGCTGGAGTAGCAATACTTAGACAAAATAAACTTTAAAACAAAGGCTATAACAAGAGACAAAGAAGAACCCAGCAATTCCACTTCTGGGTATTTATCCAAAGAAACCCAAAAGACTAGTTTAAAAAGACATATACATCCCTAGTATATTGCTGCATTATTTACAATAGTCAAGATATGGAAACAACCTAAGTGTCCACTGATAGATGAATGGATACAGAAGAAGTGGTGTATATATATACAATGTAATATTTAGTAAAAGAAGAGTGAAATGTTGCCATTTGTAACAACATGGATGGACCTAGTGGGTATTATGCTAAGTGAAATAAGTCAGGCAGATTTTGCTTATATGTGTAAACTAAAAAATGAAATAAACAAATGAAACAGAAATAAGCTAATAGACACAGAGAACAAATTGGTGATTGCAAAAGAGGAGTGGGTTTGGGGGAATGGTTGAAAAAGGTGAAGGGATTAAGATGTGCAGATTGCCAGCTACAAAAACAGTCACAGGGATGCAGAAGTACAGCTTAGGGAACAGAGACCATGCTATTGTGTAAGCTGGGCACTACACTTAATGGGGGTGATCACTTCATAAGTTGTGTAAATGTCTAATCTATGCTGCACACCTGAAACTAGTATAATATTGTATGTCAACTGTAATAAAAAATAAATAATTAATTTTTAAAAATGCTCTGAATCCACAAATTAAAAAACAGAGATTGATAGAATATAACAAAACACAAGGGTAAAATGTCTGCAAGAAACTTACTTAAACATAATGACACAGAAAGGTCAAAAATAAAAGGATGGAAAAGATATACACAGACATATCTTTTTAAGTTGGCAGATTTTTTGGATTTGATACCAAAAACAAAGGCAACAAAAGTAAAAATAAAGGAGAATATATATGCTTCTGCATAGCAAAGGAATCCATTAACAATATCAAAAACAACATATGAATGAGAGAAAATATTTTCCAGTTATACATCTGATAAGGGGTTAATACCCAAAATACAGAAAAAATTCAAAAAAGTCAATAGCAAAAAACAATTTGATTAAAAAATGGGCAGAGAATCTGAATACACATGAAGAGACATTTAAAAAAAAAGACATACAGATGGCCATTCGGTATGTGAAAAAGTGCTCAGCATCACCAATCATCAGGGAAATGCAAATCAAACCCACCTTGTGTCTGTTAGGAAAGTTATTGCCAAATAGATAAGAAATAAATGTTGGCAAGGAGGTGGAGAAAATCAAAGACTTGTATGTACATTGCTGGTGTGAATTCAAACAGTGAATGCAGCCACTGTGGAAAACAGTATGGCAGTTCCTCAAAAAAATTAAAAATAGAACTACCATATGATCCAGCAATTCTATTCCTGGTTATTTATCCTAAGGAATTGAAAACACTAATATGAAAAGTCATGCAATCCCATGGTTATTGCAGCATTATCTATACTAGCTAAGACATGAAAGCAATCTAAGGATTCATCAAAATTAATGGGAAAAATATATAACATATACATAAAATATTTTCAGCCATGAAAAAAAGAAAATCTTGCCATTTTGACAATATAGATGGACCTTAAGGATATTACAGTAAGTGAAATAAGTCAGACAGAAAAAGACAAATACCATATGAAAGAAATGGGAAGTCTATCTGAGAAAATAATGAAAGAAAACTTCCCTAGTTTGATGAAGGAAACAGACATGCAAGTCCAGGAAGCACAGAGAGTCCCAAACAAGATGGATGCAAAGAGGCCCACTCCAAGACATATCATAATTAAAATGCCAAAGGTTAAAGATAAAGAGAGAATCTTATAAGCAGCAAGAGAAAACAAGTTAGTTACCTACAGGGGAGTTCCCATAAGACTTTCATCTGATTTCTCAACAGAAACTTTGCAGGCTAGAAGGTACTGGCAAGAAATATTCAAAGTCATGAATAGCAGGGACCTACAGCCAAGATTGCTCCATCCAGCAAAGCTTTCACTTAGAATTGAAGGGCAGATAAAGAACTTCCCAGACAAGAAAAAACTAAAAGAGTTCATCATCACCAAACCATTGTTATAGAATGTTAAAGGGACTTATTTAAGAAAAAGAACAAGATCAAAACTATGAGCAATAAAATGGCAAAAAAATACATATCCATTAACAATTGAATCTTAAAAACAAACCAAGCAAACAAGTAGAACAGAGACAGAATCATGGATACAGAGATTTTGATGCTTACCAAATGGCAGCGATGAGGGGGAGAATGGGTGAAGAGGTGGGGGGATTAAGAAGTACAAATAGGTAGTTACAGAATAGCCACGGGGATGTAAAGTAAAGTATAGGAAATGGAGAAGCCAAAGAACATATACACATGATTCATGGGCATGAACAATGGTGGGGGGATTGCCTGATGGAGCAGGTGAAGGGAGGCAAAGGGGAAAAAATCAGGACAACTCGAAAAGCATAATCAATAAAATAAAATTTAAAAAATAAAAACATAAAAAAGGAAAGATCTAAATCAATCATTTAATCTCCCATATCAAGAACCAAAAAAAAACAAAAAAAGCAAAATAAATCCTAAGCAAGCAGATGGGAGGAAATAATATAAGAGCAGAAATCATGAAATTGAAAACAGGAAAACAATAGAAAAAATAAATATAATATGGTTCTTCAGACTTTTAAAAATTGATAAATGCCTAGTAAGATCGACAGAGATTGAAAGGGAGAAGACACATATCACTGATACCAGAATGACACGGGATTCTACTGTGGACCCTGCGGCCATTAAATAGATAGTAATGCAAGACTATGATAATGCTACCCTCATAATTTCAACAACTTAGAAAAATGATTCAATTACTCAAAAACTATAAAACTTAGCCAAAATTAAATAGATAACCTGAATATGCCTCTAACTATTAAAGAAATTAAATTTGTAATGTTAAAGCAACTGATGTGGAAATATCCAGGCTCTGGTGGTACTATTAGAGAGTTTTACCAAATAGAAAAGAATGTTCCAAAACATTCATAAATACCAATTCTACATACTCTGTGAAAACAAAAGAGGATGGAACCCTCTCAACTCATTGTATTCAGCCCAGTATTACTTTGAAACCAAGTCCTGAAAAAAAAACACACAAAAAAGTTAAAACTACAGACCAATATCTCTCATGAACTTAGATACAATAATTCTCAATGAAATCCTAGCAAACTGAGTCCAGCAATGTATAAAAAGAATAATATACAATGACTAAGTGGGATTTATTCTAAGTATGCAAGAATGGTTCACTATTTGAAAAATTAATGTAATTCATCTCATCTGGCTAAAAAAGAAAAACCATATGGTATCAATTGACCCAAATCAAGCATTTGACAAAATTCAACAGTCATTTATGATGACCACTCTTGGTACAGTAGGAATATAGGGGAACTTCTTCAATCTTGTAAAGAACATCTACAAAAACCTATGCTTACATCATACTTAATACTGAAAGACCAAACACTTTCCCTCCAAGGTCAGAAACAAGATAAGTATTTCCATTCTTACCATCCTAATTCAACATAATACTGGAAGTTCTAGCTACCACAATAATAATGGAAGTTCTCCCATTTACAAAACAGAAATAAAAAGCATAGAAATTGGAATGAAAGAATTAAATGGTCTCTATTTGCAGATAACATATTGTATATGAGTAAAACCACAAGGTATTAAAAAAGACTCCTAGAATAAGTGAGTTCAGTAAGGTGTAGGATACAAGATCAACACGCAAAAATCAGTTGCACTTATATGTACTGACAATAAACAAGTGGAATCCAAAATGAAAAACTGACATGCCATTTGAAATTGCTCCTGAAACACCAATCCAAAAGACCCTATGCACCCCAATGTTCATAGCAGCACAATTTACAATAGCCAAGTGTTGGAAGCAACCTAAATGCCCACCAGTAAATGAATGAATCAAAAAACTATGGTACATTTACACAATGGAATTCTATGCAGCAGAAAGAAAGAAGGAGCTCCTACCCTTTGCAGCAGCATGGATGGAACTGGAAAGCATTATGCTGAGTGAAGTAAGCCAGGTGGTGAAGGACAAATACCATATGATCAAACCTTTAATAGGAACCTAAACAACAAGACAAACAAACAAGCAAAATATAACCAAAGACACTGAAATAGAGAAGAGGCTGACAATCACCAGAGCAGAGAGGGGAGGGAAGTTTAGAGGAAAAGGGGAAGGGTTTACAGGAACAAGTATAAAGGACACATGGACAAAAACTGGGGGGGGGGGGGGTGGAAATGGGAGGGAGGTGGGGAAGGCTGGGGGTGGACTGGGATGGGAGTAAAAGACAGAAAACTGTACCTGAACAACAATTAAAATTAAAAAAATAAAATAAAATTGCTCCAAAAAGTTACTTAGGTATAAATCTAACAAAGCATGTACAAGATATATATGATGAAAATTACAAAATGCTGATGAAAGAAATTGAAGACCTAAGAACTTGGAAAGAAATACTATGTTCATTGATTGGAAGACTCAACATGGTAAAGATGCCAAGTCTCCTCCAAATCACCTATAGGTTTCATTCAATTCCTACCAAATTTCTCAGTAAGGTTTTTGTAGACATAGACAAGATTGTTCTAAAATTTACATAGAAAGACACCGGCCCTAGCTTGGTCAAAACAATTTTGAAAAAAAAAAAAAGAATACAGCTGGAGGTTCATTACATAGTGATGGTAATTAAGACAATGTGGGCACCTGCAGAGAGATAGACAATGGACAGAACAGACTAGAGGACACAAAAATAGATCCACACAAATATGTCCAATTGAAACAATTCGATGAAGGAGGGACAGCTTTTTAATAAATGGTATTGAAGCAATTGGACATGCATTGGCAAAAGACTGATCCTTGACCTAAGGTTCATACCTTATGCAAAAATTAATTCAAAATGGATCATGGACTTAAATGTAAAATTATAAAAATGTCTAGAATACATGGGAAGAAATATTCAGAATCTAGGACTAAGCAAAGAGTTCTGAGACCGACAGTGTAAGCATGATCCATAAAAGGAAAATTTGATAAATTAGACCTAATTAAAATGAAAATACAAATATTTAACCATAAGACTCAAGATGAAAGGGCAAAATACGGGCTGGGTGGCAATCACAGATCTGGCAAAGGACTTGTATCTAGAATATATAATAGATCCTCAAAATTCAACAGTAAAAAAAACCTTCAAACAATCCAGTAAGAAAATGGGCAAAAAACCTATACAGATATTTCTTTGAAGAGGATATATAGATGGCAAATAAACACATGAAAAGATGTTGCACATAATTAGTTATTAGAGAAATGCAAATTAAAGCTACATTGAGATATTATTATATACCTAAATGTATACATGATGAAAACAAAAATGCTGGTGAGGATGTGGAGACACTGGACCACCAATACTTTGCTGGTGGGGAACTGTAAAATGGTCAGCCACTCTGGGAAAGAGTTTGGCAGTTCCTCTTAAAACTGGAAGTGGACTGACTTACCATACAACTGAGCAATTGCACTTTTGGGCATTTATATCAGAGAAATTAAAACTTATTTTCATGTAGAAACTTGTACATAAATACACAAGTACATACACAGTTTCCTCTGTGTTTCTTTGCAACTTCCTGAATCCATAATTATTTCAAAATAAACATTTTTTTTAGAAAAAGAAAGAACACCTGTGACTTTGAGCCCAGGGTGGACAGTGTGGGGCTTCTCCTAAGACTCTGGGAGGCTTGTCTGCTTTGTTTCTTGCTCTACAGAGGGCCCTCCATTGCATCCTCTAGCCACCCTCTCCCCACACAGTGCCTGACACCAGTGAGGGGCTCAATAAATATCTGCTGACCAACAAAAGGAAGGAATAGGACATGGGGGCTCCTGGGAGTGGGGATGAGGAGAGACCAGGAAGCCCAGCTCCCACCCCACACTGGGGGCTGCTTTGGCCTCAGTACTTTCCCACTTCTCAGCATGAATAAGGGGTGGTAGAGACCTTGCAGGACTCCTGCAGTGCAAGCATGGAAACAACACCAAACAGAGTCTGTTTTTGCCTTTGGCTTTTTGGGTAAAGGCAGGCAGGTGACAGGAGCACAGAGCTGAGTTGCTGGGGACACAGAGGGTCTGTTACCTGTTTTTCTAGAGGTCATGTGGAGGAAAGGCTGTCATTGGAGACCAAAGATACAGAAATGCCCTGGTGGGAAAAGAGGGTATCTGCGGAGGAGGCAGGGCAGGACGGTGCAGTGGGTCTGTGACCACATGGCTGTGAGGGAAGCCAGAGCTCTGACATAAACATGTCTCAAGGTTTTGGCTGTGGATGCCATCTCCTGGGAAAGCAGCCTCTGGCTTCCAGTCCCCATCCTAGGGGCACACACTCAGTCTGTGGGCTGTCAGGGGCAGCCTTTTCTTTTCTTTTCTTTTCTTTTCTTTTCTTTTCTTTTCTTTTCTTTTCTTTTCTTTTCTCTTTTCTTTTCTTTTCTTTTCTTTTCTTTTCTTTTCTTTTCTTTTCTTTTCTTTTCTTTTCTTTCTGCATTCTCTTCATCCTCTCTTTTCCTCATCATGGCACACACTTCCTTCTTTCTCTTCTCCCATTTACAAAACAAAAGCTAGCATATGTAGCAACAGAGGCAAGCTTCAGCAGATGGGAGCAGAGTGTCTAAGTGGACATTTCATGTGGGTTCCCCACACGGTATCTCCTCAACTGTAAACAGAGCTGCTCTGGGCAGACCCTCTGCCCTCATCTCAGTCCTTGGCACCTGTCTCTGTGGGCCTGTCTCTGGTCAGGGGCATGACTGGGAGCATGTCACCATCCTCCACCCACAGTGACTATTTCAGAGATGGAGATGCTGTCCAGTGGATCCAGAAGGGACTCCCATAGGAGCTCCTGCTTCTGCTGGAGATGCTGGCTACTGCCTGAGAAAGAAACAGACTGCCAGGAGAGAGACCTTATGGGGACAGAAATGTTCTTGGAGATTAAAAAGCTGATCACTGAATTTTAAATGCAAGTAAGGCAGTGCACAGCAGATTAGGTAATGAAAAAAGAAAACTGAATTAGTGAATTAGAACATAGCCTCAAGAAATCCTCCTAGGGGAATTCCAAGACAGACAAAAGACAATACAATACATATAAATATAGACTCAAGACAATAGTCAGCTAGAGAAGGTAGAAAGGCTGGAAAAGGAGCCATCATCAAAGAAATAATCAAGTCTTCAGTCCCAGCCACATGGTGGCTGAGTTAAAAGAACCCCTGCCCACTAGACACATAAGAAACACTGGACAAAATATAACACTAGTAACAATTAATAGTAATTAGTAAAGCATTTGAAATATATGGTGGGACATGAAAGACTAAAAGAAGAAGAAATCCCTGAGTACAAGAAATGGAACAACAGCTAAAGGCCAGCAGAGAGGAAAAGTAGAAGCTACAGCAGCCTTGACACCACCAGACTAAATGCAGAGCTGGGGGCCAGGACTGGGGACAAACCTGGGATAAAGGCCACAGCCTGGGGCAGCCCAAGGTAGGGAGCTGGAACCAACACCCCTGCACAATTCTGGGATCCTGAAAAGGCTGCCCCTGAAAGTGAAGGGGAACTAGAAAAATTCCACTGGCTCAGGGAAACAATAAGGGCTTGTCTTTGCCTGGACCTCTTGATGGCAAGACAAACCAAACAACAAAACAACTTTCCATGAGAAAATAAAAACTAAGGATACACACACACACACAAATATGAAAGATCCAAAGTTACACAACTTACGTGATACAAGCCCTAAGGTGAGGAAATAAAAAAATTGGCCCAGATCACTGAGATCTTGGGGCTTTTGACGTTAAAAAATATAATCCTGCAGTGACAATCCTGTAGCTCATAGTACACAGAACTCACTTCCATGGAAAAGAACAATCTCCACTGAAGATGAGCTCACAACTTGAAAAAGTGTCTATATGAAGAAATAATTCATTGTGAAGGAGAGTCAGCAGACAGAATGTACAGGAGGAATATCAACCCAAGAATTCAAGGTAAAAGAACAAATTGAAAAGGACTACAAAATAAAAGTGTAAAAAAGCAATTTCAAAGGATATAAAGGATGTAATATGATAAAGTATAAAACAAAAACTGGAAATTATAATAAATTAATTAAAATTTATGAGAACAGAACAGGCAAATTTGAAGAAAACATAATTATAAGCCAGTTTCACTCATGAACATACACACAAAAATACTGAATAAAATGTTACATACCAAATAAAGCAATGTAAACCTCATCATGACCAACTAGGGTTTAACCCAATAACATATGGATGGCTTAATATTAGAAAAATGTATTAATGTAATTAAATGAAACAGACTAGAGAAAAAACACATGATCCTCTCAATAGATGCAGAAGAGCATTTAATAAAATATTCTATGCACTCATTATAAAAATTAGGATAAAATAATTATAGCAAAAACCTACAGCAAACATTATTTCTAATAATAAAAGCCTCCAATTTTTTCTTTTAGCTTCAGAAACAAGAAGCTGGATGCTTACTATTATTGCTCCTATTTAACCTTATATTGGTAGTACTTGCCAGCTTAATAAGGAAAAAAAGAAAAGAAGTAAGAGGATTAGAGGCATTATAATAATTACACAGGGAAAAAAGCTGGAAACAAGTAGTTAGAACTAATGAGAGAGCTTAGCAAATTCACTGTACACCTAAACAGTATACAAAATTGATATACCTTAATACTAGCAACAAACTATTAGAAAAAAATAATTTTAAAAATTAGGCCAAAAAAATCCCCACCCTTCATAGACACAGACAACCACATGATGATTATTAGAGGAAAGGTAGATGGGAGGAGGTAGAAGAGGGCAAAAGGGGATAGTGGTAATGGAAGGAGACTTGACGTGGGGTGGTGAATACAGTACAATATACAGATGATATATTATAGGATTGTACAATGAAACCTATATAATTTTGTTAACCAAGGTCACCCCAATAAATTCAATTAAAAAATGCACTGCATGTGCCCATTTTCAGACAGAGAAAGAGAAAGAGAGAGTACTATGTATTCTAGGTTCCAAAGGCCTGGAGGAAGTTTTATAGGGTCTTCCTTCTGATCTGTGTTCTTTGTAGGATGCTTTACATACAAGCATTATGATCTGTAGTATTAAAAAAATGTCAAAAGGAGATACTTGATATTCATTCAGGGTGCTTCCTGAAGACCTCAGAAAAGCCCACAATCTCAAAGTTTGCCATCACCCAGCAAAAAGTTTTTAAAAAAAAGATAAAAATTTTAAAAATCCCATTCACAACCATAACAAAAACTTTAAAGGGATAAATTTAACCAAACATATGCAAGATATTATGGAGAAAATCTTTACAGAAGGAATACTAAAACAAATAAGTGGAAGAATATACAATGTTCATTGATGGAAAAATGAAATCATGCAGACCTTGACTTTTCCCATATAAACATATAATTACAGTGTATTTCCAGTTAAGATCCAAAATAATTTTGTGTGTGAAATTTGAAACATTGGTTTTACAAGTGACATGGAAAAGTAAGAGATTATAAATAGACAATAAAATTACAAGGAAAAATAAAGAAGTAGGAACTTGCTATACCAGAAATCAAGGCTTATTATAAAGCCATGGTAATGAAACCAGTGAGGAACTAATGCTGTATAGATAAGAACCAAACGTACATAATAGTATGTACTGATGAATGCAAACATAGAAACTTGACATAACAGATGACTTTACAATGAGTGGGTAAGAGATAAACTATTCACTAAGTGTTGAAACTAATGGGTACATATTAAAAACTCACCTTCCCCATCATTTTTCACTATACATAAAAATAAATTCCAGGAGGAATGAAATCCTAAGTGTAAAAACTTTAAAAAGATAATGTAGGTGAATTTCTGCTTCTAGACAATATTAGAAAACTGAACAAAATATACAAATGAATTATTTTTTGTCACTGAACAACAGGTAGTACAGGACTGTGATGTTTGAGAGAATGGAAACAAATGAAAGGACTCTTACCAATACTTAGGCTTTATTCTTGGAGACATCTTTTAGACTGTGTCAGAGGGAAAATAATTCAAACAGAGCATGACTGAAATTAGCAGGACATGATAGAAGAGAAAAAGGACTCATGCCATGAAAGATCTACAGAAATATGCATAGGTATCCCCTTGAGTCTTTGGTTGCACCTGAGCTGTGCATGTATAGGATGAGACTCCAAGAGACTGGGTAGAAGACAACTACCAGAAAAATAACAACTATCAAGAAGCAGTAAGTGGAACAATTCCCAGAGCTCACAGAGAGCTGAGAGATATTAGAATTCTAATAAGCAGAGTGGAAAAAATTCACTGAACACTGAGGCCATTCTACAGATACACCAGAAAGAACATAGATTAGTGTTAGAGCTAAACTAGCTATAGCACAAAGACTACTCTAGTCCCACCTAACAAATCTCAAAAAACATGCCTCAAGTGACCCACAGGTAAATTAGCTGGCAGCCAAAACAAAACTTAACTCTCTTTAAAGAAAGACAGCAAAATCCTGTCATTAAACACTGTCTAGTACTCAATAAAAAATTACTAGACATGTAAAAATGTGACCTATAACCATGAGAAAAACTACTCAATACATGTACCAGAATTAACACAGATGATATAATTATAAGACAAAGGAACTTTAAACATATAGTGTATTTTTTAAAATTCAAGGATTCAAAGGGAATGTAATGAGACCAATGGAAGAGAAGAGCCTAATACAATTTATGTAGATGAAAAATACACTTTTGAAATAAAAATTTTATTAAATGAGATTGATTTTAGAATAAAAGCTGAAGAAGTTAATTACCAGCAAACATGAAGACATAGGATTTGAAGACATAGAATAGAAGCAAATTGAAACAGAAAGAAAAAAAAACTTAAAAAGATGAACAGTCTCAGTGTCCTGTGGGACTATATCAAGCAGTCCAACATACCCATAAAAGGAAACAAGTAAATAGAGGGGGAAATTTTTCTTAGGAAATAAAGATTCAAAACATCCCAGATTTTACTTCAGAAGAGTTCTAGCCAAGATGGAGACATAGGTAGAAACGTTTTGCTTCCTTGCACAACCAAAAGGAGGGTAACAACCAATCTAAAATCAATAAACAACCAAAAGCACCAGAAAATCAAATGGCATGGAACTCCGACAACCAAGGAATTAAAGAAAAAATCAATCAGAACAACCAAACTGGTAAGGCGGTGGACCATGTGGGCTGACTCAGAAAAACCTGCAAGGCAGAAGACTGTGGGTGTGGGGCTGGTGGCTGAGCTCAGTGGGCTGCATGGGAAGGGCTCACTTAAGGGGAAAATTGACACTCAGAGGTGGCTGTGGACTACAGTTGTTGTGGCAGTGGGAGAAACGCCCATCTCACATGAGAATCCCTAGGAAAGTGTGCTAGAGACCAGCAGGTGAGCTGCACTGTTCCCCTTCGAGTCCCTCCCCCACAGGAAGTGCTGCAGCACAGCAAAGAAGATAGCCCTGCCAGAGTGAATACCTAAGGCCCAGCCCTCTTACAACTCTACAGTTGTGCCAAGACAAAGAAATAGGGCCCAAATGAAAGAACAGAGCAAAGCCTTAGAATTAAGTAATGAGGAGAAAGTGATGAGAAGATTGTCAACCTATCTGATGGAGAATGTAAAGCCCTGAATGTAAAACACTCACAGAACTGATTGAGCTTGGTCGGAAAAAACAAAAAAACAAAAAACAAACGAAGGATATCCAAAGTGAAATAAAGCAAAATATTCAGGGAACCAACAGTGACAGCAAGGAAACCAGGAGTCAAAGCAATGATTTGGAACAAAAGGAAAAAATTAACATTCAACCAAAACAAAATGAAGAAACAAGAATTCAGAAAAGTGAAGAGACTTACAAACCTCTGGGACAACCTGAAACTTTTCAATATCCAAATTATAGGGGTACCAGAAGGAGAAGAGGAAGAACAAGAAATTGAAAACTTATTTGAACAAATAGTGAAGGAAAACTCCCCCAATCTGGTGGAGGAAATAGACTTCCAGGAAGTCCAGGAAGTCCAGGAAGCCCAGAGACTCCCAAAGAAATTGGACCCAAGGAGGAATACCCCAAGGCACATCATCATTACATTACCCAAGATTAAACTTAAAGAGAGAATCTTAAAAGCAGCAACAGAAAAGGAGACAGTTAACTACAAAGGAGTTCCCATAAGACTGTCAGCTGATTTCTCAAAAGAAACCTGGCAGGCAAGACGGGGCCGGAAAGAAGTATATGAAGTCATGAAAGGCAACGACCTAGATCCCAGATTGCTCTATCCAGCAAAGCTTTCATTTAGAATGGAAGGGCAGATAAAGTGCTTCCCAGATAAGGTCAAGTTAAAGGAGTTCATCATCACCGAGCCTTTATTATATAAAATGTTCAAGGCACTTATCTAAGAAAAAGAAGATAAAAAATATGAACAGTAAAATAACAACAAATTCACAACTATCCACAAATGAACCTAAAAAAAAAGAAAAACAATGAAAACAAAAACTAAGCAAAAACCAGAACAGGAACAGAATCAGAGAAATTGGACATCACACAGAGGGTTTTCAGCAGGGAAGGGGAGATAGGAATAGGGGAGAATAGGTACAGGGAAGAAGAAGCATAATTGGTAGGCATTAAATAGATGGGAAGAGGTCAAAAATGGTATAGGAAACAGAGGATTCAAAAAACTTATATGTACAACCCATGGACATGAACTAAGCGGGGAGGGAATGCTGGAGGGTTGGGGGGTGCCAGGTGGAGGGGGGATAAAGGGAGAAAAATTGGGAAAACTCTAATAGTATAATCAATAATATATACTTAAAAATGCAAAAAATGCTCAGCAAATTAGGACAAGACAGGAATTTCTTCAGGCCAATAGAGGACATTTATGAAGAAACTACAGCTAACCGCATGACTTACACAAAAATTAACGTGAAGTAGATCAATAGACCTAAATGTAACATATAAAATTATAAAACTTCCAGAAGTAAATATATGAAAAAATCTTTGTGAACTTGAAGTAGGCAAAGATGTCTTAGACAAGATACATATTTTCTTTTAATAGAGGAAAATTTTGATAAATTTTACTTTATCAAAATGAAAAAAAAGTGCTCTCTGAAAGACATCGTTAAGAAAATAAAAATTCCAAATACAAACTGAGAAAACATTCTCGACACACATATTTTTCAAAGGACTTGTACAACATTCTACAATGGGCAAAAGATATGAGTAGACATTTCACAGGCTAAGAAGCACATGAAGAGATGGTCAACATTATTAGTCACTAGAAAAATATAAAATAAAACCACAATAAGACACCACTAATCAACCACAAAAAAATAGGCTAAAATGAACAAGACTGAAACTACCAAGTTTTGGAGGAACAACTAGAACTCTCCTACATTTTAAAAGTGTAAAATGGTTCAACTACTTTGCAAATAAATAGTTTAGAAATTTTTATTTATTTTTAAAGATTTTAAAAAATTTATTGATGAGAGGGAGAGAAACTTTGATTTGTTGTTCTACTTATTTATGCATTGGTTGATTTTAGTATGTGCTCTGACCAGGAATTGAACCCAAAACATTGGTGTGTTCAACCGGTCGTCCACAGGCAGCTCAGAATGGCTAGGACTGCAGCCCATCTACAAATCGTAAATTTACTTAAAACATTATGAGACTTTTTTGTGATTACATGTTGCATTGTATTTAATGTGTGGCTCAAGACAACTCTTCTTCTTCCAGTGTGACCCAGAGACACCAAAAGTGTGGACACCCCTGCTACTGATGATGCTCGAACCAACTGAGCTACTTGGCCAGGGCCAGTTTAGCAATTTTTATAATGTTAGACATACACTTGCCATGTGACCTAGAGATTCCACACCTAGATATTTACCCAGAAGAAAGGAAAATGCATATCCACAACCAAGACTTGTACACAAATGCTCATAGCCCCAAACTGGAAATAACCCAAATGTCTAACAACATGTAAATGAAAAAGCAAATTATGTTATGTCCATACAATGGGACACTATTCAGCAATAAAAAAGATTAAACACCCATGCATGTGATAACATGGTTAAACTCAAAAGATTTATGCTGAGCAAAAACAGGCAAAAGAGTATATGTTGTATGATTCCATATATATGTGAAATTTAGAAAAGGCAAAGCTCATCTATACTGACATAAAGCAAATTAATCATTGGCTGGGGCCAGGGTGGGAAGGCGATTGTCTGGGGAAGGGGAAGGGAAAATTCTTGTGGGGTAGGGATGAAAATGTCTGATATTTCCAGGGGGCTTTGGGCTCTGGGGTTTGGGGTGGGCATAGTTACATGGTTGTATATATTTGTCAAATGCATCACTTTCCACTTAGAGTGGGTGCATTTTGTTGTGTGTAAATTATGCCTCAATCACTTTGAACTGAGAAGAAAAATATAACATTTATGTTATTGGGGATAGAGAATGATTTTTTTGAATAAGAGAAAAATTATAAATCACAAAGGAGATTTCTTCTATATTAAAATTCAAAACTTCTTCACATCAAAGGATACCACCATCAATGCTAATAATGGGTTGGCCAAAAAGTTTGTTTGGTGTTTTCCATAGGATGGCTTTGCTCTAGTTGAGCTTAGTTGTCTTTAACTTCATTCAAAACAATTTTGTTAGATTGTATTATGACAGCTGTCACATCAGTGTGCATTTAAAAAAGTTATCAGAATTGGCGAATTTTTGTGTAGCCATTTTAATACTGAAGATGGAAGAAAATAAATATGCATTTTTGCATATTATGCTTTATTATTTTAAGAAAGGTAAAAACACAACTGAAATGCAAAAAAAGATTTGTGCAGCATATGGAGAAGGTGCTGTGACTGATCAAATGTGTCAAAATTGGTTTGCAAATTTTCATGCTGAAGGTTTCTCGCTGGATAATGCCCCATGGTCAGGTAGACCAGTTGAGTTGAAAGCTATCAAATTGAGGCATGAATTGAGAACAATGAACATTTTACCATGAAGGAGATAGCCAAAATGCTTAAAAAATCCAAATCAATAATGTTATTGGTGAAAATGAAAAAGGTGTCTTTTATTTTACAGAAAAAAACTAAACAGGCTTTTTGGCCAACCCAATAGAAACAGTCCACAGACTGGGAGAAGATATTTACAACCCATATAACCAAAAAAAAGTTTAGTATCTAAAATAGTTAACAAACTACTATAAGTCAGTAAGAAAAATGCAAATCATCTAATAGAAAACTGGCCAGGATACTGTCAGGCAAATAAATCACGGGTGAAAAAAACTAGATAGTCCACAAACATGTGAAGAGCCATCCAAGCTCACTAATGAACAGGGTACTGTAAATGAGAACAGCAAATTGTGATCACCTGATAACACCAGTTGTCGGCAAGCAGGCAGGAGAAGGAAACAGTTTTGTGTTGCCTGCAGAAGTGCATTTTCATTGAACAATTTGGAGATGAATTTGGCAAGAGCTAGGAAAGTTGAAGATGGACTTCCCTATCTTATATGATAGTTTGCCATATAGCGACATATGCCAAGTCCTCAAGGCTGGGTGCACAGGAGACACGAGGAGACATTAGAGTGTGTTCAGCACTCATTGCTTATAGCCCCGAAGTGGGAATATCCTAAATTTCCATTAACTGAGCAATGAATTTAAAAAATGTAATATAGTCATATAATGCAATATCCCAATAATTAAATGAATAACCTAAATCTGTATCTATCAACATGATATGATCTAAAATAATTACATTTATATTAAATATATTAAATATATTAAATTTGCATTAATTTAAATATATATACAAGTGTGTGTACACATATACATGTACATATACATATATATACACACATAGAGAGTGAGTGTGCTACAAAAAGATTCTTACAGTCCGAAAAGGGAAGTGCTTAGCAGGACCCTGAGGAGGGTCCCTACTTTGTGGAGATAGAAGGGGACAGTGTTGGGGTGAACAGCTGAAAACCACCTGTGGATAAGGCATCCCTGAGACCCCCTACTTCCCAACAGAGACCTCCCCCCATTCTGTCAGCAACACAGGTATTTTGAATGTGTGGGACGCTGCTGCACCCCCCTGCCCTGCCTCACTCGAGGCAGTAAGATGAACTAGAACTGGAAAGTGTTGTGATCCCGCACAGCCTGAGAGCTGCAGAATGCAAGATGAGGGAGCCCACAGGGCATCCAGTACTACCCACATAACAGCCTCGCCTTTGTTTTTCTTCTCCCCTACCATCCCACTTACTTTGGCTCCACAGACTTGCTTTGAGGTTTGGCACTTTCACGTGTTTAATATAAACCCAGACTCTTAAGACATCAGCATCAAATCCTTTAAATCAATCAATCAATAAAAAAATAAATAAATAAATACATACATACATACATACAAACAAATCTACTCCCTATTTCCTACCTGCCCTTTGTCTCCATAAAGGACCTGCACAGAAGAGTAGCCCATAGGTTGTAACCTTTTTTCATTAAAGAGAAAAGAGCAATCTGCTTTCTCCTTCCCATGCACTCTAAACTCATAATCCCAGACCAGTCCTGGGGATGGAGCCCTGCTGTGGCTTCTGAGCCCCTATTGGTGATGGAGCCTCGAAAGGTGGGAGGTGGGCACATCTGAGGTTTGTCGCTAACCACAGCCCTCCCTGAACCTGTCTTTGTCTGTCTTCTGTGGAGAGCTTAAAAAGCATCAGCATCACTGGAGAGGACCAGATGAGTGGATGAAGACCCTTTTTGTGCCTGTCGAAGCACACGTATGAGAAGTGGGAACCACCTCCCCACCAAAGGGGTTCCTTTTGCCCTAGCAGACCCCTCTCTACCTGGCTCTCTGCCCTGTAGGCTAGCCCATGTGGACCCCTTTATGGGCACTTTTGCCTCTAGCTTCCAGTTGGGGTTGACCCTGGAACTCTCTCACTCAAGACTGGAGTGAGAGAGGAGAAGAAAAGAGGTCATTTAGTCCCTAAGGGCCACTCTTATTGAGGGTCACTGCCCAGAGGGACTGTCACATGCCCTTGTTTTCTTTTACACTCACAAACAGATCCTTGTGACAATACACTAAAAGTGAAATAAACCTGCCCTGCAGTTTTCTTAGCATTTTCTATCTCTCTGTATTAGGGTGGTGGGGGAGAAGGAGGTCCCCAGCCCTTCCTCCCCTTCACCCTGTGTCTTTCTGTTTTAGTTTCACACACAACACTTCACTCTGGTTACCAGATGTGTGGGGTGTTTCTCCACACCAAGCAATTTGCAACACCACGTGGGAGTCCTTGAACTCTCTGACACTGTCTACCTGGAGATAGCACTAGGTCCCACAGGTTAAGGGCTCAGCCCTCCACCCCCAGGCTGCCCCCAGGCCACTGCAGATGCCAACTGCAAGTCCAGGTCGCCACCTGTGCTTCTGATCCATCAGCTATACATCAGAGCTTCCCATCACCCTCTCCTCAGGTTTGATTAATGATGACCTTAAAACAAAAGGCCAAAGTGAGAGGCAACAAAACATTTATTTGAGATCACAAAAGGTTGTCTATTCAGGAAGCACTGATTCAGACAGAAACCCAAACAGTGTTCTGATTGGGAGACAAAGGCAACAAGTATCTATGAGAAAGGGAAAGGGAACAATTCAATAGAGGGAAGACATGCCCATTGCTGCAGGTAACGAACAAAGTGATGCTAATTCTAACAAATGCTTTTTAATTTTCAGTCCAGTAGCCACCAGTCTAGCATAAGAGTCACAATATCTGCTTTTTTGTTATCTTTGCCAACAGTTCTCTGGGTCAGTGTTGTTTTAGGCTCAGTCCAGACATCACTTTGCCAAAGGCTTGAGGCAAAGACGTGTGAAGCAGTTCCTCTGGGATGGCAGCTCCATCTCCATTTTGAACTGGATCCTTTTATATTATTTTTTATATTAATTTGCCACAGTGGCTCACTCAGGAAACAGTTACACTTACCAGTGTATTAAAGGATAGGATAAAGGCTACAGATGAACAGCCGCATGAAGAGAATATACGGCGAGGTCTGGGAGTGTCCTGGGTGTAGGGCCTTCTGTCCCATGGAGTCGGGGTGTGTCATCCTTCTGGTACATGGATGTGTCCCAACCGGGAAGCTCCCAGACCCCATGGTTTGGGGTTTCACACAGGTGTGATCAATCATAAACTCCATTTTCAGTGCTTTTCCCTTTCAAGGAGAATAGAGAGTGAAGCTGAAAATTCCAAGCCTCTAATCATGGCTTGGCCTTTCTGGTAACCAGGCCCAAAGGAGCCATCCATAGTTGCCTTATTAGAACAGAAGACGCTCCTATTACCCAGGCAATCACGAGGATTTCGGAAGCCCTGTGCCAGGGCTCCTTTATTTATTGATTGTCCTATTATAGTTGTTCCATTTTTTCTCCCCTTTATCCACCCACCGCCCTGCAAACCCCCTCCCACCACCATTCCCCACCCCCTTTTAGTTCATACCCATGGGTTGTACTTATAAATTCTTTGGCTTCTCCATTTCCTATACTATTCTTAACCTCTCCCTGTCTATATTGTACCTACCATTTATGCTTCTTATTCCCTGTACCTTTTCCCCTATCCTCCCCCCACCCCTCCCCACTGATAATCCTCCATGTGATCTCCATTTCTGTGATTCTGTTCCTGTACTAGTTGTTTGCTTAGCTTGTTTTTGTTTTTTAGGTTTGTTTCTTGATAGTTGTTAGTTTATTGTCATTTTACTGTTTATAATTTTGATCTTCTTCTATTTCTTAGATAAGTCCCTTTAACATTTCATATAATAAGGATTTGGTGATGATGAACTCCTTTAACTTGACCTTATCTGAGAAACACTTTATCTGCCCTTCCATTATAAATGATAGCTTTGCTGGATAGAGTATTCTTGGATGTAGGTCCTTGCCTTTCATGACTTGGAATACTTCTTTCCAGCCCCTTCTTGCCTGCCAGGTTTCTTTTAAGAAATTACCTGATAGCCTTATGGGAACTCCTTTGTAGGTAACTGTCTCCTTTTCTCTTGCTGCTTTTAAGATTCTCTCTTTATGTTTAATCTTGGGTAATGTAATTATGATGTGCCTTGGTGTGTTCCTCCTTGGGTCCAATTTCTTTGGGAGTCTCTAAGCTTTCTGTGTTTCTTCTACTTCCTGGGGAAGTCTATTTCCTTTGCCAGACTGGGGAAGTTTTCCTTCTTTTTGTTTTCAAATAAGTTTTCAATTTCTTGCCCATCCTCTTCTTCTAGCACCCCTATGACTCAGATGTTAGAGCACTTAAAGTTGCCCCAGAGGTTCCTAGGCCTCTTCTCATTTTTTTGAATTCTTGTTTCTTTAATTTGTTCCAGTTGGATGTTTATTTCTTCCTTTTGTTTCAAATCATTATTTGAGTCCCAGTTTCCTTCCCTTCACTGTTGGTTCCCTGAATATGTTGCTTTATTTCACTTTGGGTAGCCTTCATTTCTTCCTTCATTTTGCGACCATACTCAACCATTTCTGTGAGCATCCTGATTACCAGTGTTTTGAACTCTGCATCAGATAGGTTGGCTATCTCCTCATTGCTTTGCTTTTTTTCTGGAGTTTTGGTCTGTTCTTTCCTTTGGACCATATTTCTTTGTCTCAGTTCACCTGTTATGTGATAAGGGGCAGGGTCTTAGGTATTTGCTGGGGGGGAAACCCTCTTTGCTGCTTTGTGGTGGTGTCTGTGGGGGAGGAGCCAGAGAGGGGAAAATGTAGCTCACTTGCTCTGCTCTAGCCCCACTTTCCAGTGAACTCTCATGTGAGACTGGGAGTTTCTCCCACTGTGGCAACCCGCCGTGGTATTTTACTGCTAGAGGTTCTGAGTCTTTAGTTTCCTGGTCAATCAGCCCCTACTCACCTGTGTGGTCCACAGCCTGGCTGTGGGTCCTCTTGCTGCAGAACAGAGCAGGGGGGCACTGAATGATATAAAAGACCCCCCCTTTTTCTCCAGAGGTTCCTCCCTACCTACTGGGTTAGTTTTGCCTGCTGCTTGAGGAAAAATGTCTCTAATACCAGAGATCAGTGAAAAGGAAAGGAATTTATTATTTATTTAAAATAATACAAACTGAAGTTCTCCACAAATGCACACAGTCCTCCCGGCACCCTCCATGTGGCAAAAGGGAGGACTTCCAAAGCCTTGTGGTCCTGACTCTCACCAAAGCCCCATGGTCCCAACCAAGACACCAAAGCCACGTGGTCCTAAACAGATGCATGGTCCCAAAAAGAGACACCCAATGACTGTGGAGCATCCATTTAAATCCCAGCGCCAATCTTCCTCTGCAGGCCCATTTCTGGCTCCTCTCACAATTGGCCACAGCTGCCAGCATTCCAGACAGGTGTGGCCCTGTGGTGTGGAGCCAATTATCTCCAAGCTCTTCTGGACCCTATTACAAATCCCTGTTTGGGGCTCCCCTCTTGGCTCCACCACTCTCGATGCCATTGGCGCTCCCCATTTTTGGCCCGCCTACCAGTCTAGATGAATGTTACTTTAACTCCTTGGTTGTCAGAGTTCCACGCAGTTTGATTCTCTGTCAGTTCTGGTTGTTCATTGTTTTTAAATTGGTTGTTGTCCTTCTTTTGGCTGTGTGAGGAAGAAAAGTGTTTCTACCTACACCTCCATCTGGGCCAGAACTCTATTTTCTATTATCTCATACTCTCTCTGTTTCCGTCTACTCATTCATTCACAGCCTCCACTTATGCAGCACCTACTACATTTTAGGTATTGGGAGGATGAGGATGAGGAGTTGGATGTAGTCCCTGCCTTTGAGGAGAATGTGCTGTGTCTGGGAAAGAAGTACAGATACAGAGCTGGGAGGACCACGAAGAGAGGAGGGTTTCTGGCCACTTGAAAGGCATCTCTCAGTCTTTCCCACCACAAAGTAAAGATGAAGTGAGAAAGTGACTGATAATCACTTGGCATTCCTAAGTAATATCAGTCACTCAAGATTCACTGAGCACTCATCTCACACGAAATGAGGAAGGATTTCTGAGGCAAGTCAGTGGGCACTGGGGAGAATTGGCAAAGCCATGGCGTAGGAAGGATTCCACCAACCGTCTTCATGAACAAGCCCATAAAAGTGTTTATAAAACAGAGTGGTTTCAAAAAGTATGATACACTGCTGCTGGACTCTTGAGTCACCCCAGTGACTAACCAGTCCCTGTTTCCCAGGGTGTCTCGGGAACAGCTATTGGCGAGGCCCTGTGAGTGGGCCCAGGAGTGATGGAGACAGGCTGCCTTTATGAGAGAGTCTGGCCAGCTCTTCCTTCCCTTACAACCAACAACAAAACACACACTCACAAACCAATCTGCAAATAAGACCTGCCATCTTTGCCCCTGCTGCTACCCTGTCAAACACCCGCCCTGATGGCTCCTGGCCTGCAGCCAGCATGAAACAGCATTCAGGGGTGCAGAGGAAACCCAGAGGTGATCCTTACCATGGGAGATGATCACCATGGAGGTGACGAAATGGCCCATGAGGCCAGGTGTAGTCTGGTGAGGTGGCAACAACAATGATACTGCCCTACAAGCACTACCTGTGTCCTTGGCGCTATGCTAAGGGCTTCCCATGAGTTCTCTCACTGAGTGCTCCCCCAGCCCTGTGAGGCAGACTTTGTCCTCTGTTTACAGGAGAGGAAACAGAAGGTGAAACAGGTAAGTGACCTGCCCATGGTGACAGAGGGCACAGCATGGGTTGAGGGGTGGGACAGTGCAGACTGCATTAGGGGAGGGGCAGGAAGCCAGTCCAGCTGGCGCAGAGACCTGGTGAGGCATGTGGAGTGGCAGGAGGAGCCCTGTGTGAGGGCTTCCAGGGCCAGCCTGAGGGGCCAGAGTTGGCAGGGGTGGGGGAGGGGGATTGAGAAGCCAGGAGGACAGCCCTGTGGTGCTTCAGGGAGACCTGCCCCCCTCCATCAGCCCCTTTTCATTCACATAAAGCTGGGTTTGTTTCCATTTATCTGCTTGACTTTTCAGCCAAGATGCTGTTAGAAAAACATATTGCTCTAATTTAATCCACATGTACATCCCCAAAACAGAGTCTAAAAGGAAACTTAAAGTCCTGAGTCCCAGACCCAAAGCCTCAGCCCTGTGGGTATGGCAGGGAAGGGCTCTGGCCTCAGGACTGACCCTGGTCCACTTTTCAGGGCCTTTCATGAAGTGAGTCCCTACCCCACCTATGTCCCAGGGTGGCAGGAAGGGGTGTCACAGAAAAAGAGACTGCAACCTGGCTTCCAGTGTCTGCTCCCTGCATCAGCTGGCAGCTGAGGGGATGTAAAGAGGAGGCCAGGATAGGGTCGGTGCCTGAGGGCTTCGACTCCTCGACTCCTCGAAGTTCCTTCTACTCCCTTTCCCAGGATCAAGGCCTCAAAGCTCTGAGGCAAGCAGGGGTGACAAGAGGCAGTAGGGAAGATGTTGTTTGTAGGACCCAAGTCGCAGATAATCCAGGGCCAGGGCTCTTCAGTGTGGCACAAGACCACATAAGATCTAGTCATGCCATGTGGCTGCGCACGAGGTGTGGTTTAAGAAATTTGTCTCACGGCCCCGCCTTGCTGGCAAAAGCCAGCAGGGAACAAAGCCAGTGTGCTCATTTCAGTACTCACTTCCAATTCTTTTCCTGTCACAGAGCTTATTTTGAGTACGCTTATATTAGTTAGAGTAACTGATTGCCAAAAATTAGAAAACCAATCCCACACAGATGTTTATTCATGCGAGACAGAGCTGAAATGTCTGATTTTGATTCAAGCTCTAAGACCCTTTTCGTGGCTTGTGAGTCAAGATCTGGGTGAATTAATCCATGCAGAAATGATGGCCTTACTTCCCCAAGCTTGCCACCTCCAGTGTCTCCCTCTACTCCAAAACTCACTGCCTTCTGGGTATGGCCTTGATTTCTAAGCAAGGGCACATTTAAATGCTCATGGATGAGGAAACTGATGTCTGAAGCAGCACTGGAGTATTCACACAAGCAGCTAACATCTGGGACTCTCAGGGCCCCCTCTTGCACTTACAGACCCCTCAGCTGGGAAGCCAGGATCAGCCCTCAGAGTCCATATGGTGGCATGTCAAAGGATGCTGCTGGAAAGAAGAGATCTGGGCAGATCATAATCTGATCTTTTGAATTGCACTAAAATGTATTTCTCTCAGAAACAGCAATACTACCTTCTCTCAGAAAAGAAAATGAAAGTAGTATCTGGGAATGTCAGTCCATTTACTGTCCACATATGGGAGAACAGTGTCTGTTCATGTCTGTGACTGGGCAGTCTTCTCCACGTCACCCCTGCTAAAGGCAGAGCAGGGGTCCCTAGGGGCTTATGCTAAATCTTTGGAGTCTACCAGGCCACCAGGTACTCCTGTCAGTCTGCTGGTTCAGCTGTGCAGCCAGCATGCAGCTACCAGGAGCTTCTTCCTGAGGCATGGCAGCACCCCTTAGTGCCATTTCCAGGGGGGCAAGTATAGGGAGGCCATTCTGGATTTTGCAAGGACTGATGTCCAGGCTAGGCTGGAGCTATTCTGGTTTTGTGCGGGTGGTTCAGCCCAGCTCCCAGCCAATCCTTTGATGAACCTTATACAAAGAAGCTAGCAGGCAGCCCCAGCAGAGGCATTTAGCAAGAACCCAGGGCCACAAGCAGGCAGAGAACACAGAAATCCAAATGCTAGATCAGCACACATTCAGCCCTGAGCCATCACATGGATCCATGGATCCCAAGGTGAAGGCCTAGGACTCTGCAGCTTTGAGCTCACTTCATAGAAGGTGAAGGTAAGGGGGCCCCCAGATGCAACCCCAGGTCCAGTACCAGAAACCAGCTGCTACACATGAGCTCCAGGAAGGAAATCCAGGCTGCATGAGCCCCAGGCAGCAGGACGAACACATCACTTTCCCTCCTTAGCTGGTGCTGGGCCTTAATTTTGGTTTACTAAATTGGCCTTCCCAGTCCCAGCAACCAATTAAGATGAAATCGCCTTTCACCATTAATGAAGTTGATAACAGCAGCACAAACGTACACCAGATCCCTGGCTCACAGGCATCGAGGCTGCCCTTGTTCCTCTGATGGAAACTTTTTTATGGTTTGACAAGAATTTAACGTGATTCTTTTTTCCATGAAGGGCTGGGGCTCTAGGCACAACGCCGTACAGTTACCCTGTAATCTTGGAGCTTAATCAAAACATATTCCAAAAACCTAGTCTGGTGCTACAAATGAATGTTTATTTTAAAACAATTTGCTATGGCTTTTATTTTTTTTAAGGGAGAAAGAAGAGAATTTCTTGGAGCTAGAGTTCTCCCTGCCCCTAAGCAGTTCTCTCCACTGGAAAGACTGTCATTTGTTCAGGTCGTAATTAACCACAGGGCTGTCGGGGAGAAAGGGACAACAAGAGGGCATTGGACAAAGAGTTAACAGATGTCATTTCGGAGGCTGGCCCACTGCTGCTGGGTCATCTGCTGGGTGGGAGGGGATTTTGCTGCTGTTGTAAACAAAGAGCAGCAATAATTACACGCGCTGCATCAGGCATAACAGATTGGGTGTATAACATTCTGTTCAAAACCAGTTCACACCTGGTTTCTCTAAAAATACAATGGAGACGGCCCCTAGCTCCTAGCTTTGAGAGTCATCTCCAAGGATTCTTACAGACTTCCCAACAGAGAACTGGGTCATGTTCATTCCTGGCTGATTCAGTCGCGACCCAGGGACAGCCGAGATCTGCTCCAGACCGAGCACGGCACACTTCAGCGAGCCAGCTTCACCACCGTACCACGGAGCTGCCTTTTTCCATTTGAAAAATGAAAGAATTAAATTCAAAACAAACAACTTCAATTTAACACCAAACTACAGGATAACCAATCTTAAAAATGTCACAGCATAATGGATCTTAATACCCATAGAAAACACAAAAACAGCACCATTGTTCCCCAGCAATGCAGAGCAACCTCACAGAATTTCAGTGAAGGAGAAAGAAGGGAAAAACACCTTATTACTTCCAACCCCTGCGAGCCATTTTGGTCTCCAAAGGTTTTAGGCTGCCCGAGGCCGTGTGTCTGCAGTGTTTCGGGAAATGACTTGCCTTTGCACGAACGCTGCTCTGTTCTGCAGCGAGGCTGCCTGCCCTGGAGCGGTGCCGCTCCATTTCTGGTTAACTCTTCCTTCCCGGGCCTGCCGCTCACAGGAGCAGCACAGCCAGGGCTGGCAGGGCAGGGCCCAGGGACCCCAAGGCCCCACACTGAGCCTCCTGCAGGGTGGCCAGGACCTACCCAACTAGGAGCAGCTTCTTGCTCCAGCAGAAACGCTGGCTACCCCGTAGCTCTTGGGAGAATCTATTCTCAAAACAACTGACACAAAACACAGCACACTGAAGCCAGGGGACAACCGTAGGATGCTATGGCCCAACACCAGCCAATCCAGCTTCTCAGGGTCCCCTGTAGGGACAGTTTATGTCTCTGCAACAGGCTGAAGAGGAGACAGTCTCCGGGTTAACACGGTTGGAGCAGGGTCCAGCCTGCTACCAGGGAGGACCTGGGCCTGAGGATACTTAGTCCTATCCCCCCTGCCTAAACCTCACCCCCAGACAGTGTCCGAGACACTGACGAGACAGCACTTCTGCACAATGACAGAAACACGTTTGGGCTGCATGTCTGAGTGTGGAGACGAGAGAAAACTGCTTAGCACTTAAAAGGTTAATACAATTCCTAAGTGTTCGGCAATCAGTGCAATTTAGTGCCATTTCGATTATTACACAATAAACGGACCATGTTGTCTGGAAGCAAATTTTTATGAGTATAGCTGAAGGGGCTGCAACTTATTTAGCTGCTGAAACTCAAAAGGGGAAGAGCATTTCCAAATGCTAACACCGCGGATCAGAAGTGCAGGTAGCAGAGAGAGGTTATTCTTAGGTCACTGCTCCTGCCACTCATCACCATGACCTTTCAAATGATGGTGTCGTTAAAAGGAAATAAAGTTCACAAAGTGTTCTTTAAATGGAATCATTTTAATAACAACAGGGTTGAGTTTCAGAGGGAAAGATTTGGGAATTTTCAGAAATGTGTTATGTTCTGTAAAGAACATGTTAACATGGCTTGGGAATATATAAGTTGTTTTGCCTACCTCAAATACACATAAAGACATGCATGTATTTACACATTACACATGCATACACATTAAACATATGCATACATATGCACAACAAAACAGCCGATGAGTAAACACTGGCCATTGCTGTAGTTTAGAGGTACTTGGGTGCAATGATCACAAACCACAGCAAATTCCTAATACAACAAGAGACTCAAACATTTAAACTGGAGGACAGGAATGTGGGGAAATACTGCAGCTCTCAGAACCTGTGCAAAATTTCACGGTACTCTCAGTTCCAAGAGGCACTTTCCGCCCCAAGGCACACAGGGGTTCAGGCCTGGGGAGAAGGAGAGGCTCACCCCAGCTCCAGGAATGGAGGAAGGAAATCATCCTAGCTGTACTTCAGGACTCAAGGTTAAAATGTGCACACGTGCGCAGAGACTTGGAGTATTTAAGACTTGCAAAGGGCTCTTACATTCGTGAGGTGTCTAGAGCAACCAAGTGGCCCTTTGAATGAGGCAAGGAAAATGTTGTTTCTATCCCCATGTTACAGAAGATATAACTGAGGCTGTCTATGAAGAAACAACTCTGTTGGCCCACACCAACAACTGCTATATTTCAGGAACCTCTCTCAGAAGGGATGAACCCAAGAGAAAGAAGGTCTAGACTCCCTCTTTTGGAGGATCTGGTCAAGTTTGTAACTACCCCTGATGCATGATCCACAGTCCAGAGGAGCTGGGGCCTCTCATCACACAAGGTCCCTGGGACCCAAGGAGCTTGATTCAGGCAGCATGGCAGACAGGGCAAAGCTGCAAAGATCCATCCTGATCCTCTGCCCAGGGCCGGAGGAGTAAGCTTACTGCTGAAAGAGATGGGTGGAGGCTCTGAGGGTATAGCCCCTGCTTGTGGCAGGAAGGGAGGGCAACTCATATCCAGAAGCCTGGACTGGATCCTATGGCTACCTTGGCCCCACCAACTGCAGGTGGTGCAGAAAGGTTTCAGCTGCTGAGACCAGGAGCACATTTCCACTCCACCTCTAGCAGATCAGCATCCTGACCCCTGAAATCCTACCATTGGAAAAGCAGAAGTTCTCACACACAGGAGCACCTACTGAAAAGACACATTTTTGATTGAGTAGGTCTGGAGGGGGGCCCAGCAGCCTGCATGAACAGGCTCCTCAGGTGAGTTGTGTAACAGATGGTCAGAGGTGCACACCTTGAGAAACCCTGATTTGGGGCCCCATTTCTTGGTGTGCAGCACCCTTCTTAGGTTTTTCAAGAAAGCCAGTGCTCCTTGGACGGACAACATATTCAGTTCTTAACACGTGCTTATGAGACATCTCAACCATCCTCCAGCCTGTCTGTCCACTCATCCATGCATCCATTCATGCTTCTCTTCAATAGATCCTTCCCAGACACCTATTCTGTGCCCAGTGGCGGTCCAGGTGCTGGAGCAATAAAAGTGGCCCCAGCATGCACATGAAGGAACAGGCCTTGAAAGAGGCTGGTGGCTCAGAGAGGGAACGCCACTACAGAAGACCCAGAGGTGGGTGAGCCCACCACGGTGATACACTTTGCTGGCCTGGGCTCAGGGTCCCACAGGCAGGCCCTGCATTGCTTGGACCGTTATGAGAGATGGCTCACGGCATAGTTTGGGCTCCTAGGGCACTAATCATCCCCTCAAGAAGTCAAGTCCTCTCCCTCTCAGAGGGGAAAATGCAGTTCATGGTCATTGCATGCTGACAGAGAGCAGAAGGCTGAGTGCAAAGGAAAAAGGGAATAGGAGGAGAATGGCAAGGGGAGCCACAAAGAGACGGTGCAGAAAATTCTGCATCCAAGGCCCCTTAAGAGACCCAGGCAAGGCCTATTAGGAGCCCAGAAGCCACCAGGCTTGTCCTCATGTTCCAACTCTATTTTGAATTCTCTTTGAAACACTGTGTGTAATTGGCCATTCAGAAAACCGCAGTGCTCATAAAGCCATCACCCATGTGGTCCAGTCTCAGGGCAGTGTCTCAGACAAAGAAACACAATCAACCAACTGAAATGTAATTTCAAAGTAAACCAAGTTCAATCCTGATTTTTTTCCAACAGTCTGAAAAAGATATACAGATCACAGCGCTGCTTCTGAAACCGCCCTTTCTCTCCTGCTTCTCCCCTGGCGAACTGCAGTTGCCCCACCTTTTCCACCCTCCTCAACACTCCCCAGTCTGTCTCTTCACTCTGCCCTTCTCTCCCTCTCCCTTTTCTTCTGATTCTGCCACACAAACCCCCAGAGGACAGGCCTGGCTGGCCAGAGAAGGAAGCTGCTGGATGGTCGTGGCCCCTTAGATCTCTTATATAAAAAGTGGGGATAATACCATGACTTCTTGGGTTTGTGGTAAGAATCAAATAAAATAATAAAAATAAAGCATTTAATAAAGGAACTGGTACATGGTAGACAATTAATGAATAATTTTTCTCATAAGAAAACCTAAACGAAGGAGAAAAACCACTTCAGATTTTATTACAGAAAAATTTATTTCACATGAAATATTCTAAATATTATAAAAATAAATGTATAAATTTAGTGGAATGTTTTCATAGTTTATGGCAAGGAGAATTGGAGAGTAATATTACCATTATGCAACATTTTCCCCAAAATAAATCCCACATTAATATTCTAATGAAAATGGGTTCCCCAAATTCTGCATTTTTATCATGTGTGTCTTTGTTAGCATTTATGTTACATTCTGAATTAACAAATATCAAACGCTAAAAATTATCTATGCATAAAAATGGGGAAACGAATATGCATCTTATGTAAATCTCAGTGGAACATGCTCAAACCTCTAGCCCTACTAGATACTCCCCGCTCAAATCACACGATAATTTTGGAACAGGGGAACACTAATGACTACAAAACAATAAGGAGGCTGTTTGGGCATATGATTAAAAAATACTTTAAAATCGGGCTGTCCTTATCATTCGGTGCCTGCTAATGAACATCCTTCTCAATAAAGAAGCTTCTGGCTCACGCATGTTCTTCCTGTTTGTTAAAATAGCATTCAAGTCTTTTTCTATAACACTAAGTTAATGCAAACCCAAGACAAAATAAGAAGGAAAGAACGTCAAAAGAACAAACTTTTATATTCTGCACGTTTTATTATTAGATGCTATTCCTAACTTGTTAAAATTGATCAAATAGAAAGCTGTGAAAAGAGAAAAAATTAAGCCAACTAGAAAAGTGTGACTTGGATTTAATATTTTATAATTGCCAAGGGACATACTGAGATCAATGAATTTTTGCCTGAGATGAACGTCAGAAAGAGATGTACTTCAGTCTTTTAGGGAACATTGGTCTATTTAATTCTTGTGTCTGATGCATGTGAAATAGGCCTGCCTCGGCCTCCGCGCTCCGCCAGGGGCTTCGCCTGCAGCGGACATTACCACTTTTAATAGGCCGCTGTCTGAGGAGCGGCAAGGGATCCGATAACCCATCGACTCTAATGGATCTGCCTGTTTATTCACTTTCACCTTTTTTCCCAGCTAATTTTAGTTTTGCATGCTGAGTTGTTTCACTTTGAATTAAATGAATAGAAACAAAGGAAAAAGGCTGTGCCGCTGACGAGCTGTGACTACACTCACCGCCCTCGCGCAGGCTTCCTTCCGCACATACCAGGTGCACGGAGAACTGACCCACTGTGGCACTTCATCCACTTGTTGGCAAAACTGACATTTTGTGCATGCTCGAAATCAGAGGAAAAATCGGATTATTCCAATGACTTTATGTATGCTGTGCTGTCGTTCGTACTAGACTTAAATGCCCAGCCTCAGGCCCCAGACGTCCTCAGGGTTCAGACACCAGTCAGTGACTCTTCTGCCTGGGGTCACCCCAGAGTTCTCTGCAGGTCACTGAAACAGAACAAATGCCCAGATGCTTTGCTTTGTCTAATGAAAAACCAGAGAGACACAAGGACGCTATGTCTATGTGCCCTTCAATGGAAATAACAGAAGTCAGTTGTTTAAAAACATCCCCCCTTCCAAACTCCCTCCCAGAGAGCTTGAAGAAGACTCCCAAAAACTTTCATGTCCACAACTGCCAAGCGATATGAGAGGGGCAAGGATGTCCAATATAAGAGAGGGGAAAAGGGATAGCTTCCCCACATTTTCTGAAAAAGAGCCATTTTTCATTGTGGGGCTTTGTCACAAAGATCCTGACTGTAGAGCCGGTGGGCAGAGCCTGCCCCTGCCCCTTGGTGATTTCCCCTGATTCCTCATAGTCCCAGCAGGTCCAAGGGGATGCTACCTCACCACCACGGGTAGTCAGCCTGGACGGAAGCTGGTGCCCTGAACTCCATCCAGCAAAGGCATCCTCCACCACTGGGAGGGATAAGATTCAGCCCATGCCCCTAAGGTACCTGCCCCAATGGTGGCGCCATACTGTGTGGCTGAATTGCCTTGGGACAGAAAATTAATATTGTTGCCCAATTAGACGTTGAGATGATTTATAAAATAATCTGGAAAATCTTGAGAGAATTTAGACTAGCCAAGAGAAATAGAATGTGTTCCATCATGGAATGGAATAAAAATAGGGCCCTCCAAGTGTTAAACAGAATGTCAACAGCTATCTCAACGAAATCCATTTTAGAGGAAGCAATAGCCTGATACCTACTTTGGCCCTCATGCAATTAAATTAGGGTAATTTTTAGCTAGTTTCTCTGAGTTATAGTCGGTCACCATAAGAAGAAAGTCCCAGCTGTATCCAGTTTCACACAATGGCTTTTCCTCTCCCAACCAATTCTCAGACTCCTCAGCACTGTTGTTCTTGAACTCACATTCCTAAGCCACACTTTCTTCCCTCCAAGCCCCAAATTACCCAAACAGTCTTTCCTTCAATCAGTAGCATTTCTTCAGAAAATAAGCATATCCTTTCACCATGTGCAAAGCACTGAACTGGATGCTGGGTCATTGGCATGGAGCTGAATAAGGTGAGCTTCTATTTGCTAGAGAAATGAAGAAATGCAGCTTGTAGGGTCCCTGGCTCACCTCCATGTACAGCGTCATTCAATCCTGCTGTTCAAGCCAGAGTCTAGCGGGCTCTCTATCTCATCAACATATAAAGTCACGCACTGGCCCACAATACCTGCAACATGACCACAATCATAACTTCAACATGCAAAAAACTAGGCAGTCACCGAAGAATTATATTACCGCCCCGGTCCCTATGTGTGTACCTGAACCTTCACTCTCAGACCCAGTGTGCAGAGCAGACAGGGAACAACAGACTCAAGTTGGAAGTGATTTACTTCATTAGCTGGGATTACAAGTTTAACTTACAAACCAGAGGTCAAAATTTCTCATTAACAAGGGGGCCGTGAATTGCTGCAGGCTTTGGTTCAAGAGGAGACCACTCTTATTACTAACTACACATTTCAATCTGTCTTTGATGTTCTCCTCCTTCCCTCCTCCCTTTTATTTTTTGGCAGAGGAGCTGATTTTAATTGTGGCACTACAACAAGGCTCCCTCCGAGCTGGGGAGCAGCCTCCTGTCTGCTGCCACCAAGCGAGCCGGGCTGCAGGATTGGGTGCAGCCCATTGCTCAGGGCACATTTTAATGGCTCCCCTTTCCTACAAGGCTTGGATTGTTTGCCACGTGATTCTGGTTAATTTCGCTGCAGGAAAGGGCATCGTTTTTCCTTGTGAGCTTCTGATCTGTCTGCCTCAGAGAGGTGAAATATATTAAAACAGAGAAGGAGGTGTCCTTCTAACTTTCCGAAAGTGAAGACCAGACCCAGCATATTCTTCGGCTTCCAGAATAGAGAAAGGACTTTGATAGGGACCATTATGCTATAAAAAGTGCTCTTTTGATAAATCAGCTTTGGTTGTTTACAAAACACTCAGACTGTCTTTCTGTGTCTCTTTTCCTCAAAACCACCACTGAGGGATCAAAGAAGCAGCATGAATGAGATAGAACCTTTGCAGAAGACACTAGGAACCTGAAATCCAACACCACAGACTCCTCCTCTGAATGAGAACACCAGGAAAATATAGCAGTAGCTTGTGGGTGTGCAGCACAAAAAAGACACTTAACATGCACTTTTTATTTCTTTTCTTTGTTTATTGAATTTACTAGGGTGACATTGGTTAATAAAATTATATAGATTTCTGGTATACAATTCTACAACACACCATCTCTATATTGTATTGTACCGTGTGTTCACCACCCCAAGTCAAGTATCCTTCCATCACCATTTATTCCCCCTCTACCCTCTTTTGCTTCCCCTACCCCTCTTTTCCTCTAGTAATTGCTATGCTGTTGTCTGTGTTCATGACTCTTTCTTTTTGTTCTTTATTTAATCCCTTCACCCTTCTCAGCCAGCCCCCAGTGCACTTTCTCTTTCTAAAGACCAAGACCCGTATTCAGGCCACTGTGGCAAAATGACCATTAGAACTAAAACAGGACTTCGAGTGGAGTCACTGATGGAAATGATTACAATATCTAATTATTTAGAAGCATAACAGTTATCAAAAATAACTAAATTGTTATTCCAGTTTAGCCTGGTAAGAAGGTCATGTTCCCCCACATAAACTCTAAGTATTCCTCCGATACTTTTAATGTGTGGGGTCAGAGCTGCTAACGTTTGTTCTCTCTGAAAACTGGTTTCTTAGTTGCCCTGCGAAGATCCCACAGGTACTGCAGAGGCCGTGGATGAGTGTCCAGTGCCCAGCAGAGAGGCGCTGCGCTGCCATTGATTAAGAGGGCAGAGGCCGCTGCCCCAGCCCACACTGGCCCATTTGGCTGCCCCCAACTCAGCCACATTCTGGGCAAGGTAGTTTGCTGTGGAAGCCACAGTGTGTGGGGAACAAAGCCCTGTGTACCACGAGCAAGACAAGCAGGGGTCATGGGGCTCTGCTGGGAACCGCCCGGTTCCCATCCTATGCCCCTCTGGTCCTTTCTTTGCCAATGTTCAAGTTTTAATCCCTTTATGTCCGCAGTTCCCTTTAACAAAAATACTGGTTAGAACTCAAGGAATATGACCTGGAGGTGAAGAATGTTTCTCAGCTGGGAACAATAAGCAGCTAGGACTTGGGAAGCCACAGTGGCTCCAGGCAGCCTGGCCATTGGGCTAGTGACCGATTCCTACCGCCAGGCAGCACCCCCGGCCAGGCCCGACGGTCACCTTGACCAGGCTGCCGGGGTGTCTCACCCACTCTGGGCTCCCACCCCCGCTGGCAGCTTTTCAGTTTCAAGAGGGGGCTATCTTAACAATGAGACATCTCAGAAAGGTCATTATTGCTAGTCTAATTTAAAACAGGCACCACAATAAAGGGTTATCTTTGTGTGGGATTGATTTTAAAACCTCAGGATTTGATGTCAGTGGGAAAGAACCAGCGTGGGACTCACACTGCTGCCTTCTCGTGCTTCTGGCCAGTGCCGGGGGCTGGTTTCTTGAGAGATGAAAACTCTGACAAGCCCTTCAGTCAAGCTGAAAGCAGGCAACGGTCCAACAGCACCCACAGGCCTGCGGGCATCCTGTGACCCCTCCAAAAAGTCACAATCACTTTGCTCTTGAGAAAGGAAAAATAATGCTGGCGGCATTTTATTTTAAACCATGTGAAATAAGGAAATGTGAAGATGCGAAAATGAAGCAAAAAAAAAGTTAGCATTCATTTCTGTCCTTTGCAGTGGCTTAGAAGCCAAACTGGTTCATTTTGAAAGAGTGTAAAAATCTGATCCATTCACCACTAGGCAGAGACTGCAAAATGCTTAAGGTAAAATATGTAAATATGTGAAATTATCTGTTGAAAACCATCTCCTTTTGTGCTTGAAAGAATTTTTTAAAGCATCTTTATTTCTATTCTGCATTAATATACCGTTGAACAGAAAAGTTACTTTCTGGCAAAACAACAAAAAACAAGGTGCTGAAAACACTGATTCTAAACTGAAGTCCACACATAAAGGGAAGGACAAAAAGGGTTCCACCTTAATGTTCACTTGCGTGGCATTTTTAGTAACAAATTAAAGAATATCATTAATATAAGAAATTATAGAATCCATTTTCAAAAGTTGTGTTTGTCTGAAAACTTGAAACACAATCCACCCCCACCCACCTCTAAGGTTGCCTTTGGAAGGGGGGGTCCTTGCCCTCCTGCGTTTCCTCCACCTGCCCTGTGCCCAGCCCCCCACTGCCCTCCTCCGTGGGACGGGCCGCTCAGCACTGCCTTTAGACACACACCACAAGTAACTGCTTTTTTAAGTATTACCTTGTTTTTAAGTATTCTCAGATTAATCTTTTAAAAATAGGTAGAAGAATGGCAGGATAAATGCACATGGTTATATTACCATTCATTTGGTTTGATTTCAATATATTTTATTGCAACAAAAATGGTTTTACTTACATGACTTCCAATTTCCAGAAAGAGTTCTGTTTTATCCTCCCTATCCCCACCCCGCCCCCCACCATTCCGTTTCTTCTACTAGAGTGTTCGACCAACTAATGGACTGTCTCACTGAGCCAACATCTTCTAGTCGTTTCCTGTCTCTTCCTGGGTGGAAGTACCCTCCCTTGACTGGACGCCCAGCCTCGTCGTCCAGGGACAGAGGGATTGAAATGGGCCTGCCTGACACCAAATCCACTGTGCTTTCAAGTCAGGTACATGGAACGCTCAGCTAATGGAGGGGCAGACGTTATACCCACCTGAACCTGTGTTTACGACAGCAGTACTGTGGGGGGGAAGTGAAGGCACTTAACACTGAAAAATTGTTCTTGGTTTTGCAAACCCTTGGGTAATTTTTGAAAGACCAGAAAATAGAAAGTGAAGGCTTTCTCAAGACACTTTTCAAATCTGCTTTTCTACTGTAAACTCTCATGTTCCTATCCCTTGTTTTCATGTTTTGTTTAAGTTTCTCATTTTCTCAACAAGGTGTCAAAAAATAAAGGTTAAAAAATATATAAACTCAAAAAGAGTTGTTGGAAAGGTTTTCTACTCCTCCCTGTGATGATGGAAGGCAAACCCACAGGGCCACCTCCTGGTTTCCTTCCCTGAGACCTGGGCAGACCAACCCCTGCCCAGGAAAGCCTGTGAAGGGGCAAGTCAGGGCCTTGAGCGCTGCCAATGGGGTCAGTAAGATGGGCTGGAAGCGGGGGTGCAGAGTGATGATGTTTTGTTCATCACAAATCTTTTTTTGCATTAATTCGTATTTTAAAAAATATTGCATTAAAATATTATTCATGTTGATTACTATGTTTTCTGGCTCCTCCTTCAATTTTGGCCCCAAGTAAGTGCCTGGCTCACCTCTTGGTGGTCCTGGACTTCCGGTGGGGAATGCATGCTCCACTAGCCAAACAGGCTGCTGCCTGGATCAGCCGACAGGGCAGAGGAGCAACCATTGTTCCAACACCGCTCCCCCAGAGGGCTGGAGGCAATTTCTTTACTGACCCCTCTCAATTCAGGCTCATTGGAATGTCTCTTTTTTAGCTTCATCCCTTCATAAAGATTTCTGAAAGAATAGAACTCCAACATTAAGAAACCCAAGATGGGAATGAGTTACTGAATTAAAACAGAGCTTTTCCTGTACATCACACTAGAATAAATTATTCTAAGTACCATCCGAAACCACATTTATAGTAAATAAAGGTTTGCTGTTCTGACAAAGGCCTTGAAAAGACAGGAGATGTATAATTAGCATCATTATTATCAGCCACCACCATCACCCACTGGACGCTGCTCATGCTGCTGAGGGCTCTACACATTTTATTATAGTTTGCTTAGTTCCCAGGAATGCTGATGGCAAATCTGAAATTGCACGGGCCATGGGGCGTACCTAGGCTGTGAAGTCAGCTTGGACTCCAAAGCCTGCCTGCCATGGAGCCGTGGAAATAGGTGTAGTCTTACTCTTTTTCACACACTTGACTGCCCTAGCTCTGTGCAGGCACACTGAGCCCAGGGCTGAAGTTTAGTCCAGCAGCTGCATTTGTAACTTCCCACCACTATCACACTAGCACCACCTCCCATAAGCCCGAGGACCTGTGGCTGAGGGACCCCAAGTGTGACCCAGCAGAGGCAGGTTCCCCACCCGAATTGCCATGGGAAGACGCAGGCCTCCTGCCTTGCTGGGCAGTACGGGAAAGCAAAGGTGTGCCCGGGACTAGAATCCACATCCTCTGGATGATGCCTTCAGAGGGCTCGGCAGCAGGAGCGCTGATTTTTAATTCCAGGTCCCTTATGCAAAAATCAAGACTTTCTGTCCAAGCAGTGAGATAAACAGATCTCCAGCTTAAAAGGAGCAAAGGAGGGTTGGAGGGAAGAATCTTGGTTGTCACAGCTGGAAATTTAAGCATCAGGAAAAGTGTCTCTGTGTGTCAAATCCCCAGGCAGGCCAAGGACAAGGCAGTCACCCACACTGGTTCTTCAGGTGGTGCCTGGTGTCCCTTCTGTGTGTCCAGGCTCCCAGGCTTTGCTCTCTCCTCCCTGTTTCTCTCCCTTTGGCAAGCTCCAGGGGATGTTTGTTCGAAGTGGCCCACCTCCAGTCCTTCTAAGCCATTGTTCCGCTTTTCACTTTGCCTTATGCCCTAGATGCACTTTGCCCTAGGTGCACTGGGTCCCCAGCCAAACCTTTTTTAAAAAATTAACCTCTATAATGGGGTACATTAACCCATTTTCTTCCCCAAAACCCTTAACATTATAGAGATGCTGAAGTCTCAAGTCCCCCTGGACTCCTGGAATCTGCGGCTACTCTTCAACCTTCCTAAAGGTGACCACTGAGTCAGTATATACCCTTTCTGACTATTTCTATGCTTTTGCAACACGAATGGGATCCTATTAAAACCATTTAATATTATTATTATTGATGTTTTGTTTGTTTTTAAAATATAAAGTATATATACAGTGGCCTGCACAAATAATGACCCCTTCTTATTACGAAATCATAAGCATGTAATTGTGTAACATAACAATATCACACTCAAGCCCACCACATGACACTTCATTTTTTTTTAATTTTTTATTTTAGTTTATTCAGTACAGTTTCTATCCTTTATTCCCATTCCAGCCC
>CM052550.1:31768094-31793783 GCA_028533065.1 Trachops cirrhosus | reverse complement strand
CATTGTTTAATAGCATGCTATTCAATCTCCATGATCTTGAGTGTTTTGGGTTTTTTTCATTGGGGTTGGCTTCTAGCTTCAGACCCTTGTGATCCGAGAATATGCTCGGTATGATTTCAATTTTCTTGAATTTGTTGAGGCTTGTTTTGTGTCCTAGCATGTGGTCTATCTTTGAAAATGTTCCATGCTCATTTGAGAAGAATGTGTATTTCGCTTCTTTGGGATGGAGGGCTCTGTATATATCAGTTAAGTCCATTTCATCCAGGGCCTTGTTCAATGCCACAATATCTTTGTTGATACTTTGTTTGGAAGATCTGTCCATTTTTGACAATGAGGTGTTAAAATCCCCCTAATAAGATTTTCTTTATGTTTTTGGGTGCTCCTATGTTGGGAGCATATATATTTACTATATTTATGTCTTCTTGGTGGATTCTTCCCTTGAGTATTATGAAGTGACCTTCTGGGTCTCTCTTTATGGCCCTTTTCTGGAAGTCTATTTTGTCTGATATGAGTATTGCTACCCCGGCTTTTTTTTCCTGTCCATTTGCTTGGAAAATTTGTTTCCAGCCCTTCACTTTCAGCCTGTGTAGGTCTTTGCCGCTGAGGTGGGTCTCTTGTAGGCAGCATACCACTACATGACACTTTAGGGAAATGTTCAAATTACTGTCCATCTTGTTCGAGACATTCACGTACCCTACCAACCACACTCAAGCAAGCCTTACTTCTGCCGAGCCCTGTATATTGTTCTGTAGATTTTTTTCTTACTCACCAATACATCTTAAAGATCTGTTTGCATACATACAGGGCCAACAAAGTTTTTAAAAATTGCTGTAGAAAACTCCATGCTGTGAGGATGCCTCGATCTACCCAGGTGTTCCAGTGTTGATGGGCAGTTAGGTTTCTGCTGCCTCAAAGGCTGTTGTGACGATTCTCTGCGCACGTAGATGTTTCTCAAGGGTCGGTAAAGCAGAAGGGAAAGTGCCAGATTGCAGGCCATGCCCATTTCTAGTCCTAAAGGACACGACCAGACCTTTTAAAGCAGCTGCATCTGTGAGCACTGCCTCAGTGGTCTTACTAGTACCTGCTACTATCAGACTTGTAAATTGTTGCCTGTTTAATGTCTAACAAATGATAGCTTGTTTAATTTGCATTTCTCTTAAGATTTGAGAGGATTGAGTATCTTTTTAAGATCTGTAATAAAATTATAATCCATTTTCCTGGTCTCCTTTGTGAATTGCCTGTTCATGTTCTTTGCCCATTAGAAAAAACAATGAGTAGTTTATATTTTCACATCATCATTTGCTTCCCTGCCTGAGCATGCAGCAGGAGCAGCGGCACATGGGACCACCGACCACCCATTCATTTTGTAAGTAGACACAGCAGCTTTGGGCTCTGACATATTCTTTTAAAAGGGATCGAATATCACCTCTTTTGTGAAGCCTTCTCAATATCCCCATGGCCTTGAGGATTGCTGATCCTAAAACTGTAAGTGACATGAACTAGCATCCACCAGGATCCCCTTGAAGTTGGGGACCTGAGCACATGCTGCACCTCAGACCCCTCAGCCCTGCCCTACTGGGCTTTTCACAGCTAACTGGGGCTCTCCCACAGGAGCTGCACAGCACTGGTAAGCTGTTTCCAGCCCCATGCTCAGCTCAGGGTTCAGGGTTCTATGGACTCCACCTGCAGGGCCTACCTCAGTTGAGTGCCTGCTGTGCTCAAGTCCTAAGCAAAGCAACCTATCACACCTTTGTTTAACCACACTATCTGACAGATGGCAACACCGAGTTCCACACTAGCTCCAAACCTCCCAGGGGGCCCTAGGAAGACTGGGTGGAATTTAAGCTGCACTAGCCTGCTTGTAGCGGCTGCCCGGCTGACCACTCTGGCTGCACTCCTGGACTGGCTGCTCCTGGAAGTAAGTGAAGGAGAGAGCAGCCAGTGCAGTCGGGACCCAGCCACAGAGCCCAGCAGCCCCACCCAACACCCATGCCCTCTCCGCCATGCCTGCACCCCCAGTCTATAACAAAGCTTCAGAGACTGGTAGAACATGCTTTACAGGGCAGTTTCGTAAAACATTGTTTCTAGGCCACAACAGAGCACTCCACACCCTACAGTTCTGCCCTGCCCAACCTGCCCTCCCTGCAGGCTCCCCGGCCTCCTTGCAAGCCACCTGACAGGTGTGGTCACAAGAGCGCCTACGAAGGGCAGCGGGGATAGAGGATGCCACCACCGGAGGCAGAGCCCTGGGGAGCTCGAATTCTCAGTGAGAGGAACCCTCACCTTCTGCCTCCCCTCAGCCCCACCTCAGAGAATGCTGAGTAACAGCTATACATGGGGAGAGCCATCCTGAGCTGAGAAAGCCTGGGTGGAGGGCCAGAGTCAGCCAGAGGGTCGCCCACTCCAGGTGCCCCTGCTCCAGGAGCCCATTGTGGGGTGGGAGGAAAGAGACAGTTCCTAAAAGTCAACAGACCAAATTTTAGTCAAATTCCAGTAAATCTTCTACTTAATATTGATACTAACATTTAATACTGAAAAATCCTAATAGTGACCTGATTCCCTCTTTTGAATTCCAGCCCTCTCAGATCACCTCCCTTTCTCTCAGTGACAAGTTTGTGGCACCTGAATTCATTACTGTCTGATTAATTATTCAGCCTTTCTATAGGGAACCAGGACTTCAATCAGCCCTGGCTGCCATCCCCAGGCCTCTGCTTTGTCAGGCTGGCCGCTGTCAGAGAGCCTGGCCCCGTGCCTGATGCGGGGGCAGCTGGGAAGCTGGGTGTGGTGGCTGGTTAGATGTGGCTGCCAGAAGTCAGAGGGCCTGGGATTTGGGGCCATTTCTGCAAAAGAAAAAACTGGGACATTTGAGTAGTCAAGCAAGGGAGGGGTGAGTCAGGCCCAGAGGCTATAGACTGGGGATTTCTACTCTGCCCCAGGAGGGACCCAACCAGGAAGGCTCCTCCAGATTCTCTGAAACTGGATGTAGCACCTTCAGAATGGGGCACTGAGTCTCAGAAGGTGCTGTTTAGAGTAAATGTTTCCCTTGGGATACACAGTCACTTGGGTGAAGGCGAAAGTTTAGTTGCCAATCATCCAGTCCCCCGTGTGGCACAGCCCTGCTGGGCATCAAAGCAGCGTCTCAACATCTGGATGTGGGGTGTCAGGGCAGCTCCAGGCTTTGACAGGGTGAAATCAACCCCCCACCCCAGTTTGCTAACCTGCCTGGGTGCTCCCGCTGTGGCCCTTTGTCTGTGTGTCCTGCATTAGTCAAGGTCTATGATGTTGTAAACACAGTCACACTTAAAGAGTTGTAGAATGATACATTTCTTCAAAGAAGAAAGGACTAAATACCTTTGTAAATGTCAGTTCCCACCCCTACCCTGAGCCTGCACAGTGTGGAGCAATAGAAGGGGCACCTGCCAGCCTGAGTGCACTGTGGGCCCTGGCCTCAGCAGGTCTGGGGTTGAATTCTACTCTGTCATGGATGTGCTGTGTGACCATAGCCAAGTTACCTAACCTCTCTGATTCTTAGTTTTCAGAGACAGCAAGCTGTGCCCCACAGGGTGGTTGTGAGAGTTAAATAGGAGAGCATACTTTAAGTCCTTGTTTTTGTCCCAGAGTGCTTCCTGACATGGGGCTGCTTGAGCCAGCTGCTTTGGTGCTGCTTTGTCAAAGCTGAGCATCAAAACTGGAAGCGCTGGTTTTCATTTCTAAGCTATCTGTGAATCCATCATCCCAACTCAAAGCTTCAGAGACTGGGAGAGCAAGCATGCATTACAGTGCAATTTTGTAAAACCTTGTTTCTAGGCCACAACAGAGCATTCCACACCCCACAGCTCTCTCCACCCAACCTTCCCTCCCTCCAGGCTTCCCCAGCTTCCTCAAAGCCACCTGGCAGGTGTGGTCACATGAGCACCTCTGCAGGGTGGGGATGGAGGATGCAGGACCCGGGAAGACCCAGACAGTTGTTCTGGCCTGGGGAGTGGAGGATGTGTGCAGAAGAGTAGCCTGGAAAGCAGATAGTGGTTCAGGGGCACAGCAAATAGGGGTGGGGGCATCGCCAGTCAGAAGCCAGGGTGGGAGTTCAGGCAAGGGAGAGATGTAGGTTCAGGCTGGTTAGCAGCAGTCACGAGTTAAGCACCAGGAATCCTCAGCCTGTTAAAAGTGCTGAGGCTCGGATGCCCCACTTAGACCTGAGGTATAAACCCAGTGCCCAGTGCCTGAGGAGGTCAGAATAGAGCAGGGGTGTCAAACTCATTTTCACCAGGGGCCACATCAGCCTCGCAGTTGCCTTCAAAGGGCCAAATGTAATTTTAGGACTGTATGAATGTAACTACTCCTTAACTAGGCACAAGGAGCTTGGCGCTGCCGCTGGGTAGAAACAAGGTTCGGGACCCAATAAAACCAAGTGGAGGGCCGGATTTGGCCCCCAGGCCTTGTGTTTGCCACCTGTGGAACAGAGCATCTGAGCCTCTACCGGGAGCCCTGTCTTGGCCTAGAGCACACAGAGTGAGACTCACCAGAGCCTGGGTTGCTGGGTCCCAGACAGAAAGATCCAGTGCTTCTGAGGTCTCCTGAGGACAGGAGGGACTGGGGCTGGGGCAGGGAGACTGAGACAAGTCCATCCAATGAAAATGGGGTGACAGCCTCTGTAGCATCTCAGTTTTCAGCAGTTGAACCTACAGCATTCAAACTTTGCAGGTTTTAAAAGAAGCTATTTGTGAGAGATAGAAAACATACAAAATCCACTTAATCAGTTCTTGACCTTCAGGCAAGAGCAGCAGCCGCCTTCCTTAGGTTTCCAGGTGTCCAGACTCATGCTCAATACCACCTGGGACTTCTGATAATCCCCCACCCCCACCCCACCGCCACACGCACACAAACTCACTTGGAGAAACAGCAGGTAGCCTGCTTGGGGCCATCTTTGTCAGTAGGGGAGACTCCTGATCTGTGACTGTGAACCTGCCAAAGGGCCTCTGAGAAGACACAGGGGAAAGAACAGACAGCGGGGCAGGGCTCCTACTTGCTACCCCTTTGGAATCACATGCTCACTATACTAGTAAGAACTAAGGGAATTGCCTGAAGGCACAAAACCAACCACTATGGACTGAACTATGTCCCTCCAACCCCAGCCACCACCCTAGCCCCTAACTTGATGGTATTTGGAGATGGGGTCTTTGGAAGGTAATTAGGATAAGATGAAGTCAGTCAGATGGAGTTCTCATAATGGGATTAGTGCCCTAATCAGAAGAGATACCAGCGAGCTTGCTTTCTCTGCCACCTGAGGACACAGCAAGAAAGTGGCCCTATGCAAGCCAGGTAAAGAGCCCTCACCAGAACCCACCCGTGCTGGCACCCAGCATCCAGAACTTGGGAAAATACATTTCTGTTGTTTAAGCCCCTCGGTCTATGGTATGTTACTATGGCAGCCTGAGCTAAGACACCAACAAATGGGCTTTTCTTCTTTTCTCCTGTCTGGTTCTAAAGCCACAATGTTGACCAAAGTGACAGTGACTAGGTGAGTACCTCAAGCCAAAGCCATCTCAGAGACCAGTTCTTAATAGGTATGGCACCTCCCAAAAACTGTCAAAGAAATGTGAGGACCCTGAGACCAGAGAGTCACCCCAAGGACCAAGGCCTTTATCCACATTCCCATGTGTAATCTTGTCATCTGCCAGTGCTGGTGCGAAGGTCCCAAAGATACAGAGACCAAAGGGTGAGCAAGGGGTGGAGGAGGCATCAGCCTCCAACCTCACTAGACATCTGGGAGTTTCAACCCACTAGTATAACAGACACAGAGCCTAAAATGTGCTCCCCTGCCCCCCTCACGTTGCTTCACAAATGCCACCCCAAGTCCAGAGGCTTAAGAGCATGGAAAAAGTATCTCCAGGACAGTCACTTCTCAGCTGCCTGAAATGCCAGGAAGAACATTCGATCAAGAGTCCAAAGACTTGGCATCTATAGATCAGCTCCTCAATGTGTAAGCTGGGGCCTCAGGCCAAGTTACTTAACCTGTCTGTGTCTTAATTTTCTTTCTTTCTTTTTTTAAAAAAATATTTTGTTTTATTTATTTGTACAGAGAGGGAAAGGGGGAGAAAGAGGGGGAGAGAAACATCAATGTATGAGAGAAACATGGATCGATTGCCTCTTGCAAGACCCCAGCTGGGGGCCTGGCCCACAACCCAGGCATGTGCCCTGACTGGGAATTGAACCGGTGTCCTTTTAGTTGGCAGGCTGGTGCTCAGTCCACTAAGCCATACCAGCCAGGACTCTGTGCCTTAATTTTCAATTTTTAAAGGGTATCAACACCTCCTATGTTAGGTTATTATGAGGATGAATGCGATAACAGGTAATGGAAACTCTGTAAATTTTCCTACCTTGGCCTCTGTAGCTGCCCATCTGTTCTTAATTTTATAGGTATTTCACAAAGTTCACAGACTGGGGATAAAAATCTTCCCCATTTTATTTATTTATTTTTTAAGATATCAAAGTATTTTGGAAAGAATGTTGGTCTTAGGCCAGAAGAAAAACTGATGTTGACTAGCCTGACACATAGTACGTGCTCAATAAATATTTGAAGGGAGAAAGGAAGGAATAAGGGAACTGTCCAGGAAAGGTGTGTCACTCTCTTGTCAGGCTCTCCTGTACCTTAGCTACATACAGTACACACTCAGAGATTTGGGGTCCTCTCTGTGCAGGTCTCAGGAGTTGTGAGCTCCACTAGGACAGGCACTGCCCAGCACTGAGCCTGACTTCTGGCAAAGCTCAGCAAACATGGTTGAACGGAAAGAATACTTCCAGTGCCTAGAGTTTCCTTCCTACACTCAGGTTGCCACACTCAATAGCCTAATTTTCCAGGCTGGAAGGAAGGTCTCTATCCCTGACCATTTGCGTATGGACGTCATAGTGGGTGAAACAGAGTATGATTCTGCTTTAAGAAAATGACTTGCTTCAAAGGCATGTGGGAACAACTATTTGAATTGATAAAAGTCAGAAAAACATTTGCCATTAATTGCTATTGATAGTGGCAAATTTGTATGGTCACATTAGAAATATTTATCTTTTTGCTTCCCAAATATATTTCTAGTTGTAGTTTGCATGGTATATCTTTTCCCACTTTTGCACTTTCTGCCTTTCTTATTCTTATGTCTAAAGTATGTCTCAACATGTAGTTGGATTTTAGTTATTTACCCTGTCTGACAATTTTTGTAGTTTGATGGTAGCGTTTATTTCATTTACATTTAATTTAATCACTCATATATTTGGGTTTAAATACACAATGTTTCTATTTCTTTTTCTATTTGCCTCACCTTCTTTGCTTTCTTTTAGGACAATTATTTTCAAATTATTGCCCTCTACTATTAGGTTGTTAGTTATATATTTTTACCATTCCCTCAGTGCCCATATCCTAGAAATTCTGTTGTAGATTGAATTGTGTCCCCCCATTAAATTCATATGTTGAAGCCCTATCCCTGCAATGTGACTGTATTTGGAGTAGGGCTGTTATAAAAGTACTTAAGTTAAATGAAGTCAGCAGGATTGGCATCCTTGTGAAAAGAGACATGGGAGAGCTCTCTCTCCGCCTCTCTCCCTCTCTCCCCACTCTCCCTTCCCTCCCACCCCCGACATCTGAGGACACAATAAGAAGATGGCCATCTGAAGGCCAGGATGAGAGTCCTTACTGGAACCCAACAGTGCTGAGATCCTCATCTCAAATGTCCAGCCTCCAGAACTATGAGAAAACAAATTCCTGTTGTTTAAGCTACCCAGTCTATTGTATTTTGTTATGGCAGCCCAAGTAGACTAATACAGATTATGACATGCATCTTTAACTTACTGAAATCTAAAATAAATGAGTAATTTTACTAGTTCTAGAACAATGCGAGGATCTTAACATATCTTAAGTCTATTCATTCCCTCCCACTTTTTGTTCTATTTCACACATTGTAATTCTTACATGTTAAAAAAATCTTCCCTATGTATGTTTAAAACCCTCCAAGACATTATTATTTTTGTCAATATTCATTAAGGTTTACCCATTTATTTACCTTCTCTGTTATTTCTGCATTCACTTTTTTCTGTATTTCTAAAGTCCCATCTGTGATCATTTTCCTTCTGCCTGAAAGAATTTTCTTTAATATTTATGTTAGTGCATATTCACTACAGACAAATGCTCTCATTTTTTGTATATTTAAAATATCCTCATTTAACCTTCATTATTGGTGAGTGTTTTTACTGATTATAGTACTCTAGGTTGGCTTTTCAATGCTGTAAAGATGTTATTTCACTTCTGACTTCCATAGTTTTGGATGAAGGGTTAGATGTAAGTCCTATGATAGCTCAAGTAAAGGTAATCTGTCATTTTACTTGGCTACTTTAAAGATTATCTTTAATTTACTATGATGTATTTAGGTGTGACTTTGTATTTATAGTTAGGGTTCTACAGAGTTTCTCGAATTTGTGAATTTATGTGCTGTTTCTCTCTCTCTCTCCTCTTCTGGGACTTCAAGTACAATTATGCTAAAATTTTCATATGTCCAAAATATGACATACACTTTCTGTCTTTTGTCCCTGTATGCTCAATCCAGATATTTTCTTCTGATGTACCCTCCAACTCACTAATCCTCTCTCCATCTGTGTCTTGTACATTGAACTCATACAATATGTTCCTAATTTTACTTATATTGCTCAGTTATAAAATTGCCATTGATTTTTTAATATATTTCTATTCTTTGTGGAATTTTCCATTTTGTCTTTTATCCTTGAGTGTATCATTCAGAGGTTATTCTAAAGTCTAATCTGATAACATCAATAGCTGGGTTTCCCATGGGTCAGTTTCTATTATCTATTTATTTCTTTTTTCAAAAGAATTAAAACATTTATTTGAACAAAAAGGAGCTGCAGCCTCAGAGACACAGACTCACGTAGCAATTGTGTTCCACCGAGACAAAACCACTCATAATGAAAGTTCTCACCCAAGGTCTCAATTAGGTTTGTTTTATGTAAATGAGGTATACAAGTTCTGCGGGTCTGATTGGACAGGGCAGGTCTCAGTCCTTTGGAAGATAAAACCAGGGTTTCCCTGCAGTAGTTGACTCAGAGGGCATAAACAAGCAGGGCATAGTGTGGAAAGCTGAGAGTTTAGACTGAGGTTCCTCCCAGTATACCAAGTATGTGAGAAGCCCCTGTCAGCAAATGGCCACTAGTCTGTTATTATTTACAAATTTTGACCCTTGGTTAACCATGGGGAGTCCATCTCAGCAGATAAATTCCTTCTCAGGGTTCACATCAAATGAATGTTTCTTCTTGGGGTCTACAATATAATTTTAGTTCTAATTTGGACAAGGTAAAAGGTTAGGCTTCTTAACCTTCTTTTTTAAAAAATATATTTTATTGACTACGTTATTGCAGTTGTCCCAATTTTTCCCCTTTTGCCCCCCTCCACCTGGTACCACCATTCCCTCCAGCAATCCCAGCACCTTAGTTAATGTCCATGGGTCAAGCATATGAGTACTACTCTTAACATCCCCCTGTCTATTTTGTACCTACCAATCTATGCTTTTTAATCTCTGCACCTTTTCCCCTATTATCCCCGTTCTGCCCCAGCTGATAACCCTCCAAATGATCTCCTCATCTATTCTGTTCCTGTTTTTGTTGTTTGCTTGGTTTGGTTTTTTAGATTCAGTTGTTAATAGTTGTGAATTTGTTGCCATTTTAATGTTCATAGTTTTGATCTTCTTTTTCTTGAATAAGTCCCTTTAACATTTCATATAATATTGGCTTGGTGATGATGAATTAGCTTTACCTGATCTGGGAAGCACTTTATCTGCCCTTCCATTCTAAGTGGTAGTTTTGCTAGACAGAGTAATCTAGGTTGTAGGTCCTTGCTTTTCATCACTTTGAATACTTCTTGCCAGTCCCTTCTAGTCTGCAAAGTTTCTTCTGAGAAATTATCTGACAGTCTTATGGGAACTCCTTTGTAGGTAACTCTCTGCTTTTCTCTTGCTGTGGCTTTTAAGATGCTCTCCTTATCTTTAACTCTTGGCATTTTAATTATGATGTGTCTTCGTGTGCTTTTCTTTGGGTCCAACTTGTTTGGGACTCTGCTTCCTGGAGTTGTCTATTTCCTTCATCAAACTAGGGAAGTTTTCTTTCATTATTTTTTCAAATATGATTCCAATTTCTTGCTCTTCCTCTTCTCCTTCTGGCATCCCTATGGTTTAGATGTTGGTACATTTGGCGATGACCCACAGGCTTCTTATTCTATCCTCTTTTGCTTTTTAAAAATTCTTCTATCTTCTTGCTGTTCTGACTGAATGCTTTTTTTCTTCCTTATATTCCAAATCATTGATTCGATGCCCAGTTTCATTCTCTCCATTGTTGTTTCCCTATAGATTTTTCTTTATTTCACTTAATGTAACCTTTATTTTAGCCTGGGTTTTTTTTTATGTTGTTTCCATACTCAGTGAGTTCTTTGAGCATCCTGATAACCAGTGTTTTGAACTCTGCGTCAGGTAGGTTGCTTATCTCCATTTCATTTAATTCTTTTTCTCGAGTTTTATTCTGTCCTTTTATTTGGGCCATCCTCTTTGTCTCCTCAATTTGACAGCTTCCCTGTATTGGTTTCTGTATATTAAGTAGAGCTGCTTTAACTCCCTATCTTAGTAATGTGGCCAATTGTAGAAGAGCAGACCTGTAAATTGTGTAGGGTGGAGCCTTATGTGAACACCAGGGTGATACAACCTGTTTCACCATTTTGTGGTTCTGTGGTGGGGGAGGGTTCAGAGAGGCAACAATGCCGCTGCCCGGCTTCTGGAAGTTTGCCCCAGAGGAAGCTGTCTCTCAGCTCTTGCCATTTCCAGTGACTTCATTTTTTCCCCATATGTCACTTGTGCCCTTCCAGCTGTTGCCCTGGTGCTGAATCCCAGACTGGGTGGGTCTGCATGAGTCCTAAGTCCATGTGGGCCCTAAGAGGAGTCTCGTTTCTTCCACTGCCCCAACCCCCACTAGTTTTTACAGCCAGAAGTTATGGGGATTTATATTCCTGGCACTGGAACCCTGGACTGCTAGGTTTGGTTTGGGACTTGGATCCCTCACTCCTGAGGTAGCCCTCCTGATTTTTATCCACCACACGTGAATGTGGGACCACCCATTCCACCAGCACTCCATGCCACTCCTGAAGCTGCACAACACTCACACAGCCTTGTGCCACTCTGTAGCCCTGTGCCTCTTCTCGCTTCTCCACCTCTCTCTGTGTCTCTGCCCCTCTTACCCATCTGGATGAATGTGGCTTCTTTAAATCCTTGGTTGTCAGACTTCCATACAGCTCAATTTTCTGATGGTTCTGGGTGATAGTTGTTTCATAGTCTAGTTATAATTTTTTCTGTAGTTGTCCAAGGAGGTGAAGCATGTTTACCTATGACTCCATCTCTAACCTTCTGACTGGGCTATTTATTTCTTCTCTTGGTTTTGGGTCATTTAGTCTTGTCTTCTGATTTGCCCAGTAAATTTTGATTAAATGCTACATGTTGTATATAAAAAAATTGTGAAACCAATGTAATACTGTAGATGATGCTATCTTTCTGCAGAGATTGTCTTTTTACTTTTGTAAAGCATTTGGTATAGAGGCAGACTATCTTAATCTAGTTTGAGTCAAAGTTGTATCTTTGTGACTGTTGATGTTTTTTTATTTGCTCTTACTGCTAGTATGACCTTTCAGAGGTCCTAACCACAAACCTAGGATATTTATTACCTGGGCCTCTCTGAGATTGCCAAAACTTTGCTCAGCTTTTTAATCTTTAAGTCACTATTCTTACAAGTAAATACTTTGAGGAGAATAATAGTGTGTTGTGGATGAAATGTTTGTGTCCCCCAAATACATGTATTGAAACCCTAAACCCCAATGTAATGGTAGAAGGAAGTAAAGCTTTTGGAGGTAACTAAGTTTATCTGAGGTCTTGAAGGTGGAGTTTCCATGATGGTATTAGTGCTCTTACAAGAAGGAAGTAATACCAAAGTTTACTTTCTCTGTCATCACCTTGACTTCATCAGATTTCCAGCTTCCATAATTGTGAGAAATAAATGTCTGTGGTTTAAGCCTCCCAGTATATATATTTTGTTAGGGCAGCCCAAGCTGACTAAGGTAAGTGTCAACTGTCAGGCTCATCTATGTGTCCCTTCTCTCCAGGACCTTACCCTCTCAAGTTCTTATTGTCTGGGTAGATCTCTGATATTTTCAGACATATTTTAAAAATTATCCAGCTGTTTTAGTTGTTTGAGGTAGGTGCTTTGGTTTGATCCAGGCTGGTCTTTCTGAGCCATAAGTAGAGGTTTCAACTATTCCTTTAGCATAATTCCTCAGCTATAATGATGGATAGCACAAAAGTTTAGGGTATTGGATTTGAAGTAACAAATTCCATCTGGGTAGGCAAAAACAAAGCACAAATTTGTTCCACTAATTGGAAAAAGTAGAAAATTATAGTTTTCTATTAAGGTAAATCATTCTAACTCAATTAGTATAAGAAGCTTTTTAGCAGTCACTAAAAACATGGAATATATCACAGCTAACTTCCCAATATTTTCCCCCACAGTGAAGTATACCTTTGGTTTATAGCAGCAAGAATTAGGAGAGCTCCTAGCATTCCAGCCCTCTTCTGGGCTGTGGACAACACTGTAGGATATTTGCCAGGCCCCTAAGAAAATAACATGTGTGACTCTGCTACACAGCACAGGCAAACTCACTCAGTAAACATATAGCAACCAAGTTTAAAGATTTTTATCTTGCGTCTCCAAAAGTTTCAGAATTTTTAAAGTACAAATATCCATAAAATTGAGATGAAAGAATAAACAAAAATAACATTTTCTATAATAGGGCAGAGACATGCTTCAGACAACTACCTGTCAAAGGGCCACTGCTGTTTCAAGCTTTGCCCTAACAGATGGTTCATGTCACATGGGTGAAAGGGCCAGCAAAGCACAAATTTTAACGTGTTATGGTAGCATATCAGGATAAACTGGCTAACCCAAAGACCAGGTTCCATGCTGTATCTCGAACTGTCCGTCCTATAGGAAGAGAGAGAAGAGAAATGCAGTTGGAAAGCTGAGGGTATTGACTGCAGGCACTCACATTTTGATGAGTAAATGGGCTGTATTCCCAAGGCTAGATGTAACTACCAGCAAATGTATAGCTAAGGCTACAAAGCAAAATGCCTTGGGAACCAGGTGGGTGGAAATAAACATGCAAGCCCAAGAGACCATTCCCTAAGAACTTTATAGACTGGCTCATGTGATCATGCTTTGGCCTCCAAACATAACTGGGCGATTCAAGACCAACAGCTCAAAATGGATGCTTCAAGTAACAAAATAAGAGATGATGGCAGGAAGGCCATGGAAAATCTCTCAACTCCCTGGTGGGACACGCACAGAAGAAAAACATGGTTCCAGGCAAGCTATAGTCATAGAATCTATTAGTACTAAATGGATCCTCCTTGTAGATCTATGTCTAAATATCTTCTAGAAGATGAACTGACACCACTCAAGGAACTCCTTTTCACTTGTCAGGACTCATATCAAACATTAATTCTGCAAAGCCTTCCATCCTTCCAGTTGGCAGCTTTCTTCTTTGACATTTTCTAATCTAGAGTATAAACTCCATAATTTCAGAGGCTTGAGCTGACAGAACACCCTCAATAATGTTTCTTAAATGGACAAGTGAGGATTGATATGTACAAAGTCATGGGCTAGTTGTGCTGAGCTCCTGCCCAGATAGTTCAGTCAGGCTTCAATTTTGGTTCCCAAGTTTGAGAAAGCCCTGCGAAAATAAAAGACAAAAATATCCCAACATAATAAAAGATAGAGAAAATAATATAATGAACCACTGTATACCCTTTACTTATCCTATCTTATTTCCATCTATGCCTTCATCCACTTTCCTTATAGCTACATAAAACTTTAGAAACAGCCCTGACCAGTATAGCTCAATTGACTGGGCATCAGCCCACAAAGCTAAAGGTTGCCGGTTTGATTCCTGCAGGCACATGCCTAGGTTGTGGCCTGGCTGACAGCAACTAATGTTTCTCTCCCTCTCTTTCTCTCTCCCTTCCCCTCACTCTAAGAATAAATAAATAAGATCTTTTAAAAAAACTTTAGAAATAAATTCCAGATATCATTTCATCTGTAAATATTTTAGCATATATTTCAAACTACTTAAAAATATATTAAAATAATCAAATAATACTTAAACATATAACCACAATATTTTAATGCTGAATAATATAATACTTTTAAAATATCAAATATCCCATCATATTTATAATAAGGTCAACTTTTTTCCTTTTTACCATTTGTTTAAGATCCAAATGCAATTATTTTCTCTGCAATTAATTATTGAATAACTGCATCCTTTGTCCTGTAGTTTCACAAGATCTGCATAGTTTTTTATTATGCCCCCATACTGTTGTTTAATTTGTTCTCCTGCTCTTGAAAGGCGGTGATTGATCTAGATGAGGCTTGATTGGATTCAGGTTTGATTTGTGTGTGTGAAGAGTGTCCAGACTACTTCATAATTGGTGCTGAGTTTTTCCATTAGAAGGCACATTGTGTCCGGTTGTCTTTTCATGGTGTTAGTAGCCCTTGCTGATCATGCCTAGATCCACTAATTCATTAGGAATGCAAAATGATGATATTTTATCCATCACTCTCCATTTATTAGCCGGGAATATCTGTATAAAGAGAAATGTCCACTCATCTACCATATAAACCATTTAACCAAGACCATGCTTCCTCTCAAATTAGAAACCTCTGCAGGAGGATGAACAACTTTATGCAAACCTTCATTTATTCTTTATTTTCTTGCCAAGAATTAACTGGGAGATGGTGGCCTCAAGGCTACAGAGAAGAGATTTTGCTTGGCTCTTCCCCTGCCAGTCGCCTGCCCGCTGAGGGCCTGCCCACCTTGAGATTTCCTTAAGAAGCAGTGTTCCAGGGCTTTGTTCTAAAGGTCTACCCTTTCTCCTTGAAAACATTTTCTCCTGTAATTAAGGAGTTTCTTATTTGGGTAACAGATAAAAATTCATCAAAATTATATTTTTAAAAAGTCATAATCCAGAAGCTGCAAAGACATGGCTCCAGGAAAATTCAGAATTGAGGAAGGGTGCCAATCAGGGCAGAATTTAAGACAATAGTTTATAATCTTTCATTCTTAGCACCGAAAATATCCCAAGGAAATGCCAAGTAAAAAAGTAAAACCAGTGATTGATTTTGCATTTTGAGAAACTGACCAAGTTTCTTGATCAAATACTGATTGCATGTCTGACTCAAGGTTGAGCAAATAAAAAGAATCCTCCAGGGAGGGCAAACCCGCCCCCCACCCCCAACCCGCACCCTTAGGTCTTAGCATGCTGCGATTTTGAAAAACCAGACCCTGGCAATCAGAGACCTCACATGTTCCAGTCCTGAGGCTTCACTCCCAACTCCTGGCTCCTGTTAACATGCCCTTGGGTGCTTGTTGGCGCCAGGCTGGGAGAGAGAGTGGTCCCTGCATAGTGGACGCAGAGATTAAATGGAATTTCTCCTCTTCGATGGAGGGAAGAAAGCCATCTTCCTCTTTAATTCCCTGAGTCCTGGGCTACACTCGGCGACCCCAGACCCTCAGGACTCAGGCCCGGAAAATCCTGGCTTCGGTCGGCAGCTCCTTCTAGGCTCCCGCCAGGCACCCTGGTGGTTTGCTAACTCATGGCACGGCCTTGCGATTGTCTGTTTGTACCTGTTTCGCCGGCTGTAAAGTAATAAAGTTGGAATAGAGCCTAGATTTGGAGAATCATCCGGGAAGCTTTCCTAAAGCGGGGGCGGGGGAGGGGGGCATAAAAAATTCGGACTGCTCGCAGCCCCAGGAGAACCCAGGACCAGCGCTGTCCCGCCTCTCCAGTGGCTCCACCCTTGGGCCCAGCCTCAGAGCTCGCCTGCGGCCTAGGCGGTGTAGTGCAAGTCTCCGAGCCGGTTCCGGGAGGCTGGGTGGGGCGGGGCGGCCGGCTGGGTGACCCCACCAGAAAGACTCGTTTCAGCAGAAGCAGGCGGAGGCCGGGCGGAAACAGAGCTATCCCCCTTCTTGGGGCCTCTCGGATCCCCCTTCCTTGCCCCAGCCCCACCGGGGTCGGGGAAACGCCCTCCAGCAGGTGGGGTAGCCCAGGGTCACCGCCCTCCCACGCGGGCCCGCCCACAGGTTGCGCCTCCTGGCCACACCAGCACTTGGCCTCCGGTCCAGGGCTCTGACTCCGAGGAGCCTCAGTTACGGAGGTACGGCTCGACCTGAACAGAGGATCTGACGCCAAGAACCCCAGCCTCTGGGCAGCTGCCTCCTCCCCTTTCCCTTTTATGGTCCAGAAAAGCCTTCAGGAGCTGCAGTACTCAGGCGACCCCGGGCGGAGACAAGAACTTGGGACGGCGGCTCTGCTGGTGAAAGCCCGCAGGCAAGCCAGCCGGCCACCCCCAGCCGCACCCGCCCCGCGTGGGCCGGGAGCATCGCGCATCTGGGCCCCAGGCTGGGATTGGGTCGCAGCCCCGTCACCGCCAGCTGGCCTCCGCCCAGTCACCCCATCGCTGTGAGCCGCAGTCTCCAAATGGGTGCTTGTACTGAGCTGCGGGGTTGGGATCCAGGTGTGGCTGGAAGCCTGTGAGGGCGGCTGAGGCCAGCCAGCTCAGACTCGGGCTGTGTACGCACGGGCCTGGAGGCCACAAGAGTCCGCCCGAACCTCTGAGTCTTGGGCTCAGGCCGTCTAGTCAGCGGGCTCTGGCAGCGTCTCCAGCCCTGCCCAGGCAGGTGTCCGGGCAGGAGGGAGGCCGGCCTTTGCCCAACCAGGCTGCAGCCCTGCTGACTGGAGGTCCAGTACGGCCTCCTCTCCTTGCGTCCTCTCCACAAAATAGGAGACCTTTCCCGTTGGGGAAGATGGGCACCACCAGGACTCTGCCCCTCCCCAGGGCCAGCATGGGATGGGACGTCATGGCGTCTTACAGGCCTTCTGTGAAAACAGAAACCTGGAAGAAAACAGCCCTTTTTGTGAAGGCTTGTGGGTGGCCAAGATCGTATGTCCATGACTGGCTCAAGTCTCTGCTCATGGGCTCAAGAACTCCAGGGCTGTGCCAGGCAGGGAACGCATCAAGAAGTATGACTGCCTGGAAAGCACCCACAGAAACCACAGGCCTCTGAGAGCAGCTGCAGCTTCATTGCCAGGCCGGGTTCGTAGGACCAGCCTGAAGCCCAGATAAGAGAGGGCATCAGAAGTGTGTGTTCGAGTACTGACTGTACTGTCCCTTAAACCTGCATGACCTTGGTCAATTTACTTAGTCTCTGAATCACCCAGGGTTCTCATTCATGAAAAGAGCCTGCCCTACCTTCAGAGTACAGAGAGAACAAAAGGACAAGAGCACCGGTGGCCACCTTTGGAGCCCCATCCATGGGGCACATTTTCTTAGCACCTAGAAAAGAATAACTGCCAAGGTTACTAGAAAGGAGACAATCCCATCCCCAAAGGAAGAGAATTGAAATAAGAACTTCATGTTTTCTTCCATTAAATCGCAACCCAATACTGGAGAAGTATAAAAATGAAGGAGTTGTCAGAAGCCATTCGTTGGGTTTTAACTTTCTCTTTCTATTAACGAAATGGATGAGGGTGGACAGGAATGCTGGACACTCTGACCTGAGGGAACATTGATTATGGAATCACGCATACCATACCTGAGTTAGAGTCCTGCCTCTACTATTTAAAGCATTGTTACCTTAGATGAGTGACTTAGCCTCTCTGAGGTTCACTTTCCTCACCTGCAAAATGGAGAAAATAATAGCACCAACTATGGGGCTGTTGAGAAGACTAAAGGAGATAATGACTATAAAGTGCTTGGCATGCGGCCCCATACATTGTAATACAGAATAAAGGCTAGCCAGTGCTTTTCAGGATGGTTCCTATTTTTCTCCCTTACCAACGTCCTATTGTAAAAATTTTCAAACACACAGAAAAATTGAAAGAATTTTACATTGAACACCCAAGCACGTTCCACTCACACTCTACAACTAACATTTTACTACCCTTGCTTCATCATGTATCTATTCATCCATCCATCTAGCCATCCATCTGTCCTGGTCACTACTGTATGACAACCCCAAAACATAGTGACTGAAAACAACAGCCATTTTGTTCTGCTTGTGGATTGTATGAGTTAGGAATTCAGACAGGGCATAGTGAGGTTGGCTTGTCCATGCTGTATGATGTCTGGGACCTCAGCTGGGAACCCCTGATGGCTGGCAGCTAGAATCCCAAGAAGGGAGACTCAAGGTAGTCAAACTTCTTACAGGGCAGCTCTGGGCACCAAGTGTGAGTTCCAGCAAACAGGAAGAAGCTGCATTGCCAAGTTGCATAGCATCACTTCCTATTGGTGGAAGCAGTCAAATTTAAATAGAGGAGAATTGGAGTCTACTTCTTGATGGTGAAGTGGCAAGATCACTTTATAGAAGATCACATGGGACAGGAGCTCTTGTTGTGGCCATCTTTGGAACTGACCACATTTGCTTCTTTGTCCTAACAATTATTATGCAAAATGTCCACCCTAAGAGCTCCCCAAAGTCTCTTTTTATTAAAGCATCAGGCTTAAGCTCAATGTCCAAGATTTCTTCATGTGAATCAGGTCTAGGTGTGAATAAGTTCCCTAACTAAACAGACGTGTTATCTGCCCCCCTTCCTTCACCCCCTTACACAAAAGAACAGGGCAGGAATAGATAACCACAACAGATATTACTAAGCAGAAAGGGAGAAAATGAGGGGAGGGCTGGGCAATGAACTGTAACAATTCTTTGGGAGTTGTCTTCCATGGCTCTTAGTTCTGCCCTGGGAGATCTTGACCCTGCCCTCTAAGTCATCTTTCCTTTTCCATAAGAAATGACCTGCATTTGCAAGTAAGTAGCCTTCTGAACCTGCTTATTGCCCATAAAAGTGGGGGAAGTCAAAGGCCTCTTTCCATTTTGAATTGTCTCTTTCATTTTCATTCCAATCTAATTCAATTCCCTTAAAACCTTTGTGGATTTCTTCTGTATCAGTTTGTAAATCCCCTCCATTAAACAAAAGCCACACTCACAAATCTTTTCAAAATCAGCTCTCTTACTGTGGGCTGTCCAGGAGGTTACTGTGGAACAAGGCCTTTAAAACCATTAGAAATTTTATTGTTTAACACAGAGAATCTGCAAGGCATGCAGTCAATATCCCTCCAAAGCCTTCTGTCTAGTCGAAAGTGTCTACAAGGCACTGCCTATAAATTTCACAATGTCTTAATGAAGAGTTTTAAGGTTGGGCACTTGCCTTCACCTTCACCCTGAGATGTTTTCTTGTCAGTGCCTTGGATTTGATTGTTTCCCGGGAACTCTTTCTATCTTGGAGAATCTTCTTCTGGGAGAAATTTGGAATGAGAAATTGTTTTTGAATCCAGCTACTCCTAACTTCTAAATCTTCTCAATTTAATTCTTACAACTGATTATTTTCCTTCTTTAGTTCATCTCTCTCTATCATGCCTTGTGATACACAACTGAAAGAAACCAGGTGATACTTTCAATGATGTGTTTAGAAACCTCCTTAGGCTGGGGGTAACTTGATGTCTAAATGCTGGAAATAGCTGGAGGCCCTTTCACTTACATGTCTTGGCACCTGGGCTAGGATGACTTGAAGACTGAGACAACTAAGGGAAGTGACTGCATGTGGCCTCTCCATTGAGTTGGTTTTGTTGCAACATGGTGGCCCCAGGGTGTTGAACTTCTTACTGATGGCTCAGGGCTCTGCTCTCAGCACAGGGTCCCTGTGAACAAAGTGAAAGTGTCACGAACTCTTCTGACCGAGTCTTGTAACTCATACAACATCATTCACACTGAATGCTATTGGCTGGAGCCATGACCAGCTCACCAGACTTAAGGAGAGGTGAATTAGACTGCATGTCTAGAAAGGGGAGTGGCATAGTGTCCTCTGTTGCTATGGTTGTACAAGAGCAGGTGGGAAAGGAAGTTTTGCTGGAAAATACAGTCGGCCTCATTGTCTATATTTCGATGCATTTCCAAATAAGTTACAGACATCATTAGACTCCTCCACCAAAAGTGTGTGTGATTGCCCCACATCCTCACCAACAGTTGGAATTGGTCATCTTTTACATTTTAATCATTCTGATTTGTGTGGAGTGGTGTCTTATTGTGGTATTAATTTGCATTTCTAACTAATGGTGTGACTACTTTTTCATGTGCCTATTGGCCACATCTTCCTTTGTGAAGTGTCTTTTCAAATTTTTTGCCCATTTTTTTACTTTTTATTATTGAGTTATTAAGGATTATATGTTTTGTGAATATTTCCCCCCAGTCTTTAGCTTATCCTTTTATTTTTTACTTGCATCTTTTGATGAGCAGAGCTTTTTAATTTTGATAACTTTACTGTATCAGTTTTTTCCTTCATGGTATTTGCTGCCCACATCACGTATTAGAAATCTGCCTACCACAGATGAGAAGATCATCTCCCATGTTTTCATTTAGAAGCTTTATAGTTTTAGCATTTATATGGGGGCCTATGAGCCATGTTTAATTAATGTTTTAGTGTGGTGTGAGGCGAGGGTTGGGGAAGCTTTATCCTGTGTCAGCTCTGCTGAGCTGGAACTACATTAACCTTCCCTGCATGGTTCTAGGTTAGGGATGAGCACAAGAGAAATGCATGCCATACTTGGAAGGTAGAAGTGAAGAAAGATCCACCTTTAAGCTCAATTAATCTATATGGGGCCAGACACACTGTCACTTAGCCTCTGGGTCACCTAAGTGATGCTGGGCAGCGGCCAGGCACCCAGCTCCTCCGGGTCTACCACATTGCCTTCTTCCACTTCTTTGTGTCCTGGGCTAGGGACTCCATGGTGAAGGCACCAGCTTATTTTGTAAGGTGCCCATGTCATTAAAGCTGGTGGTGGTGAGAGATGCAGGTTCCAGTCTGTCCTTGCTGGCTTCCTCATATCTATCTTTCCTTCCTGTGTACCAGTCCTGCTTATTTCAGGCCCACCACTTAAGCAAAAGCAACAGCTTGACATAGACTGCTTAACCAGCTCCCTTAATTGGTAATAAGAAAACCTATAATGAATAATAAACTCCTATGACAAAGCCCCCTTCTGTAACCCCCACAGTGCTCTGCTTTTCTGATCAAACCCTGACTGCTGCAGGGATTGAGGTTCATCTTTGTTCCTCCCTGTGTGGATACCCAGTCGTCACAGCACCATTTGTTAAAGACTTTCCTGTCTCCCATCAGGTTGTTTTAGCATCTTTGTCAAAAATCAAATTACTGTATTCACGAGTATCTGCTGCTGGGTTATCATTTTCTTTATTGATCTATTTTTCATCCTTTTGCCAGCACCACACTGTTTCTTGATTACTATAATTTTATAGTAAATCATTCATTTTTTAGTAAGAAGATTCCTTTTTAATATACAAAATATTGCTGACCTCCCATATAGCTACTATATTCCTAGTGTGTGGTGATTTAGCAGATACAAACAGTGAGACAATTTGTAAATGCCTTAATATTACCCTGGGTATTACTAATCAGAACGACAGCTATAGATATCTGAAGGACAGTCACCTGTGCGTGGGTGAACATCATATGGGGACTCCAGGGCCCTCTAATGACATGTGATGGCCATGCATCCCTCAGCAGGAGAAGGAGGTGTTGGCTCCTAATGTATTTTTCTGCTGCTGGGATTACTTGTAGCCATGAATTCAGGTGCAGTTTCCACTGGAGTGGATTTCTTTTTACCAGGATGATAATCAGTTTGAGTTTTCTGATTTGCTCAGAATGAGGTTTCATCTGGAACTGAACAAGATACACAGGGGTGGAAAATTTGCTATCTGGAACTTAGTCTTTCCTGAGACATTAGATTGGATGTCCCACAAAGATTGTTATGGGTTGAATTGTGTCCCCACACCCCCAAAATTCATGTTTTAGTCCAAACCCCCAGGACCTCAGAATGTGACCTTGTACTGGAAATAGGGTCATTGCAGGTATAATTAGGTGAGTTAAGATGAGGTCATACTAAACTGTTGTGGGCCCTAACTTGAGTGTCCTTTAAAAAGAGGGGAAATGGTCCCGGGGACAGACATAAGTAGAGGGAAGATGACATGAAGACACAGAGAGGACACCGTCCACAAGTGAAGGAATGCTGAGGTGCATCCCCCACCAATTCATTTGTTGAAGCCTTAACCCTGAGTACCTCAGAATGTGGCTGTATTTGGAAAAAGATCCTTTAAATGGGCGATTAAGGTAGATGGAGGCTATTAGGATGGGCCCTCAACAAATCTGACAGGTGCCTTCATAAGAAGAGGTGATCAGGACACACAGAGACATCAGGGACACATGTGCACAGAAAGATGCTCATGTGAAGAGGAAGCAAGAGAGTGGCCACCTGAAAGCCAAGGAGAGAAGCCTCAGAGGAAACCAACCCTGCCAATGCCTTGATCTTGTACTTCCAGCCTCCAGAAATGTGAGAAATTAAATTTCTATTGTTTAAATGCTCCCAATCTGTGTTATTTTATTATGGCAGCCTTAGCAAAATAATATAGAACCTTTTAGGACTAGATGAAAATTAGAGTTATCAATGCAAATTCATGGCTTTCAATATACACAAAGATAGATATAACAAATGTAGATGTACATGTGTGTATATCTTTGTCTTATGTATATCCATCCATGTCTCTGTTCACTGAGAATCCCTGGGAGCAGCATCATTCCTCCAAAAGCCATGAGCTTCCCTAGTGTCCAGACCTTGCTATCTGCAGGGTAAGTGGAGACAGTCTGGCTTCCTCACCCAGGTGTCTGGGCAACTAAGGGAAGCAGCGTTCCCACAGCCTTGGGGGGGTCTGATAAGTAGTGTTCTCATAGCCTTGAGACTGGGTCCAATAAACTGTTCCCATAACATGAAGTGGGCTCGCATGCGCAGAATTATCTCATGCTATGTAATGTTCTGGCAGTTTTCCAGCTTTTTTCCCCTCTAGTACTTAAACAGGTAGGGACTCCCTGCTGGGGGCGATGGTGAGAGACACACACAAGGGGACAGGTGCCATGATGGGTGCCACAACATGAGACATGCAGACAGACATGCAGCTTGCAGTGTGCATGGCTCGCCCACCTGTGAATAAAGTCATGCCAGACATCCCAAGGGCTCTGTGAATATTATTCCAACTGTGTGAATACCATGGACCTGCCCAGCCTTGAAGAGTGGCAACACAATTGGTGTAGTTGGCAGGATTCGTCACAGAATGATATGGAGTTGGCACGCCCGGAGAGGGGCTTAGAGTGGCCAGTCACTGGCAGGTAGTATTTGGTGGCCAGGCTCCTGGCAACTTGGCCTTCCCGCCCCAGGATGGCCCGATATTAGTGGCACACCTGATACAGTGGAGAAAGCCCTGTGGGTGGTGGGAAAGACCCTAGAAAAAGCCCAGTGCCGGTGCAGTCATGGGGGCTGTGGGCTGGGTGTTTCAACTTTGTGAGCTGAGATGGAGACTATGCTTTGAGACACAGCAAAGTTCCAAGAGCCCTGAGAGGGACTGGAAGCCCTGAAAGCTGAAGAAGATGAAACTATACTTCCCCACGTGGCAAAGTTATGCAAACACAGAGGCAGGGGAAAAAGCCTTGAAGGCTTGAGTCTGTGCCTTGGGTGGCTTAGCTGAGTGGCTGAGCTGCTGCAATCCCCCTCTCCACTCCTAGTGAGCGATTTAGGGGAAAAGGTGTGGGGGAAAGGAACTGAGTTCCCTAAGGGCAGCAGCCTATGGCTCCTGGGGGAAGTTTGGGTCTGGGAATCCCCTTCCCTCCCCTGACCCACTCAGATGTGGAACACAGTGGCTGAGAGTGACCGGCCAGAGGGCTGGCTGGGGCCAGGTGCTCTGGCAGTGGTGGCGCCAGCACCCGGAAAGCTCTGCTCTCAGTATGCTGATCAGAAGAGGTGGGGACCCCTACAGGTGAGCAGTGTGGGCTGCTGTGCCTGTGGGTCAAGGCCGAGCACTGGGATCTGAGCTTTGCAGCAGTGTTCCAGGAGGCAGGGTGGCTGTGGGAGCTGTTAGAGCTGTTGGCAAGACCCAGGACGCTGTGAGAAAGCAGGCTGGAGCTGGCACAAGACAGGGAAGCAGGCACTGGCACCCAGAAAGCTCACTGATAGGGAGGGGGCCGGAGAGCTGCAGTGGTGGCAGTGGCAGGCAAGCGCTGTGCCTGTTAGAGAGTCTCCCAGAAGATGATAGCAGCACCTGGAGCCACAGAGATGGCAGTTGCTGGAGTTGCAGAAACAGCTGGCCTGGTGACCTGAGGAGATGCAGTGGCAGCGCCAACAACCATCGCCCACCCAGGCGGCCTGCACCAGTGCTGTGCAGTGCAGCTCCTGGTGCCCACACACCGGCATCAGGTGCAGGCCTAAATCATCTGTCCAAACCTCGGGGGTGTGACCCAAAGAGGCTCATCCTGTGTGTCTAAAGGGCCTTTTGGCTATGCCAACCTCCCAAGAAGAGGGAGGAAACATCCTGCTAGACCCTGTGAGCTACATGTGCATGTGACACAGGAAGGCTTTGGAAGGGGTCTGTGGCAGCGATGGAAATAGTTACGGCAACCCTTGGGTTTCTGGTCCCAACTCTGGAAGGGAGCAGAGGTACAGTACTCGGTAATTGAAAAGCAGTTTGCAGTGTATGCTGCCCTGTTGGCCACAGAGGCCATAACAAGAACTGCCCCCGTGACAGTTAGGACCATGTGTCCCATTGCAGGGTGGGTCCAAGACTGGATGACCAAGCCTCGTAGTGGGACAGCTCAGATGCCCACATTAACTAAGTGGGGGCTTATCTGCAACAAAGGAATACTCTGTCCACAGTCCTTTGGAGGTTGAACTACAGGAAGTATTAGGTCCAGTTATTTATGTAGGTGAGAAATCTACTCTTCCTGTCCCTATAGAAGAGATGGAAGCTAGCCCTGTCCAGGAAGGGCGGGCACCTATTCCCTCAAAGGCATGGTACACGGACGGGTCCAGCAGGGGCCAGCCTGTTGTGTGGACCGCCGTAACAATTCAATCAGAGACAGGCACAATCTGATTTGACACTGGCATGGGACAGAGCAGCCAATGGGCTGAACTTTGTGATGGTCAATGAAGCCCTGCCCCTGACTGTTTGCACAGATGGGCAGTGTACCAGGGGCTAACATTACGGATCTGTGCATGGCATGCAAATAAATGGATGGTTATGCATAGACCATTGTGGGGACAGGCTTTGTGGCAAGACTTATGGGAGTTAGGCCACCAGAAACAAATCACTGTATATCATACTACTGGACATGCACCTCTTGCTTCCCCTGGGAGTGATGAGGCTGATACTCTAGCCAAGTTGCAGTGGCTAGAAAAGGTACCTGCTGGTCCCTCAGGAAGGGAAGTAGCCCAGTGACTATAATGTTGCCTCTTACACTCTGGGCAAAAGACCATGTGGTCCACCATCAAAACTTGGGGGTTACCTGTGACATTGGCAGAGGCACAAGAAGCATGTAAGACCTGTGCCGTCTGCTCATGAGAGCATCCCCGAAGGTCTGTGGGAACTTCTGGACAGGTAGTGAGGGGATGAGTACAGCTGACCCGGAGGCAAGTGGGTGTAATCAGGCCCCTACCTAGTTCAGA
>CM052550.1:31717627-31767594 GCA_028533065.1 Trachops cirrhosus | reverse complement strand
CTGGAATGGGAATAAAGGATAGAAACTGTACTGAATAAACTAAAATAAAAATTAAAAAAAAAAAGAAAGAGAAAAAAAAAAAGAAAAAAGAAATGGCTCCTGTCCTCTGGCCTCCTTCAGAAGGCTGGTAGTCAATGGAGAGAAACTAAACAAACCAAAGGCTCCATGGTGCAGCCAGTTAGAGAGGTAGAAGGTCACCTCTTGGCTTTAGTAGGAAGTTTGCAGTGGTTTCAGGTTCACTCAGAAAAGTCACTTTACTCTCATAGCAATACTCCTGGGAGTTAGTTGGTCATAGCTGATGGCACTCTCTACAGAGGAGCAGGCAGACAACTTCTCCCTTGTCAGAAGAACAGGAGCTCTGCATTCAATGTCTGTGATGGGCATGGAGTGGCTGACTCTGCCTCGGCTTGGGACATGACATCCATGTCTCGAGATCACTGCTGCCTGAGGTCAGGGACAGGGTGAGAGCTTCATCCACCCTGGGCATCTGGTGAGACACTGCTACAGCAGCATTCAGGACAGGTGACACATCTCCTCTCCAGGTTTTTAGGCTGGTCAAGTGTATCTCCAGATGATGGAATGATAGAATATTTATACTTTTTAACCACTAAAGTTGCTTTGGCACACATCCCAGACCCCCTAATACACTCTTGTTGTTGGTTGATGCTAGGAGTCCATTTGAATTGTTCCAAAATTGCCTTCCTTGGACCTCAGCTACAGCCAGGAAAACTCTGGAAGACCCTTGGTCCTTAAGAATCTTTTTCTTAATTAACAAATTTCATTTTTTAGAGTAATTTTTGGTATACAAAAAAACTGAGCCAACAGTACAGAGTTCTCATACACTCCCTACTCCCACTCATTTCCCCTACGGTTAACATCTTGCATTACTGCGGTATATTTGTTACCATTTATGAGCCAATATTGACATATTGTTAACTAATAGTTACATAGTTTACATTAGGGTTCACTCTTTGTGCTGCACATTCTGTGTTTTTACACATATCCATCATCATAGTATAATACAGAATATTTTCACGGCCCTAAAAACTCCCATTCATCCCTCTCCCCCAAACCCCTGACAATTACTGATCTTTTTACTCCCCCCGTAGTTTTGCCTCTTTCAAAATGTCATATAACTGAAATCATACAATATGTAACCTTTTTACATTATTTTCTTTCACTTAGAAATATGCATTTAAGATTCCTCCATGTATTTTCATGACTCAGTAGCTCATTGCTTTTTAGTGTTGAGGAATACTCCATTGTCTAGCTGTAGAACAGTTCATCCACTCACCCACTAAAGTACAGGTTGGTTGCTTCCAAGTCTTGGCAATTATGAATAATGCTGCTATAAACATTTGTGTGTAAGTTATTATGTAGACATAAATTTTCAACTCATTTGGATAAATACCGAGGAGCGTAATTGCTTCATATGGTATATAAAGTCTACTGAATTTCCTACAGAACTGCCAAATTGTCTTCCAGAGGGAATGTACTGTTTTGCATCCCCACCAGAGTTCTTGTTGCCCTACACCGCTGCCAGCATTTGGCATTGTTAGTGTTTTAGATTGCAGCCATTCTATTGGGTGTGTTGTGGTAGCTCACCATTGGTTTAATTTGCATTTCCAAGGTGAGCGTGTTTCATTCTTTGCTATTTTTTTGTGATGTATCTGTTAAGATCTTTTATCCATTTTTAGATTGGGTGGTTTTCTTATTGTGGATTAAAGAGTTCTTTATATAATTCGCATACCCCTACAAATGTGCTGCCTCTCCTTCATGTTTTCTGATTCCTTTCCAGCCATTAAGGGGGCGGGTCGTATAAAATAGAGAGCAGGGACAGACATATTCCTGCTTAAGAGCTGAGGGTCACTTCTGTCCTCATCCTCAGTGTCATTCCCAACCCCCCAGGAAGGGCAGGAGAAAAGAGAAATCCACTCTGCTGCTGAGCTTATGAGGAAACAGAAGCGGTGAGCAAGACTCAAGAAGTACTACTACTTTTTGGTTAATTGTTTTTCTGTGGTACTGTTGTTTCTTTGCATATGATCCCAACAAAAGGACAGACTCCAAGGAGGGCCTGCATACAGGTGACATTTCTGTATCACTGCACAACTGCTTTGCTCAGAGGTGGTGGCCAGGTAGGGATACTGCTGAGGCTGGCCCAGGAGGCTGGAGCTTTGCAAGGAAAGTACCGAAGCCTTGAACAAAGACCTCCCGGGCTGAGACTGTGTCTTCTGATTTCCAAGTCAACCCCAAACCTTCTGGGGGAAAAAAGCCCTCCATTTGGACTATACTGGGCAGTAGAAATGAAAAGGCGGGTGAGTGACTAAGGGAAAGGATGAATTGGGAGAGGAGTCAGGGAGGACTTCAGGGCTCCTAATCAGGTGGCCCTTTCCAATGAGGAGGTGAATCCTGAGGTCTCTGTTGAAATGTGCTGTCGAAAGTACCTTTGGTACATCTGGAAAGTAACATGTTTCTTATAAGGATCCACTAAATGAGAGCAAGGGCTTCCTGTTTGCTTGGGGTGTCCAGGGTTCTCACAGGTGAGGGGCACACGTGGAGACAAGTGGCCCAGCAAAGACCCTTCTCCTTTTCCAACCTCAGCGTTAAAATTCCCTTGATGGTCTAGTGGGCCTTGGGCCAAAGGCAGGAAAGAGTTCATGAAAAACCATTCAAAGAACTGAAAATAACTCAACTTATTTCTCAGCTAGACTGCTTTTTTGCTCAAGTCTTAGAAAAGGCAAGAAAAAAACTTGAGCACAGAAATCCATGGCAACAAGCAACTCCTGTTTATGAAAGCATCCCAGGGAAACCGTGTCTGGCTGCTAGGAAGTGGAAGTGAATGTAAAGTCATACATATCCATTTACATTCCTCTGACTGAGCACACGGAGAATTCATATCTGTCTATTTAATCATGGGGGATAAACTTTGTGTTTTTGCTTGATGAGATAGCTACTTATGTTGTTTCAGGAGTTTTGAGTAAAGATTGTAACGTACCACTCTGACTGCTGACCTGGATTGCACGCTGGCTTTCTGTAGCATGGACTACCAAGAAGAGAGCAGGCAGAATGAAAGGGGTGGGTGTAAGTAGGTTTTATATTTTAATTTCTAATTAAAATTCCTGTCATTTTTTCATTTAATCTGTTGACTGTCCTCCTTCTTTGATACTCTTTTTAAATTTTCTAATTGGTTTCAAACAGATGTAAAAGTAAAGTGACCCATACGTACTTAGTTATCTCTGAGTATCTCAAACGTACTCGTATTTTAGAATCTCTTTCAGGTTTTTCTGTTATTTCCAGTTCTTGGATTGTCAATTGTTCTGTTTGTGGCTCAGATTCTCCTTCATGATGGTTTGTAACTTATTATCATGAACTCAGCCTCAGCAGGTCCTTTGTCTGGGAGTCTCAAGCGCCTGCAGGTGCAAAAGAAACGTAACTGAAGCTCCTATTAGTGGCACGGGCACTGCCGCCCAAGACCCTGAAATCCAGCTCTCATTTCTGACCAGGGCCACCCGCAGGATCTGTCAAAGATGCCATCTACAGACAGTGTCTCCACCGGCCCACAGAGAGACAAAACCACAGGTGGCCCCTTCACTGGGCACTGGTGCCTGTCCGGACAGATGCTCCTTTCCATGAATGAAGACATTCACATTCCACACTTTCTGCTTCCTCCTGCCAGTGCTTTTGGCCAATCAACACTTTTATCTGTCAATATCTCTTATAACAGGGAGCTGAGCTACAGGTCTCCCAAAACAGAGAAAACCCCATAGCTACCACTTAGGGGATGGGGGAAGCAGAGCAGGGCTATTGAGAGTTACTTTGCATATCTAAAGAACCTGGCCAGTGTTTTAGTAATGTTAAATAGCTGTGCCTGCTGGGAGCCAGGGTGATGGGCATGACTCCTGTGATGTAGGTGGAGGGGCTCGCTGCACCTGTGCCAGAGCAGGAAGGCAGTTAGCTCTACATCACAGGGCCATGACTGCCTGGACTAACAATGGCAGCCAAGAAAGGCAAAGAAACCAGAGTGCTGGCAGGGGTAACCCAGTGTGGGAGATGTTGGAAATGGGGTTATGGAGGAAGATCCGTGCCGGGATTTAAACTCAGGCACAGGGCAGCTGTGCCGTCTTGGCCACACAGTTCGACAGGATGCAGAAGGACCCTCCCCGACTAGCCTACCATGAGAATGTGGTTTTGGATTAAGAGCAGGAGCCTAGTTAGGCAAACACAGACGACTGAAAGAAGCTGGAAATCTGCCCAGCTAAGCTACGAAATTCTATTTCTTCTCCTGAGATACGGCACCTCTGATTGGCCTGGCTTGACAAGGGGGGCAAGACTGTGTGTTTGTGGGTGGGGTTTTTTTTTTGGTTTCTAAAGGGGGTGAGATTTAATGGCAGAATTCCACCATTGTTCAAAACCTGTATAACTTTTGAATAAATAGTTCCTTTCCTTTTCATAAGACTCTGGCATTGGGAGGCACGGTTCTTATCGGCAGCAGGCAGTAGAACCCAGTGGTTCTGTTACACCCTCACAAGCTAAAGAGATGGCTCACCTCTTCTTCATGGATTTGCTGGCGCTGTCCAGGTTCCTGCTTTACAGCCTGGCAGCTGTAAACATTTAGAAAACCATGCTTCTATGAGTGTGACCAAAGAGAAACTCTTACGACACTGATTTACTGTCCCTTCCTTGACTCACAGAATCGTCTGACTTTAGCCATACATGTCACTTGTCTGGCATGCGGAACTCAGCCAAGCAAGGCTGAAGACACAGATGGATGAAGAAAGAACCACCTTAGAAGACTTGGAACTTGGCATGGGGGGCAAGAAACAAAGAGAATGAGCAAGACTGTCCTTGATAGTGAATGGTCGCTCTGGAAGTCTGGAAGAGGAAAGCACCAGGGAGGTCGGAGGGAGGACAGAGGATGGGAAGGTAGAGTATGGACAGAGGTCTGGCAGAGGTGTGCAGGTACAGTGGGGAGGGCTCTGGAGGCAGGCAGTGTCCTCTGGATGAGGCTGGAGGCTGACCCCTGACAAGGCCATGGTGACAGCTTTGGCCAGGAAGTTGCCATCATTTTAGCCACGCCATAGTAGGGAGTCCTGGGGCTTCCACACCACTGTTGTCACCTCCCTCAACCCTGCTGACACAGCACACTGAAGGAGGATCTCAAACGGAAAGATATTTCCAGGCTCAGGGATAGAACAGCTCAGAAAAATGGGGGCTCACCGATGAGAAGCAGGCACTTGAGAATCTCCCTCCTGTTCTGCTCAACCAGTACTTCCTCTCAGGGATGCTTATGTTCCAAAACTTCTGAGAGCTGATGCCTACAGGGCTGGGGCCGGAAAAGAGGGGGAGCATCCAGAGATAGGAGCAGGAGTGGGGTAGCACAGGGCCACGTGAGGCCTGTCACTGAGAAAAGACTCTTTAATTAGGACCAGGGGACTGGAGGGGCATCTGACACCTGCACCCACACCTGCGATACCCAGGTTTAGGGATGTGAGGCAAGGCTTTCAGAATGCTTTCCATCTCTGAGCCCTCTGATTCTAATCAACTTCCCCTGTACTGACCACATTCAATGGTTAGGTTTTCGCCCGGGTCAGGGGCTGCATGCGGTTAAGCGCACAGCACATGTCAGTGAGTGCCTGTGGACTGCACCTGGTTATCACCAGGGTCTAACAAACGTGCCCTCTTGTCGCGATGTTATTAAACCAGTATTCGTAAAGAGTCTTCCAAGTCACAGGCATGGTTCTAAACATACAGGGTCAGAGTGAGTGAGACCAACCATGCCCTGATTGGTCCTTGTGAGATTCACATGCAGGCAAGGAGAGACAGTAAAGCAATAATAATAATAATAATAATAATAATAATAATAAAAGATAATTTCAGAAAACAATGAATGGTATAAAGAAAATAATAAATGTTAATGGTACACAAAGTGACAGGGGAGCTGGGAGGTGAGATAGAATTGGTGATCAGGAAAAGCTCCTCTTACAAGGTGGTTTTGAGTTATGACCCAAATGACAAGGAGAAGACAGATATGAACATCAGAGGGAAGAAGTCTCCAGGCAGAAAAACATCAAGTGCAAAAGCCCTGAGGCACAAAAGAGCTTGAGGAGTTCCAAAGACAGGAAGAGGCCACAGTGTCTGGAGCCTTTGGGAAGGATGAGAGTGGAACCAGGGAGGTGGAGCGGGGAAGCAGAGAGGGGCAGGCAGGCCTTGGGTCGAGATTGCAGCTGACATCTATCCTGAGTGCAACAGGAAGCCATCAAAGGGTTTTAAGTTGGGGACTGATGTGCCAAATTATCTTTTTGAAAGTCCCCTCTGGCTGTGTGGAGAATGGGTTCTGGAGGACAAAAGAATGACGGGGCACCAGTGGAACACCGTTGCATTTGTTCAGGTGAGCAGGGATGGGGAGGGCTGAGCTAGGATGGCAGGGAGAGATCACATCTCTCACCTAGAGATGCGCAATGCAAGTTAGTTTGACATCATTCCACCCAGTGCTTCCCAAACTTCCTTGACAATGGGACCCTTTTATCCGGTAGCTCCCTTTCACCTATTCCCACAGCATGGGTGTTTCATGGAACATGTGTTGGGAGATATGGCTGTTTGCTTCACCCCTTGCAGCTAAATTCTCATTCACAGAAGCCTTCTCCTTTGGTGGTTTTGCCCACGCCACCAGGTCTCAGCATGAGATTATACTGCACAGTAAGTCCTCACTTAACATTATCAATTGGTTCTTGGAAACTGAGACTTTAAGCAAAACGACATACAATGAACAAAAGCAATTTTACCATAGACTGATATAAACAAGAGTTCTTGCAGCTTATTTCTGGTCACAGAAACATCATCAAACCTCTAAATAAAAATTCTGACACTTCTAACATTAAACATTGAAATAAATATGAGCTATGTACACATTTAAGAGAGATGAATAAAAACAAGTAAGAGAATTCTTTGCCAACCCACTTGCCTCAGTTCAGGGTCTCAAGTGGCCGGAGCCTCTGCTGGCAGCTCAGGGTGCAAAGCGAAACCCACCCTGGATAGAATGCCCTTCCATTGCAGGGCACACTCACAGCCACACCACAGCCACAGCCACTCAGACTGGGGACAATTCAGACAGGCCAGCTCACCTCACGTGCACATTCTGGGGATGTGGGGGGAAACCCGAGTACCTGGAGAAAACCCACACCGTCATGGCGAGAACGGGCAAACTCCACACAGACAGTGGCCCCAGCTGGGAACTGATTTTTTTTTTCTCGTTGTTGCAATGAAACGACATTATTCGAGGACCTGCTGTATTACTTGACTACATAAGTCAATTGTTCCAGAATCTTGGGGCACTCAGGCACTGCTTTTCCTTTCTTTAACATAAGGATTCGGAAAAGATTTTGTTAGAAAACGAACCAATCCCCCAATGAAACATTCTTCACTGCAGACACAGAATCCTGTGTCCCGGAGGGCGTGAGAGGCAGGGCTAACACTCTGCACCCTAGCAGCAGCCTCCTGTTCCTTCACCTGAGTCCTTGGATGTCTGTGGATCAGCAGAACTCTGCAAAAGCGGCATTACCATGGAGGTTAAACTGACTCTAAGTGCAAATTACACACTTTAAACATGCAGGTCATTATTCCGATCAGAATAATTACTAATCTTCTATGTGCCAAGAGAGGTGAAAGTCAAGAGCTGCGGCTTGCCTGTGGCGGGATCAATGATCACACCTCACTGGCACTGGCGCTCTTCCTGCAGGACCAGGAGCAACAGATTCTGCGCTGAAGATTCTCACCTAAGTCCTACTGTTGCACATCATCTGCAAAACATGACGCTAATGTAAGCATCTTCGAAAACACTTCCATGTACACATGTTGATAGTGGGAAAATAAATGGAAATCAGCAAAGTCGCTGCTCTTTAGGGAGTGAACAAAAGACAGCAAACATAGTTGCAGAGGCACCTTCGGCCGTCAGGCTGGTTTGCCATCCCGAACGGGGCTGGGACTCACGCCTGGTGATGTCGGGGGCTCCGGGATGCCTGTTCCACGCATTCTGGCTCCAGGCTCCATCCGCTGCTGAGCCCAAGGACATGTTTTAGAGCCCATCCTGACAGCACACAAAGCTCATCTCATGCTTCCAGACTGACACAGTGTTTGGGAATTAAACCGATTGCTTCAAGCTATAATCCTTGAATGTACCATAACAGAAATATCTTGGAAATATGCTGTGCTCACATTGCTGGGGCCTGCTGGAATTTACACATTAAAACCCAACTATGATGACTGGAAAGGGCCGACTTCAGCCCCCACCTGTGAGATTATACTCTCTTATTCTATAAATAAAAGGAGAGGTGGCACTTGGTTTTTGCTGCATTTCAAAGGCTGTACCAGGAATTGTGAATACGCACACGGGCCGGTGCCCACCTCTCCACCTGGACGAAGAAGCTGGGGTGAGTAGAGCTCCTGGCTTTTTGAGGACTGGAGGCTGCTGATGCTGCTGGATCTTTGCCTTTGCCTCAGCTGAGCCAGCTCTGGGTCCTGCGTCTGTGACAAAGAGATAAAGTTGTCCTCCAAATTCTCTCAGATACTGTATGATTCTCAACACGCATGTTCTCATGAACCCCGGGGAGCACAGCTTCAGCACCCACCTTCCATACTTCACAGCAAGCCAGGCAGTGGTTTGCTTGAAACTCTCCATGTGATTTTATATCTTAAACTGTTGATGGTATCTTTCATGTCTGGGCAACCTTGATGCTTTCATAAGAATTCTGGTAGCAGTTTCACCACAGAGACCCTGCCAGGCCAACCATGGGATCAAGCCTGATTTGCTTGCACACCTCAATTTCTTCTCCCTTCCCCAGGTTTCCCCCATTATGTCTGTGACCCCAGGTGTCCAGGAGCCAAGGAGGTCTCCTGAGTTGGTAGGGAGACAAGGTTTCCTTGGGGAATAGCACAAGGAGCCACGATGTCTATAAAGGTACAGTAGGTGCTCAGGGTGGGGACAGGCAAACTACTGTAGGGGTCCTGAGCAGGTGCCATCCCCACTGCCTGGAGCTGAGAACACAGGGGTGGGGCTGGATGGAGGCGAGCAAAGGGAAGCGTGGCAGTGACAATGGGGTGCTCTGGGGCATGCTGTGTGTAGCCAAGGAGGGTCAGTCCCAGTGAGATGGGCCTGGCCAGAGAGGGGGAGGGAGAAGATAGAACCAGTGGGCACCAAGCTTGGCCTCCGGGATTCTCGAAGAAACCCCAGACAGTGTTAGTAGCCGATAGCCCAAAGGCCATGGCCCAGAAGGAAGTGTGTTGCTATTGCACAGAAGACTCTGGAAAGGCAAAGCCAACAAAGTGTATTTCAGTGACACAATCAACACCCTGACCACAGACAAAGGCAGCAAAGTCATTTCTAAGGGCAGTGGTTGAGGAAAGTGAGATGGGGCCGCAGCCAGACACAGGATGCTCTCTGGCCTCCCGTGACCCTTCGCCGCCATCAAGGGAGGTGGATGGGAAACAGCCTGGCCCACACCTCACCCCTGAAATGCTGGAGGCCCATGTTCCAGGGAGCTCTGCAGCCAGGCTTCAGTTGTCTGCCCTCCAGTAGCGCCAAGGCCCTCGGGGTGCTGAGCACACTGCTACGGGCTCTGGCTCAGTCAGAAGCCAGCTCTGAGGACCAGGTGGGCATTCAGGGGGAGCTCAAGGCAAGACGTGGCCCAGCTTCCCCACAAAGAACTCTTCACCCAGCAGCTCTCCCAGGCTTCACAATCCAAAGCTGGGCATTTCAGATCAAATTCAGTCATTAAAAAAAGAAAAAGGAAAAAAACTTACTTTTAGCAAAAATTTTTTTTTATCTCCAGGTTTAAAACTTCCAAAGATGTACTGAATTCAGCCCAGAAGGGTGCTGAGGGCAGCTCTGTCAACAGACTCAGAAGCAAAGCAACATCCGTAGAAGCCATAACTTACTTAGACAAAGGAAAGGGGGCATCGGGGGCATACAGGGAGTGTCCAGGGGTGGAGAGAAACTCTACAAGCTCCTCTACAGGCAGATCATGGCCGGTTTCCACCTGGAATATCTTTGGCTCACGTCCAGATTAAATGCCAGTTAGAAAGCTCTACCCACTTGCTCTTTCTGGGCAGACAGCAATGGTGGTGAGCTCTAATCATTTACAAAGGTCACGATCAGGAGCGAGCCCCGGAGCGGTCATTTAAAATTCTATTGATCCCTATTTGTAGTCAGGGAAAGAAAATGGGCACTTGGGCTATATTGTAATTATGAGGCTTCCAGGCAACCGTAAATAGATGTGCAATCTCAATACTGGCAAATACCTGGGAGGAGAAATTATTACTTTGATATGGCACGTTGCTAGGAAAGGTTGAAGATAAAATTGCACATAAAAAAAAATCAATCATCTTTTAGCTAATTTGCCCTGCTCACCACCCATCAAGGTTATCACAATTATCAGATGTCTGCTGAATATATTAAGAGGGGGGTCTACTTGCTAAAAATGATCACCAAGAAAGCAAAAGGCCTAACATGCAATGGGGACTCTGGGGAGGTGATATTTTGGAGGTGGGTGGGGCCCAGGGCACACAAAGGAAGAGCCTCTTGCTGAGGGATAGGGAAGTGAGGGGGCAGAGCCACCAATGGCACAGGTACTTGTGGCCGAGGTACCTTCCATGGACACTGCCAACACCACCTCGAGGCCCACCCTGCTGGTGTCTGGGTGAAGCAGTCTGGGAGGAAAACAGTCTGTTGGGCCTGGCACTTTGACATCTATAAACTTAACCCTCACCACGATCATCAGAAATAAGTATTATCAGCCCTTCCCAATACCAATGGAGAAATGGAGACACAGTGAGGTTCAGAAATGTGACCAAGGTCACACAGAGGTAAGCGGCAGGAGAGGGCCTGAGGTGGAGATGCGGGTAGAGATGCAAGTGTCACCACATCCTGTACCCAGGGCTAGCCATGCTGCTCTCCAGCTCTGCCTTGCCTCTCTTCCACACCCTGAGGAAACTCTCTCTCCCTTTGCTTCCTTAGGAGCCTACAAGGCACTAAGCAAAAATGAGACTTGCTGGATGGCAGAAGTCCTCCACCAGGCCTGGAGGGCCTTCTGTCTTTTTCTGGGCTGAGGTTATCTGGTGAGAGGTAAGGCTGCAACAGTCTGGAGAGCTCAGCACATCCTGCTTGGGGTGGTCTCCAACATCTGCTCCATCTCATCGTCAGTCCTGGCTTCTCAGGTGGATATGTGCAGTGACTCAGTGTCCCAAGAGCTCCATGAAAACTACCAGCAGAATGGGCAGTACCTCTTTTAAGAATGATGCACATTAGCCTTGATTGGTGTGGCTCAGTTGGTTGGGTATCATCCCACAAAGCAAAAGGTTGGTGGTTCAATTCCTGGGCAGCGCACATGCCTGTGCTGCACATTCGGCCCCTGGTTAGGGCATGAACAAGAGGCAACCAATTGGTGTTTCTCTCTCACATTGATGTTTCTCTCCTTTTCTTTCTTCCTCCCTTCCCCTCTCTATAAAAATAAATAAATAAATAAATAAATAAATTTATTTTTAAAGAATGATGCACATTAAATCAAGATACCCTTTTATGGGCAAAAGACCTGAACAGACACTTCTCCAAGGAGGACATACAGATGGCCCATAGACATATGAAAAAATGCTCAACATCCCTAGCCATCAGAGAGATGCAAATGAAAACCACAATGAAATATCACTTCACACCTGTCAGAATGGCCATTATTAATAAATCAACAAAAAAGTGCTGGTGATGATGTGGAAAAAAGGGAACTGCCGTGTATTGTTGGTGGGAATGCAGATTGGTGCAGCCACTGTAGAAAACAGTCTGGCATTTCCTCAGAAAATTAAAAATGGAACTGCCTATGACCCAGTGATTCCACTGCTGCGAATATACCCTAAGAACTCTGAAACACCAATTCAAAAGAACTTATGCACCCCAATGTTCATAGCAGCACAATTTACAATAGCCAAGTGCTGGAAACCACTCAAGGGCTCATCAGTAGACGAGTGGATCCCCAAACTATGGTACATTTACAGGATGGAATACTATGCAGGAGAAAGAAAGAAGTCCTACCTCTTGCAACAGCATGGATGGAAGTGGAGACTATTGTGCTAAGTGAAATAAGCCAGGTGGTGAAAGACAAACACCATATGACCTCACTTATAACTGGTATATAACAAACAAAATAAACTATCAAGAAAAATAAAACCAGAGACGTGGAAACGTGGAACAGACTAATAGCTGTAGGAGGGGAGAAGGGAGGGGGAAAATGGTAGGAGGAAGGGGAAGGGACTAGCCAAGGAACGTGTATGAGTGACACGTGGATATGGGCAACAGAGAGGGAATTGACTGTGGGCTAGAGGGGTGGGTTGGGTGGAGGGGGGCAAAAGGTAAAAAATTGGGACAACTTAATAGAATAAACAGAAAAAAGGGTGAAGATACCTTTTCTCTGTGTGGAATCAGCACTGCTGGGCGCTGAGGGCAGAGCATGTCCATCACTGGACAAGGGCCATGGAGACTCTCTCAAAGGGCTCAGTGTTAGGCCGCAGAATGCTACTTCTAGAAATCTGTCCCAGGGAAGTAGTCAGGGTGTATAGAGGCTGATGCACAAAGATGTTGGTTATAGAGCTGTTGATAATGTGAAAATTGTGAAAACTTAAACACCCAACACTTGGGACAGGTCCACAATGGCATTGGTTAGAATATTAATGCCATTACAGTGTTTTACATAGAATTTCTAGTGATATAGAAATGCCTATGAAAAAAACTAAAAAACCACCATAACAAAAACTAAGGTATGAAATTGTATAAAACCTTATAAAGAAAAGATGCATAGATTACTATGAGGATCCCAGGTGATGTGGTTCAGCTTTCAGGTCCTTTAGCTCTTTGCATATTTGTCTGCAATTAGTTATCATCCTCCCTTCTGGCCTCCTGTGACCTTACAGGAGTGACAGGGCCCAGGCCTGAGCAGGGGCAGCTGTGCCCCCAGCAGTCTTGGGAACCCCAGTTCATCAGAAGGTGCTATTCTTTTTTTATTGTGATAAACTATGCATAACATGTACCATTTTAACCATTTTAAGTGCACAGTTCAGTGGCACTAAGCACTTTCACATTGTTGTGCAAACATTGCTACTATTCATTTACAGAACTTTTATCACCCCAACCAGAAACTCTGTACACATTAAACAATAATTTCCCATTTCTCCCTCCCCCAGTCCCCCAGCCCCCCAGCCCCTGGTAATACTCTACTTTCTGTCTCTGTGGGTTTGCCTATTCTACTCTGTTTAATACACCACATTACATCACTAGTGTGGCACAATAACCTTCGAAACGGTAGTTTTGTCCTTCTGTGATTCATTTTAATATGATTATAACAGGAAATCCAGACAGTCCTGTCCCTTCGATACCTGACCTTGCTCAAATCTCTCCCCTGCCCAGCCTGGATGACCACAGGGCCGCTTCACTAGCCTCTCTGCTTTTGCTTTGGACTTCTTCACATCCATCGACCCACGAAAACCACCGTGACTGGTTGTTGTTTTTGTTTTTTTCTAAAACCAAGTTCTGGCCAGTTTTTTTTTAATTCAGTTATTATCTTATTTATTTATTTATTTATTTATTTATTTATTTATTTAACTTTATAGTTGCTGAAGTACAGTTGTCTGCATTTCCCCGCACCACTCCCCCGACCCCAGCCATCCCCACCTCCCTCCCCTGATCCCACCGCACCTTGGTTTTGTCCATGTATCCTTTACAGTTATTCCTGAAATCCCTTCTCCCTCCCCCACCCCATTATCCTCTCCCACCTCCCCAAGTGGCCAGTTTTATTAAAGAAAAATCGTTATGATTTCCTCTTCAGCAGCCTGTTCTGTCATGCTTCTAACAACATCAGAATCACCTGGATCAGTGACAGCCAGTGTGCACACTCAGTATTTTCCACACACTGTCCCCAAGTTAGTGCCGTCGCCACTGTAGTGATGGGCAACAGTTTTGGCCAACACAGCTCAGGCACTGTGCTTTGGATTTCCTCAGGGCTGGGCGTGGTTGGTAAGCATGACCAGCTTCGCCTGGCCTTGTCTGATCATCTTCAGAGTCTGCTTGTACCCCAGCATGTACTTTCCACTTTTCATAACAAGTTAGAACCTAGAGTTGATCAGCTCCAGCGACTTCTTCACTATCTCTGCGGCCAGCATCTTCCCGCCTTAGGTGCGGGACGGCCCCCACCCAAGAGCAGCAGCCAAGATGGCTGGGGAGCAAGAAAGGAACTACACCGAACTTTTGAAAATGTAAATCAGATAATGTCATTCCCTGCTTCAAAAGCTCCAACAACTTTCCATGGTGACAAGACACATCTCAAACTCTCCATTGTTTACGGTGCCCTTTGGGATGTGGCCCAGCAGCCACCAGCCTCATCCTTCCACTGGCTCTCTCATTTCCTGCCGCAGACACAAGGCTTCCTCCCTCTCCTCTGAGCGCTCACCCCCAGACCTTTGCACTGGCACACCCTCCCCCAGTTCTCTGCTCATCACCCAGGGTCAGGGTACTTGTCACCTCCTCACAGAGGCCTTCCCGACTGGTCCAGCTGAAGTAGCCCTGCCACTCTCTATCGCATTGCCCTATTTATGTTTTGATGCTTATTATCCGTGTCTGAAATGATTTCTTCTATATTACACATTTACTTTCCAAGGAAAGAAGCTTTGAGTGTTGGTAACACTGTACCCTCAGTAACTATCACAGATTATACACTCAATAATGTTTGTTGACTGACTGATGGAATAATCTTTAATACATAAATAAATAAATATCCTCCTTTTACACCAGGTCTCCCTCAGCCTCTGTCTCACAGTTTTATTCCTTGGAGAAGCATGCTTGCCTGCCAGTGCCACTTCCCCACAGCGCATCTACTCCCACCCACCACAGTTAAACTCTGCCCCTTTGCTCCACTACAGTGGTTCTCACCAAGGCCAAGAGTGCCACCTCACCCACTCCAGGGGCCAAACAGGTTCTAGTCCTGTGCACGTGCAGGTGGGCGTGGCTCCAGCTGACTGTGGTCAGGTGGAAATGCAGATACCAGATTTTTAAGAAAACCCAACAATCCAGATTTGGTTTGGTTTGGTTTAGTTTTGAATGTGCAGCCTCTCAGTATTTAACTGTTGGCAGCTAACTTAAAAAGAACTGTGACAACACAGGCCACACAAAGAGGTCTGCGAGCTGCCCTCTTGCAACCTCTGCGGGCAGCTGCAGCACCGCTCCTTTGCGACCCCAGGCCCTTGCCTGCTCTGCCCTTTTGCTGGAGACCCACCCCTGACCACCCCCACTTCCCTCACGTGCTCCTCTGCTAACTAACCTCAGCCCTCCTTTGTTCTTAGTTCCTGCATCTGACAGACCCCCTGCAGGGATGGTGCCTGCCCAGGGGTCTGTACCCCTTCCATGGATGAACTCCCCAGTGATGAGAGTGAATCTTGGCATCTGTTAGAGAACCTGGCGCATAGGGGTGCTCCACAGATTACTTGTGAAATTATGACTACGTCCTCACCCTTAAGAAAACAAACATTTTCAGAGCAAAGCCACATAATCACCAAATGTGGAAATATAAATATTGTCTAAAGTTTCAAAATGAGCCCTTAAATTTATACTTAAGGATTGTCTGGTGTCCTCCAACAAAAACAGAAGCTGCCTGCGTTTTACAGCAGACTGAGCATTCATCAGTTTACTGAGTTTACTGAGAGCATTGAGCCGGTTGTCCTGCTTCAAAGGTCAGGACACCTGCATCCACCTGCATCCACCTGTATACCCCTGTGTGGCCCTTATCCACCTTTATCAATACTGCTGTGAGCGAAGTTAATCAGTCCTGGGAGTGTGGATGGCATTCCTCTGCCCTGTGGACACCAGCCTGACCTGCTTGGTGGTGTAGCATACTAAGCTCTTACTGGGAAGGAGGTGGGTGGCATCACTTCGGGTAAACCAAGCTGCTGGGACTTGACGTAACACTCTTGTATTGGTTATTGCTGCGATGGCAAACCACAAAGTTTAGAGTGCTTCCTTTACAGCCCTGAAGCCCATTAAAAGTTGGCAATAACCAATACAAAGGAAGGAAGCTAACGTTCAGATATTAAAGTGTAAAGTCATTAGAGCACTCTGCAGGTGGGTTGCAGGGGTGGGTGCACGTTTGGCTCACACAAGCAGAAACAGTTTCTCCTGAGACAGTTCAGCAGCTTCGCACTTTCCCAATTGTCTGCCATCAACACATACTACCTTTAGAATCAAGCAAAGGATGAAATTTTAAGTATGTTGAGAAACTGTTCATCAATTAGCAGAGGTTACACTACAGTCCACAGTGCCATTGGTGGTTCGGGGGCAGAGAGAGGTGGATGAGACCTTGTCCTCTGGGAACTCGTCAGAGACTCAGGAAGCTAGGGCACCAACGAGAGGAGGCAGGAGTATGGTGGGTGGTTGGTCAACAGCCCTCTGGGTGAGGCCTGTGGTGGTTAGGAGGGTGGGGGTCCAGGAGGGTCTCATGTCCCAGGAGAAAACATTATGGGCTTTCAGTTGCTATTTTAATACAGCTTTTGTTTCACTGTGGGTGTGTGTTTCCACCTCTTCATTTTTTTTTAACTCATGTTCCTGAAGCCAATGACTTGCTACAGAAACAAAGACTTCAACTGCCAGGAGACACGGTTTTGCCTAAGCACTGATGCATGTGTGGGAGGCCAAACTAATGGCCCTTTTTAAGAAGATTCTCCTGGGGCACTGGTTCTTCAAGGGACTATTTCAGTGCCCAGCTCAGAGCCTCGCACATATAAGTGATCCTGACTGAATGTTGAAGGGTTGCAGACTGACTCCTAGCATCTTTTCTAACCCTGAAAATTGCACGGCCTAATGTCATTGTGAGCACCCTAGAAACAGACGAGTTGTGACTCTTTTTTTTTTTAAAGATTTTATTTATTTATTGACAGAGGGAAAGGGAGGGAGAAAGAGAGGGGGAGAAACATTAATGTGTGGTTGACTCTCACACACCCCCTACCGGGGACCTGGCCGGCAACCCAGGCACGTGCCCTGACTGGGAATCAAAACTGTGGCCCTTTGGTTCACAGGCCAGCTCTGAATCCGCTGAGCCACACCAGCCAGGGCTAAAGTTGTGACTTTTGACCTTCCCCAGGGAGAGGGTGCTAAGGAAATTTGGGGACTTCTGGACTCTAAGTCAATATTTAGACATCATCATCAACCTCCTCCGGTGATCTGGAATGTTCACTCATAAACAGGACTTGTCTGAGAAGAAGAATGTGGTTTCACCCTGTGGACATGAGAAGATGCCCAAGGATTCCTGAGTCAGAAGGGGCCCAACTCTGGGTCCCCTGGCTCTTCCTCCTGCCTCAAGTCTGGCCACTCACCATAGGGAAGGGGGGCTTTTTTTTAAAAAAAAAAAAAAAAGAGGAGCACATCATATAAAGTTGATAAATGTGGTACAGTTTGCAGCGGTCATTTTACAACTTGGAAGCAGCAGTGTATTGTGGTGGTGAATTCATCATTGTATCCAACACCACCTGGATGGCTGGTATGAATGTGGCTGGATTTTTCTCTTTCATGGTTGTAAATCCCTAAGCTGTGAGGCAGAAAGTCTCACATAGCTGCAAGATGTAACTGCTAGATTCTCTGAATAGCAGGCTGTTAACTCACCATTCCCCGAGACTGGTAGCCTCCTCCCAAATTGCCCTCACCTTCCCATCACCCAAGCCCTGATTGTTCGACCTCAGAATCTCCCCTCAGCCTATGCTGGGTCAGAACCTGGCTAGCCCTCGCCTGGATGGTAAAAGCACCTTTGCCACCACCGTGCCCAGTACCTTAGAAAACATTGGGACAGTGCCTCCGGTGTTGCACAAGTGGGCAGAGGAGGGGGGCTGGCAAAAGCTTCCTTTAGAAATGCAAATCTGACCCTGTTTCCACTCTACCCTAAATTCTTCCATCCTCCCTGCCCTGGGCCCTCATTGCTAACCAACCCTCCAGGCTCATTTCCCCGCATCAGGATGGGAATGAATCCTTGCAGCTCCTGAACACGTGCACATTCACATCTCCTTGCTCTGCACTTGCAGCTCCCAGACTAGAAAGCTCTTCCCCCACTTCAGTCTAATGAGTCCTCTTCATCCTGTAAAACTCAGTGCCAGTGTCACCTCCCCTGTGACTCCTCCCTCTCCCGGCTGATGCTTTGATACTAAACAGTGCGTTCTCTGCATCTCTGCAAACAAGCATCCCATCTGCCTGTCCCTCGTGAGCTTCCTAAAGGCAGGAGATGGTGTCTTTTTCATTTTTGTGTTTCTGGTTTTATGCAATGACTACAGCAAAAGGCAGGTACTCAAATCCCATTGAGGAATGGAACTAGATGTTTGGGAAGTCCTGCAGGAGGGCCCATGCCACCGCCTGGGTGGATCTTCAGTAAAAGTCTCCGGGTCAAATAAGCAGAGGCTCTTATAGAAGCAGCTTCTTTTGCCCATGAGATTCCTGGCAGGCCAGTACCCACCATCAGTCCCCCTCTATTTCCCATGTCCCATGGTCCCTGTACCCAGGGCTAGAGCTGTGCAGAGGGCAAATGTGTTAAATGTATGCTCCTAAGGAGTCCTGCAGACCTGCACAGGCTCCTGCTGAGTCAGAATGCCAGCTGGGGCAGCCACACATTGACCTCTCTGCCCTTCGTCCTGGCTGGGGATTTGCAGCAGCGGGAAGAACAGTAACAATGCAGTGAGAAGCACCCCAGGTGACATTGAGGTGGAATGGCTGGTACCCACCCCTGTAGCTGGCTCTCCTCTCACTCACCCATGCTCCAGCCTTCCCTGCACTTCCATGCCCTTGAGCACTCTGTGTGGGGTGCCCCCTGCCTGCAAGGCCTTCTCCTCTCGGCAAGCTCTGCTCTCTCCCCAGCAGTCCTCACACACGTCCCTCCCTCTGTGACCTCAGTCCCGAATCCTCTCCTCCGTGCAGGCTCGGGAGAACATGGCACTTTGTGCACCAGTGATTTGCTTCTCCAGTTCTTTTCTCCATCTGCACACAGGGTCCTGAGGACAGGGATGGGCTGGGGCAGTGTTTTGCATGCACAAGTGCTCAATGTGTGCTCATGGGCACAAAATCAGATGTTCAAAATGGTGGAGAGAACATTTCAGAAAACAGCTACCCTGGTTTATGCCATTCCCAGGAAGAGCATCTTAAATTCTTTCCTTTTACTAAAGGGCTAATTTTAAACCTTTTGCCTAAATCTCTGCAAGTGAACATGTATAGTTACTGCAGATGCAGTGGGTGAGTGGAAAGGTTAACCGTGGTTAAGACGTTCATTAGCCACAAAGACTGATGATGGGGTTATTGCATCAGGCTCCTCAGCAGAGACACTCAGACTTCACGGGCAGAGCCCCGTCACTTTCATTGTGGGAAAGACACACCTTTACCACCCTCCTTTCAACCAGTGAGGTTTCTTTGCCTTTCCTTATTCTCATTTAACTGTAATATGTAATTTTGACTAAGTGGTTGGAGAGAAAACCACTGAAACTAATTTCCAGAGTATCCTGTTCAGGCGGTTATTTTTTTTCCTCACCTGAGGACATTTTTTCATTGTTTTTAAAGAGAGAGCGGAAGAGAGAGAGAAATCTTGAATGGGTGCCTTCCCTATGTGCCTAGACTGGGGACTGAACCCGCAACCTATGCATGTACAGAAATCGAACCCTCAACCTTTTGGTTCCAAGACAACACTCCAACCAACTGAGACACACTGACTGGAGCGCAGCATGTTGCTTAAAGGTGCCACTGCTTCTGTGCCTGGGTCCAGTCCAATCAAGTCAAAATACTATTTCAACATTTTTTTATTTTTTAAGACACACGATACACCTAAAATCTCAATAAACTGGGTCTCTGTTACAAAAGAACGACTCAATCAAGGTTACCTGCTGTGCCCTGTTTCTTCCTGAGAAGAGGGGTCCCCAGGAAGCTGGGGAGCCGGAGGTCCTCTGGGACCTGGGCTTCACAGGCTCCCCGTGCCCCGGCTCACGCACGGCAAACCGCCAGGCCTGACTCCGGCGGCTCCCGGGAAGCAGCTGCGTTCCCCTCTCAACACCCTCTCTCACCAGATGAAGGGCACGGATTCACGGAGAGGAGACACATATTTCAGGCCATTTTTCATACACTGACAAGAAGTAAATTAAGAAATCATGTAAGTACAATACACGAGTCATTCCTTCCTATTGATCACATGTAATTTACATCCTACAAAGATGTGAATTCTTGCATTCTCACTCCACATGGAAAATCTCAATGATTTATTCATTTCAAATGAAAAATAGAAGGTAGATGAGAAGAATGACTTCACAGACGCATCGTTCTCGGGGCACTGGTGCGAGGCTCTCTCGCACACTGCCCGAAGGGCTCCGTGTGCAAGTCCCTCTAATTAACAAGGTGAATCAGGCTGCAGCGCTCTAATTAGTGAGCATGACGAGCCAGCAGAAACAGGCAGGCAGACAGGGACACATGGCTGGCCAACAAAGGCACAGCACATTCCAAGTGAAACATGCAGATTTCTTCTAAATAAACTATTAAAAGTAAGACAGTAGGGGAAAAGAACACCTAATTTTAATTCTCATGTGTCATGTGTATTCCTCAGTTGTTCCGAGGGATAACTAGCTTCTTGGTAAGAAAGGTTTGTGTCAGCTCTCTGTACAACATTTCCAGGCAAAGCATTGCTTAAAACATGGATTCGTGCTTGAAACAATAATCCATGCCTTCATTTGGGACTTATAAGCAATTTGTGTGTGTTTTAATCCAGTAAGGACTACATGCCATTTCTCTTTATTCTTAATTCTGCCTAAAAAGTGGAGAAATCTGATGGAAAACCCTTTTCAGAGACTTACTGGGAAGTGCTCAGTCCCTGAGGACACACTGCAAGGAGCCCCCAAAGGTCAGAGACAAGTAGAACCTCCCCTTCTCCAAGAGGACAGAGAGGCCCACAGGGCCACCTCTGGTTACAAAGTTGGCCTCCAGGGGAGCCTAGGCTGCACTTGGACACGGGGTTGGCCCACTGGCCATTTGCCCTTGTTTTGCATGTCTTTGCTGACCTGCCAGCCATGATTAGCTAGTCTTTCTGAGTGTACCCAGGAGCTGGGAAGGTGTTTTGAGGGCACCGCCTGATGAGCTCCCCACCTGCATCAGCCACACTTTGTGGATACAGCTGGTAGTCACCCCTAGGACAACTGTGTGTTGGCGGGCACACCACCATTTGCATTTACCTCCTAGTTGATGTCTCCAGAGGCCATTGCCTCACCAGAAGCCACAGCCATACCATGCAACCCAGTGGGTTTGACTCCACTGAGGAGTGTGAATGACCTCTGTGTTGTTTCCGTTCCAGCAGCTTTCCGTGTAGTCGAAAGGGTGTCGGAGCACACACTGACTCAGATTCAGGTACGACACACATCGACCGGACACCGGCTCTGTTCTAACACTGTGCTGGGCACATCCTTAGGAGCAGCACTGACGAAAACTGTATGAAACTACTGTTTTATGGTTGGAGACACAGGGCTTCAGGAGGATGAAGAAGTGTGCCCTGAGTCCCTAACCTAGAAAATGTCACTGGAAGCAGATGGCGAACTCTATTCTTCTCCTCTCCTCTCCTTCCCCAGCTCTTGATCAGTGGAGTAAAAGATGTCACTTTCTAAAACTCCTGCCCTTCTCAGTGAAGGCCACTCACAACTCTAAGAGCAGTGAGCAACTCAGTGGTTCCTTGCAATGGACAGTCGTCCTGCCCCTCTGGAGAGAAATAAGAGTGACAAGGTTGTTAATGTGGGTCCCTTGTAAGGACACCCTCCCTCCTCCCCTGTGCCATTACTCTCCCTGAAAGATGGACTGAACTGAGTAAAAGATTATTTCAAGGCAAATATAGGTGGGAAAGATTGGCAAAGTAGTTATGGAGGAAGAGGCAACCCAAAGAAGAGGCTGAAGGGAAACTTTGGGCCCTGGGGAGGCCACAAGCACCCCACTCCACTGTGGCCTGGGGCTCCCCCACTGTCCACATGATGGCATCTCGCAGTTTAAATTTTCTGTGGGTTTTACTCTGCATCCAAGCAAGCAGCCCTCCACATGCCCTGTCTTCCCTCTTTAAGGCTTCATTCACAATTGGGTTCTCTATACAATCTTTCATATTAAGCACACTCTCAACATTTAAGAGCTTCTAGCACACACCAGCCCACAAGAATGGTGACCTCTGAGGTGGGGGAGGGGGAGGGCAAGTGTGTCACCTCAGCTCCTCCCCTGCACCTTTCCCACCGCCTGCCTGTGGCAGCCTTCACAGCCCACCATGAGGCTTACCACGATCGCCCTCATTCCCAGCCCCTCATCAGAGGAACCTCTCCCTCTTCCAAATCTGTAGTAATCTGATGGCACTTTCTTGACACATTTATCATGTCTGGTCTATACCATGCTGTCACCCATGCAGCAGAACAAAACTGTACTTTCAGCTCATCAGACTTGGCTCAAATGTCAGAAATGCCTCTGACATTTTCTGGCCACAACATCCTTACTTACATCCTTGAGTTTCTGTTTCTTTCCTTGAAAAAAGTAGAAATAACCCTCCTTACCTTGAAGAGTTGTTCACATGATCAAATTAATTTATTATATGGTTCCATCAGATGTTTTTAGTTAGTGGGTACTCAAGAATACTTTAACAAAAATCCCTTTCATTTTGGGGATGGTCTAGTACAGTGAAAACGTGGTGGAAGTGTTTGAACATTGCTATGTCAGGTAACAATTGCAAGCAGGTCACTCATGAACTAGCTACATGACCTTGTGCAGAACACTAAACCCCGCTGAGCTTCAGTTTTCTAATCCATAATACGGGGTTAGCCATACCCACTCACAGGTGTGGTTTAATGAAGTAGTGGGTGCCAGAGCCCTGGGCACAGGGGTCACCCAATAAATGTCTCTCAGAAGCAAGAACTTTGTCTCCTTCACCTGCATGTGCCTGGACCTGACAAAAGATTGGAACAAGAGATTTGCTCTCAATGAATAGATATTTGTGGAAGGAATGAGAAGAGAAAAGGCATGATAGATGCATTTTCCTTTTGCAATTTTTATTCTTTATGGCTTTGGACAAGCCACTTACCCTTCCACAGTCTTAGCATTTTCAGTCTACAAAATGGGAAAAAAAATGTCACCTCATTGGATTGCTTCCAGGATTAATACTTTAAAAAATGTAAGTCTAGAAAAAAACTACATAAAATTATAGAACAAGAACAATATCAGAAATTTAGTTAATTATTTCAACTGGAATATATATTATAGATAAAAGCATACATTACATTTATTGTAATGCTATATTTTTACTTGATCAAAATATAATGGCCACTTTTTTGGTCAATACCAAACTTTCCCACATTTTACCTGTGAAAGTGAGCCACTGGAGGTAATTCACAACAGCCATTTTTACATTAAACATGTACATTTTAAATTTCACTTAAAAATTTGCACATTTTTTTCCTGCAAATAGTTTAAAATGTGTGAACTTTCTTACTGGAAAGTTAGTATGTGGTTAAAATTTCAAAGTAATACATTTTTAGGGATTTGCAAAGCATTGAAATAAAAAGACTACATTTACTTATGTTTGGAGCAGAATGGTAAATACCCATTTAAGTAAATCATAATTTGTCTTTAGGAGTATCCTTTGGTGTTAATGCCTTCCATATACATAGCTTGAAATGCTTATTTTATCTAAAAAGAACTAAAAATAAAAACACTAGACAGCACTTATTCAGCCCTCAGAACCTGGGTGCCTGCTGAGAGGAATTCCTTCTAGGGCCACACCAACTTTGCCCAAGGGGAGTTTATATTCTTAATTGTTAGGGAAGGTCAACAAGAAGACGTGACCATTGGTTTGACCCTTGAGCTGGAGCCGGGCAGCTGGAGGTTCACCGCCCCTGCCCCGTGCTTTGGAACGTGTGTTCGGTTCACCTGCCCTGCTCCCAGGAGCTGTTCCATGACAGAGCCTTGAGACAGACATGTGGTGTTGAGGCCATCTGAACTGTTATGTGCTGACCACAGGTAAGGCCCCTTGGGTACATGGCTGAACCAGTTTCTCCCCTGGGAGAAACTCTCTCCCTTCCTCTTTCCCTCTCTAAAAAAGCAAATGAAAATGTCCTCAGGTGAGAATAAAAAAGATCAGCCTGCCCATTTATTGAGAGACCACTCACAGGGAGGGTGATGCTTAGGTCTACATTCTTCTCCTCCAGAAAAAGAACAACTTTGGGGAGAGTGTGGGTTATGTGTTTGGGAGCCACAGAGCTTGGTCTCCATCTCCACAGGAGGGTCAACCTGTTTGTTGAGTGAGGTGCTGCCAGGATTTCCTGGGGAGTGTGTGGAGGTGCCTCTCACAGTCTCTCTCCCTGCCAACTTTGGTTGGACAAGTCATTCTCCTATGAGACACATCTTTTTTGAACTACACCCAGGAAACTTCCTGTTGACAAGCTCACTCTGAAGAACTCAGCTTTGACCAGTTCCTCTAGATTTCATCCTTTAGCTGTGAGGTCATTCTCTCCTCCCTCATTACTGGGTTCATGGGGTACCTCACTATGGTCCCCACCTACAAATCCACAGTCTTTCTAAGAATACATTTACCTTAATTTATTCTCTCTTTAAAGATAAATAAAGTCCAACCTTCTGAGTATGGTACTATAGTCAGCTCCCTTCCTAGACAAGGTCTAGTTCTTCCTCCCTTACTAATAGGGCTGACCAGACCAGCTCACCAAACTCCACACAGTGGGCTCTGAGCAGAGCTGGCAGCACATGCAAGGCCAGTAGGCACAGTTTTCCAGGGCAGTGTGCACCACGGCCAGGGGATACAATGTGGCCAAGAAGCAAGGAAGTGCTGGAAGAATTCTCTTTTTTTTTTGACTGGGACATTGGTAACTCCTAAAAAAGGTCTGCAACTAGATCATTCTTCTTGTGCTACATGAAAATTTTAAACAGATCACTGATATCAATTATACCTCAATAAAACTGAAAAATGAAGAGAATGAGATATTAAAAACAAATAAAACTAAATTCCAATGACTAAACAACTAAATACACAATGAAAAACAAGTCTTAGTCTAAGATCAGTAATACACATCTCTATTAAAATATTATTTGATAGTAAGCAAGTATTAACACATTAATTGTGCTGCAACTTAGAAAACCACTTAAAAATCAACATTTAGAAGGGGGTGTTAAGATCATGGAAATGCGTAACTAAATGATTTCTTACCAAATATGAAGTGATTCCTTTAATCTAACCTCTATCTCAATCTTTACTCTCTTGCTGAATACACTTAGCACCTGATTCCTTCCTTTAAGTTTAAACTTATTTCCCATTTGCATCTCTGACACCTCTCTACAGCCTACTTGACTTGTCTGACACATTTGCCAGATACTAGGAGGACTCTCTGTGAAAGAGAAATTTCTTAACTTTACCATTTGGGGACATTAGTAAGTTTTTAGGAGGTTTGACATGTGAATAGAATCTCTGGCAAAAAAGGTAGAAAGTCATTAAAATAGAATTATCACTAGTTTTTAACATTTAGAAGAACCCTTAAAGATCCCCCAAATAGGTATATTTGTAAAATGTTTAAGTGTGTCTGTGATGTTTGTGTACAACAGCAGAAACCAAAGCAGATAAAGATGCCCTTCATCTTGCCCCCACTGAAATGGCAAACTTTAGACCAAGACACAGAATGCAGAGCTAAGGAGAAGCCATGGCAATTAGAAACAAGAACCTATATGATCTCCACTGTGAAGAGAACAGAAGAGAACAACAGAGAACTCGGGAATAACAAACAGAAAGGCATGGAGGTTAAGAACATGGGGCATTTGAGTCATGTTATTTTGAGTTTGAATCCCAGCTTCTCTCCTTCACCCTCACTACTGCTCCCTAATTATTATCAACTTCAATATTATCATCTGCAAAATGGGGCTAATTATAGTGTTATTAAAAGAATGTAATGAGGCAATGCTTCCAGAGTGTTTAGTACAATGCCTGGTACACAGTAAAGTGCTCTCAATTCTTAGCTCAGCCAGAAGCTCTACCCACAGCAGAGCTAAGTTGGTGACCCTGTCTGCCGAAGAAGATCAGTGGGCAGTTCTAGCTGATATGGGTCCTCAACCAAAGAGCCATACCAATTGTGGAGGCTGCTCTGCAGCTCTGTACAGGCAGAGAGACAGATCTGAAGCCTCACTTACTGTTGAATAAAACCCCTTGTCTAGCTCAACCAGATGGTTTGTCTGGAGCCCCTGGGGGACAGTTCTACTTATAGAGACACCTGAGAAGAGAGCCCAGCCAGCACATCTGTCCACACACAGAACCCAGCCAGTGGCCTTCTCTGGCAAGGAACCCAGAGCAGTTTGGCCTGATTCAGGGCCCCAGCCAATGAGCTGTGCCAGCCTTGGAGCCTGTTCTGCCACCCCACCCAGGCAGGGAACAGGGTTCACAGCCTCGCCTATGAGTGATTATAGCCTCCAGCCCTACCCAACCAGGAAAAATAACCAGGGCACCTGGGAAGGTGTGTAGCCCATTCTATAGCCCTGCTTACAACAGCACTCAAGGTGAGAGCCCAGCCAGTGGCTCTGCCCATCTGCAGAGCCAAACTAGTGGCCCCATCTGGCCAGGGAGCTTAATGGGTAGTTCTGCCTCACTTTGGCCCCCCACCCATTGACCTTTAATGACTGTAGATACCATTCTATGGCCCCACCTGGGCAGGGAAGCAAACTTGCAGTCCCACCCAACTGCCAAGTATAGCATTTAGTCCCATCTGACTAGGAAACCTAGTGGAGCCCATCCTATAGCTGGACAAACTCCTAACAAGACTTTTAAAAAGGTACAAATAGCAACTTTCAAGAATGAACAAGGGGATGTCACTATAGATCTTACATAATTATAGAGAATATAGAGATATTAATATGATGTGAGTTACTAAATTTCTCAAAGTATTTGGATTTTTCTAGTTATCCTTTTAAAAACTGATGTCTGGGTTCAGCTACCTCTCCTTTGTTACAACTGATATTGACCTGCAGACTAGATCTTTGAAAGCAAAGCAGAACTCCCAGCCAAGATGGAGGTGTAGGTAAACATGCTTCACCTTCATGCACAACTACAGCAAAAATTACTAGACTACGAAACAAATTTAACTCAGATTTGTCACAAAACTGAGCTGTATGAGCTAAAGAAAACAGCATTAAAATGAAAAGAGAACCAACCGTATGGGAAAACATATTTGCCAATGATACCTCAGACAAGGGTTTAATCTCCAAAATATATAAAGAACTCACAAAACTCCAGTCTAAGAAGACAAGCAACTCAATTAAAAAATGCGCAAAGGACTTGAACAGACACCTCTCCAAGGAGGACATACAGAGGGTCCAGAGACACATGAAAAGATGCTCAATATCACTAGCTATCAGAGAGATGCAAATTAAAACCACAGTGGCATACCACTTCACACCAGTCAGAATGGCCATCATAAACAAAGCAACAAACAACAACTGTTGGAGAGGTTGTAGAGAAAAAGGGACCCTAGTACACTGTTGGTGGGATTGCAGACTGGTGCAACCACTGTGGAAAACAGCATGGAATTTCCTCAAAAAACTGAAAACAGAAATGCCTTTGACCCGACAGTTCCACTGCTAGGATTATATCCTAAGAACCCTGAAACACCAGTTCAAAAGAACTTATGCACCTCAATGTTCATAGCAGCACAATTTACAATAGCCAAGTGCTAGAAGCAACCCAAGTGCCCATCAGTAAATGAATGGATCAAAAAACTATGGTACATCTATAAACAAGCAAGCAAAGTATAGCCAAAGACATTGAAATTGAGAATAGGCTGACAGTGATCAGAAGGGAGAGGGGAGGGGATAAAGGGGGAAAAGGGTGAAGGGTTGACAGGAACAGTTATAAAGGACATATGGACAACAACAAGGGGGGTGGAAATGGGGGTGGGAGGTGGGGAGGGCTAGGGTGTTGGAGGGGAGGCAGAAAACTGTACTTGAAAAACACTTAAAAGAAAAATTAAAAAAAAAAAAAGAAAACCGAGCTGCATGGAAATCTGACAACCAAGGATTTAAAGAAGCCACATTCATCCAGACAAGTATGAGGAGCAGAGACACAGAGAGGTGTGGAGAGGCAGTGGAGGGGCACAGAGAGACAGTGGATCAGGGGGTCCCACATTCATGTGTGGTAGATAAAACTTGGGAGGGATACCTTGGGAGCGAGCAATTCCAGCCCCAGACCACCCAGCCCAGGGTTCTAGTGCCAAGAAGCTAAGTCCCCATAACTTAAGGCTGCAAAAACCAGTGGGGGTTAGGGCAGCAGAAGAAACTGGGAGATTCTCAAGAGACTTCTCTTAAGGGGCCTGCAAGGAACTTAGGACTCACACAGACCCACCCTCTCTGGGATTCAGCACTAAGGCAACAGCTGGAATTGCACCAGTGGCATATGGGGAGAATGGGAGAAAAGTGAAGTAACTGGCAAGGGGGAAAGTGCCAGGGAGCCAGCTTCCCCTCGGGCAATCTCCAGAGGCCAGCCAGTGGCATTGTCCTCTCTCCGAGCCCTCCCCACTGCCACAGAGCCACAAAGTGGGGCAATAGGTTGCCTCACCCTGGTGACTGCCTAAGGCCCTGCCCCACAGAATTTATGGGTACCTTTTCTAAAATAGGCCACACTGCTAAGACAGGAAGTCAAAGCAACTCTACCTAATACACAGACACAAACACAGGGAGGCTGTCAAGTTGAGGAGACAAAGAAATATGGCCCAAATGAAAGAGCAGAACAAAACTCCAGGAAAGGAACTAAATGAAATGGAGATAAGCAACCTATCAGATGCAGAGTTCAAAACACTGGTTATCAAGATGCTCAAAGAACTCATTGGGTCTGCAACACTGCAACAGCATAAAAAGAACAGGCAGAAATGAAGGTTGCGTTAATTGAAATAAAGAAAAATCCACACGGAACCAACAGTGGAGAGGATGAACTGGTGATTCAAATCAACGATTTGGAATATAAGGAAGAAAAAAGAATTCAATCAGAACAGCAAGGAGAAAAAAGAATTTTAAAAAATGAGAATAGAATAATGAACCTCTTGAAATCTCCAAACATACCAACATCCAAATCATAAGGATGCCAGAAGGAGAAGAGGAAAAGCAAGAAATAGAAAACTTATTTGAAAAAATAATGAAAGAAAACTTCCCTATTTTGGTGAAGGAAATAGACACACAAGTCCAGGAAGCACAGGTTCCCAAACAAGTTGGACTAAGAGGACCACACCAAAATACATCATAATTAAAATGTCAAAGGTTAAAGATAAAGAGAGAATCTTACAAGCGGCAAGAGAAAAGGAGACAGTTACCTACAAAGGAGTTCCCATAAGACTGTCAGCTGATTTCTTAAAAGATACTTTACAGGCTAGAAGAGAGTGGCAAGAAGTATTCAAAGTGATGAAAAGCAAGGACCTACAACCTAGATTACTCTGTCCAGCAAAGCTATCATTTAGAATGGAAGGGCAGATAAAGTGCTTACCAGACACGGTAAAATTGAAGGTGTTCATCATCACAAAGCCATTATTATATGAAATGTTAAAGGGGAGTATAAAAGAAAAAGAAGATCAAAACTATGAACATTAAAATGACAACAAATGCACAACTATCAACTGACTCTAAAAAACAAACTAAGCAAACAAGCAGAACAAGAACAGAATCATAGATATGGAGATCATTTGAGGGTTATCAGCTGGGAGGGGCAAGGAGGAGAATGGAAGGAAAGGTGCAGGAATTAAGTACAAATGGTAGGTACAAAATGGACAGGGGATGTTAAGGACAGTATAGAAACAGAGAAACCAAAGAACTTACATGTATGACCCATGGACATGAAATAAGGGAGGGGATTGCTAGAAGGAAAGGGGGTACCAGGTTGGGGGACAAAGGGGAAATAATTGGGACAACTGTAATAGCATAATCAATAAAATGTATTTAAAACAACAACAAAAAGCTGATGCCTGGCTTAATTGTAATGTTGACAGAGAACAGGCTCTTTATGAAATCAATCCTTTGAAATTTATGGTTCAGCATATGGTCAATTTTATTTTTATTTTATTTTTTTAAGATTTTATTTATTTCTTTTTAGAGAGAGGGTAAGGGAGAAAGAGAGGGAGAGAATCATCAATATGTGGTTGCCTCTTGAGTATACCCCGCACTGGGGACCTGACCTGCAACCCAGGCATGTGCCCTGACTGGGAATTGACCTGGCGACCATTTGGTTCACAGGCTGACACTCAATCCACTGAGCCACAGCAGCCCAGGCATATGGTCAATTTTTAAAAATATTCTAAGTATGCTTAAAAATGCTCATTCTGAAGGTTTAATAAGCTATGTAGGTCAAATGTATCAACAATCTTATTGTTATATCTCTTTTTGTTGTTTGCCTGTTTATTCTATTAGATGCTAAGACATATCTTAAAATCTCCCACTGTGAATGAGGCTTTGTATACAGTAGTGCCCTTAACCACAGGGCGTGTGTTCCAAGATCCCAGTGGATGCTTGAAACCGTGAATAGTACCAAAACCTATATACTATGTTTTCCTACATATACACACTTATGATAAAGCTTAATTTATAACAGCCTCACTAACAGATTAATAATAATAACTAATAATAAAATAGAACAAATATAACAACATACTACAATAAAAGTTATGTGAATGTGGTCTCTTTCTTTCAAAATATCTTACTGTGCTGTACTCAACCTTCTTTTTGTGATGATGTGAGATGAAACAATGCCTACATGGTAAGACAGAGTGAGGATGATTGATGTAGGCACTGTAATGTGGAGTTAGGCTACTATAAGGGGGGGTTACTTGAACACAGATACTATCACTAAACAACAGTAAAGCTGATAACCCAGATGGCTAGCTACTAAGTGAGTAAGTAGCAGGTAGCGTTATACAGTGTGAACACATTGGACGAAGTGGTGATTCACATCCTGAGTGGGACACAGCAGAGCAGTGGAGGTTTTCATCAAGCCAACCAGAATGGTGCAAAATTTAAAACATGAACTGTTTATTTCTAGTATTTTCCATTTAATATCATTGGATCATGGTTAACTGCTGTAACTGAAACTGCAGCAAGTGAAAACATGAGTGGGGGGACTACTGTATTTCTATTTGCAGTTTTGTCAATTTGTGCTTGATAGAATTTGAGGTCTCATTCCTTTTTTTTTTTTTTTGTCTGATTGATTTGTTGATTGCTGGGAAAAAGGACTTAAAATCTACAGTCATGATAGTAGATTTTTTTTATTTCTCCCTTTCTTTTTCTCTCTTTTTTAAAAATATTTTTTATTGTTGTTCAGTTAGTGTCTCCATTTTCCTCCACCACTCCCCCTACTCCCACCATCCCCAACTCCCACCCCCCTTTATTGTCTGTTGACAAAACAGTCTAATTGTCACCCCTCTGAAAGTAATCTTTTATTTTTTTCTATAGTTGCTTTTAAGATTTTTCTCTTTGTCTTTAGTTTTCAACAGTTTTTAAATATCTATGTATTAAAAGTGTGGTTTTATTTGTATTTACCCTACTTGAAGTTTTCAGTCTCTACGAATCTATGGCTTGATGTATTTTAAACAAATTCTTACCTGTTATTTTCTATTCAAATATTTCTGTGACATTCCTTCTCCTCTCCTTGGAATCTAATTACAAGTACGTTGAACTTTCTCGCTATATCTGTATGTCTCTTACCCTTTTTCCCCATTTCCTCTTCTCTCTGTAGGTCATTCTGAATATTTTCTCCTGATATACCATCTAGCATTTTGTTACTCAGAAGCAACATGAACACCAACTGGAGCTTTTTTAACATGCAGAATCTCAGCTCTAACAAGGCCTACTGAATCATTGATAAAAAAGCATTAAAATATCAAACTATAATCATAGATTTGTATATTTCTTCTTGCAGTGCTATCAGGTCTTGTTTCATATATTTTGAAGCTTTGTTATTGGATGAATAAACACTTAAGATAGCTATCTCTTCTTGTTTAAATGACAATTTTACCATTATGAAAAGCAATCCCTATTACTATTTTTTGATGAAATCTATTTTCTCTGATATTAATATAGCCACCCCAGTTTTCTTTCAACTAGCATTAGCACGGTATATCTTTTCTCATTCTTTTACTTCTAACCTATTTGTGTCTTTATATTTGAAGTGTGTTTCTAGTAAACAACATATAGTTGGATCTTGCTTTATTACACATTCTGAGACACTCTACCTTTTCATTAAAGTGTTTTTTCCATTTTAAATCATTTTTATTTTTCAATTACAGTTGACATTATTTTTAATGTCAATTTTTATTATGATTCTATTACAGTTGTCCCAGTTTCCCCCTTTACCCTCCTCTGCCCAGCCCAGCCCCTGCTCCCACAGTCAATCACCACACTGTTGTCCATGTCCAAGGGTCATTCATACATGTTCTGTGATGAATCCCTTCCCCTTCTTTCCACTATTATGCTCCTCCTGCCCTTCCTCTGGCCACTGTCAGTTTGTTCCATGTTTCCATGCCTCTGGTTCTATTTTGCTCATTACTGTATTTCGTTCATTAGATTCCTCTTAAAAGTGAGATCAAGAAGCACAGAGAGTGTTCACTGAGTGTCCTACCTTGTCTTCCAACTTGCTGGTTTGATCCTCTGCTTCATCTAGCCTGCTTTTAATCCCCTCTAGTGTATTCTTCATTTCAGATACTGTATTCTTCATTTCCTCCTTGTTCTTATTCATAGCCTTTATGTCCTTTTTCATACTGATATATTTCCCACTAAGTTCCTTGTAGTTCTCACTGAGTTTCTTTAGTAACCTTATATCCATTACTTTTAACTGTGTGTCTAATAAATTGCTTGTTTGCCTCAATTTTATTTAGCACTCTTTCTGGGGATTCCTCCCTCCCTTTTAATCGGGGGTTGTTTCTTTGTCTCCCCCACTTTTAATGGCTCTTTTTGTTTGTTTCTGTGTATTATAGTGATTTGTTTTGACTCCCTGTCTTTATGGGGTGGCCTTCTATAGTAGGTAGGCATCTTGTGGAACTCAGTGGTGCAGTTTCTCTGCATTCCTGAGCTGGATACTTTAGGGATGTTCTTTATGCACTTTTTGTGAGCTCTCTTGTTGTAATTGGGTTTTGCTTCTTTTTGGTTCTTTCCTTGGTGGGTTCTGTACTCCAGGTAGCTGACTGAGAGTTACAACTCCCACCACATCCATGTCATGTATGCTGTTGTACGGAGCTGCCAGAACAACAACAACAACAAAACCCCAGCAAACAAAACTCACGCCAGCAAAAATACTCCTGAAACACTACCATGATATCAACAACAAGTGAGCTAAGATTTATAAAGGTGCAAAGAGAATAAGATTATATGAAAGGAAAAAAGAATATGAGGTAACTAATGGGAAGAAAAGTGATTTTGAGAGGGCAGGGGAGGCGAAATAATAAGATTAGGGAATAGAAACAAGGAGAAGAAAAGGAGATAATAAAAATTACCATGTAAATAAAATAGGAGGAAAATAGGGCAAACTGGAGTAAGACAACAGAATAGTACAATATAAGGTTTGAAGAAAAATTGTGAAAAAATAGAAATCATATTTCAGTAAAACAACCACCTCAGCAATATCCACAACAAAGGAGCAAAGATTGGTAATGGTAAAGAGATGAATAATAAGAAAGATAAAAGAAGTAAAGAAAAAAAGATTGTGAGATATCTAGAGGAAAGTAAATTAATTTTGATAGGATAGAGGGAAGAGAAATAATAAGCATAAGGGTTAGAATCCAGGCTAAGAAAGGGAAAAGATAAAATTTTAAATGAAAATAAGACAAGGCAGGGGAAAGGCCAAAGGAGTAGGACAGAGGAACAGTAAAATATGAGATTTAAAAATAAAAAATAGCAAACACCTAGTGATAGAATTGAAGAAATGCAACAACAGTCCCAATATCAATGACAATTGAGCAAATATTTATAAAGGTGGAATGACAATAAGGATATGATAAGAAAGGGGAAAAGAATGTAAGATAACTAATGGAAAGAAAGATGATTTTGAGAAGATGGATGGAGAGAAATAGTAAGATTGAGGAATACAAACCAGGTGTAGAAAGGGAAACAATAAAATTTAAAACAAAAATAAGAAAGAGAAAGATAAAGGGAAATGGAGTAAGAAAAGGGAAGAGTAAAATATGAGATTGGAATTAAAACTGAAATTAAAAGGTAATAAAAATTAAAATATATAAAATAAAATTAAATTTAAAACAGTGAAATAATAGTAACAAAATTGAAGACAAAGAAACAATGTTAAAAAGCTATGCAGGAGAACTAATAGCCCAGATAATGAAAAAGAATGAGGTGGAATTCATCTCAGCAGAGTCTAGTGTTTGTTGGCCTACAGTCTTCTCCTTCAGGACCCATCCCTGATGTCAGCTGGTGTCCCAGCCTAGCTTTAGGCAGCCTGTTCGAGGCTACAAGGAATCCACAGTCCATGGCTGTCTGCTTTAGGCATGGTTGGTCCCCACTGTTCTGCCCCGCTGGCTTTTTATCAGCACAAGGCCCAGGGGTGGCTCATCTAACATCTGAAAGCACGGCAGGCATCACCTTCACCTGCCTGCAGAGGGGACCTCTGGTGCCATCAGAAGGGTGGGATCCCTGGTTCACCACCTTGGAGCACTTCCTTGTTCAGCCTTCAGGGAAGATGGTGGGTGTTTTCCCTGCCCCTGTGCCACATGTCTTGTTCTGTCCCAGATTATTTCTGCTAATGTATAGTTTCTGATGAATTAGCTATCTGTTTCCTGTGTGGGACCAATCTGTGTAAAAGGGTCCACTCTTTTCTGCTTGGCACTGGTGGCAGCTCTGTGTGAGAACTGAGTCTGGGTGGGGCCCTGAATACCTCTTGCTGTGCAAATTTCCATCTGTTCTGCTCTTTTCAGCTGAATAGGGTCCAAGGAGGAACCAGCATAGGATCTGATAAAAGTTCATAAAGTCTCCTTTGGAAACTCTCTTTCTTTCCCCTGCAAATATGTGTCTGGCAGGGGCGTCTTGAGCCTGGCTCTACTGTACTGCAAAGATTGCAACCCTGCAGGTGGGGGATGGACACACCTTCCTCTTCCCAGAGGTTTGTATTCCCAGAGGTTTGGGTGGCCCTGCGTGGCTGCACGGAATCTGAGGTGCTCAGCTCTAGCCCATCCAGTTCTTGGCTCACTGTTTTCTCAGGAGGCTCAGACTCAAACCCTTTGTTCTGAGTACAGCCCTGCCTGCCCCGCAACTGCCCCCACTCACCAGCCATGCTGGGTGCAGCCCTGTAATCCCTTTGCTGTGCAGCTTTCTACTCTTCCTGGCCAGCTGGGTTCAGTGGATAAGAACCGCCCTTTGAATCTGGCCTCTTTGCTGGCAGGGCAGTTGCGCACACATGGGTTCCCTGCTCAGTCACGCCTCCAATTCCCTCTTTAAAAGAAGTCCCTATGTGGTACCACTACTGCAGCTCTGAGCCATGGGCCCGGCTCTAAAAGGCAAAAAGTCAGTCAGGTCTGGCCACAGCCTTCCTCTGCCTCTGACAGTAGTAGGAGCTAGAATTTCTCTCCTGGACTCTCTCAGCTGGCGCTGCACCCATGGACATGCTGCTCACTGTGTGCGTGCAGCCCAAGACTCCCAGACTCCATATATCCTCCCAAGTCTGTCCTGATTGGGATTGGGGGTTTCCTGTGCAGGACTGAGGCCCACCACTCCAGGATGGGTGGGAGCCACCAAGCTGCGCTTCCTCTCCTCTGCTCTCTCCTCTGCTTCAGGCACCTCATATAGAGTATTTCCCCATCAGCTTGTAAAATCCCTTACCATATGATGCAAAGCCTCTTCTGCACTTCCTGGCTTCAAAAATTCCTATCAACTAAGATTCTGTTGATTGTTCTGGTCACTTGTCAGAAGATTGGTTGAAAATCTGCATTGGGGGCATGAGCAAGTGAGCTCAGCTCTTACCTACTCTGCTGCCATCTTTCCACCAACATACATTATTATATGAGTTTCAGGTGTATACCCCGGCAATTACACATCACATAGCTTACTAAGTGATCATCAAAATAAATCTCGCACCCCTCTGACACTACACAAAATTAGGATATTGTTGACTGTATTTCCTGTGCTGTACTTTACCTCCCTATGACTACTCTATAACACTTAGGACTTCTTAATCCCTTCACTGTTTTCACCCAGCCCCCCAAATCCTCTCTCATCTGGCAACCATATCAATATTACAACTAAACTATAGAGCAACCATCATTCAGAACCATCAGAAATCAAGTTGATGGAAGTTCTACAATTACAGAATTAAAAAAGAAACCACATAGAGACTGGTAGGGGGATGGGGACATGGAACAGACTGGTTCCACACCCACATGTGACAGATAAAAATCAGGAGAGATATTTCAGGGATGAAGGGTCTGTTCTCTACATCCTTGAGTCTCTTTCTGTTCTCCTTATCCATTTATTTTGTTTTTTTAGATTTGATTATTTTTATTATTAAAATTGTTTTTATTTATTATTAAAATGTATTATTGCCACTTTATTGTTCATATTTTTTAACTTTTTTCCTTTTTTTTAAGAAGACCCTTTAACACTGGTTTGGTGGTGATGAATGCTTTTAGCTTTTTCTTTTTTGGGCAGCTCTTTATCTGTCCTTCAATTCTAAAGGAATATTTTGTGGGGTAGAGTAATCTTGATTATAGGTCCTTGCTTTTCATCACTTTGAATATTTCTTGCCAGTCCTTTCTGGCCTGCAAAGCTTCTGTTGAGAAATCAGCTGAGAGTCCTATGGGAGCTCTGTTGTAGGCAACTACTATTATCTTGCTGCTTTTAAGATTCTCTTATTGTCTTTAAGCTTTGGCATTTTGATTATGATGTGCCTTGGTGTGAGCCTCTTTGGGTTCATCTTGTTTGGGACTCTCTGCACTTCCTGGACTTGAATGTCTATTTTCTTCACCAACTTAGGGAAGTTTTCTGTCATCATTTTTTCAAATAGGCTTCAAATCTCTCTCTTTCTCTCTCTACCTCTCTTTCTGGCACCTCTATGATGCAAATATTGGTACACTGAAGTTGTTTCAGAGCCTTCTTATACTATCCATATTTTTTCCATTCTTTTTGCTGTCCTGACTGGTTGTTTTTTGCTTCCTTACATTCCAAATCACTGATTTGTTTCTTAGCTTCATCCACTCTACTTTTGATTCCCTGTAAATTGTTCTTTATTTCAATTAATGTATCCTTCATTTATAACTGGATCTTTTTTATGATGTTGAGGTTCTCACTAAGTTCCTCAAGTATCCTTATAACCAGTGTTTTGAACTCTGTATGTAGGTAGGGTGCTTGTCTCCATTTTCTTTAGTTCTTTTCCTGGAATTTTGTTCTGTTCTTTCATTTGGTACATGTTTCTTTGTCTCCTTATTTTGTCAACCTCCTGTGTTTGTATTAAGTAGAGCTGCTACATCTCCCAGGTTTAGTAGAGTGGCCTAATGTAGTAGGTGTCCTGTAGAGTCCAATGACACAGCTTTCCCCACTACCCACACTGGGCTCAAGGTGCACCCACTATGTGGGCTATGTACACCCTCTTGTTGTAGTCAAGCTTTGATTGCTATTGGCACATCCAAGGTCACCCACTGCCTGTGTTCTGTATGGGGTCTCACAGCATAAGCTACAAAGTGATCTTAACATGGCTGCTACTTGTGCTGGGCTTGGAGTTGCCCAGGAGAAACCAAGCTGTGAACCAAGGCTGGCTACTGCTAGTGCCAGGTCTGAAGCAATTTAGCAAGAGGTACAGGGCTCATTCATGCATGATGCTGTTTATTTGAGAGAATTTAGGAAAATCTGAAGCATGGGCCAAGACAAGCCATTCATATGGAAAAACCACTGGAAACATCTTGGGTGAGCCCAAAAGTTGATTGAGGCATGGCCTCAGGGAATCAGCAGGGTGGAGCAAACAGTGTGAGCTAGGTTGATGGAGTCTCAGATATGTTGCTTGCCTGCCAGCTCTGTGGTTCTGTGGGGGATAGACTCAGAAAAAGAACATTGGCCTCTCCCACCACTTCTGCCTGGGACAAAGCTGCCCCACACGCAGCTCTTGCTCTGATGTCAGACAATTCAGTTCCTCCCTGTTTGTCTCTGGTGTCTTTCAATCTGCTGTTCCCATGCTGGAGCTCAGAAGGAGTGAGTCTGAGTAAGTCTGTGCATGGGCCCTTTAAGATGAATTGCCAGGGTCCAACAGTTTCTGTCTTCCACAGCCCCAATCCCCACTGTTTTTTACAGCCAGAGGTTATCAAGAGTTCTCTTTATGGCACTGGAATCCTGGACTGTGGGGCCTGGTGTGGTGCTGGGACCCTTCATTCCTGAAATATCTCTCCTGATTTTTATCTGTCACATGTGGGTGTGGAACCAGCCTATTCCATGTCCCCATCCCCCTACCAGTCTCCATGTGGTTTCTTAATTCTGCAGTTGTAGAACTTCCATCAACTTGATTTCTGATGGTTCTGAATGGTGGTTGTTCTATAGTTTAGTTGTAATATTGATGTGGTTGTGTGAGGAGGTGAGCCATGGTTACCTATGCCACCATCTTCACTGGAAGTCTCAAATAGGTTTTCAATTTCTTGCTCCATATTTTCTCCTTTCAGCATCCCCATGATGTGAATGTTGGTACACTTGAGATTGTCCCAGATGCTCCTTACACTATCCTCTTTCTTTTCATTCTTTTTTTTTAATTTTTGCTGTTCTGATTGGGTGTTTTTGTTTCCTTATATAACAAATTGCTGATTTGATTCTGTACACCATCTACTCTACCATTGATTCCCTGTAAATTATTCTTCATTTCAGTTAGTGTATCCTTCATTTATGGCTGGTTCTTCTTTACGCAGTTGAGGTTCTTACTAAGTTTACTGAGCATCCTTATAATCAGTGTTTTGAACTCTACATCTAGTAGATTGATTGTCTACATCTTTATTTGTCTGAAGTGTTGCTTTTATTTCATTTGGTATATGTTTCTTTGTCTCTTCATTTTGGCAGCCTTCCTGTGTTTGTTTCTATGTGTTAGGTAGAGCTGCTACATAGCCCAGGCTTAATAGACTGACCTAATGTAGTAAGTGTCCTGTACAGTTCAGTTGCGCAGCCTCCCCTACCATCCAAGATGGGCACTCAAAGTGCACTCAGTGTGTGGACTATGTACGTCCTCCTGTTGTAGTCAAGATTTGATTGCTGTTAGCATACCAATGGGAGGGATTTACCCCTAGGTCAGTCAGTTACATGGACTGGCTATGACAACTGACCACTGATCTCTGAGTACCATGGAGGATCAGCCATCATGGGCCCACCCCACAGAGCAGGACTCACTTCAGTGGGGCTCTGGTGCCTGCTGAGTCTACTCCTTGAATGTGCCAGTTGTGGAGGTGCTTGGGTGGTGATGCTTCAATATTGTCCGAAACTGTCCACTGAATGTACTGGTTCTGAGGCCTCCCAAGAGGTGCAGGCCAAGGTCAGCCACCACTTGTGTTCTGTCCAGGGCCACCTGACATGAGCTACAAAACCATCTGTAGATGGCTACTATTTGTGAGGTGCTTGCAGGTGTCCAGCAAGGCCAAATTGTAAACTAAGACCAGCTGCTGCTAATGGTGAGCCCAGGGTCACTTAGTGAGAGGTACCTGGCACATGGAGGCCAGATAATGCTTGTTTGAGAGATTTTAATAAATTCTAAAGCATGAGCCAAGATAGGCCATTCATACGGAAAAGCCACTGGAAACAGTTTGGGTGAGCCTGAATGTTAGGTGGGGTGGGGCCTCAGGGCATCATCAGAGCAGAGCAAACAGTAAAGCCAGGTTAATGGAGTCTCAGATATGGTGCCCGCCTGCCAACTTCATGAGGGGACTGCTTATGAAAGGAACAATGGCCTCTACCAGTACTTCTTTCTGGGAGAAAGCTGCCCCCCAGCTCTTTCCCTGTGCTGGAAAATTCAGTTTTTCAACATATGTCTCTGGTGACTTTAAGCTCCTGCCCCAGTGCTGGAGTTCAGAGGGAGTGAGTCAGAGTAAGTCCCTTTAAGAGGAAATGTCTGGGACTCCAGAAGACCTCTGTCTCCCTTAGCCTCAATCCCCATGGGTTTTTACATCCAGAAGTTATGGGGTGGGGGGCTGGTGTGGGGCTAGGACCCCTCACTCCCCAAGCGGGACCTCTGTAGCCAAGATATCCCTCCCAATTTTTATCCACCACATGTAGGTGTAGGACCAGCCCATTCCATGTCTCCACCTCTCCTACCAGTCTCAATGTGGCTTCTTCTTTAATTCCCGAGTTGTAGGACTTCCATTTAACCAGATTTCAGGCAGTTCTGAATGATTATTGTTCTGTAGCTTTGTTGTAATTTCAATGTGGTTGTGGGAGGAGGTGAGTATTGCGTTTACCTATGCTGCCATCTTGCCCAGAAGTCTAATTGAGGTGTTCAGATCATTTACATTGATTGTGATAGTCAATATGATTAGATTTAAGTCTATCAGCTTGCTACTTGTTTTCTATTTGTTCCTCCATTCTTTGTTCCCCTTTTCTTCTTTTTCTGTCTCTTTTTGAATTAAATTGTTTCTGGTGATTTCATTTTACCCCTTGTTGACTTATTACAATAACTCTTTGTTTTGTAATTTTAGAGTTCGCCATAGAGTTCATAATACATATTTAACTTATTGCAATATGTCTTCAAATGATATTGTACCACTTGATATATTAGAATCTTAGAATAGTATATTCCCATTTCTCCCATCAAGATCTTTATGTCAGTGTTATTTAATATAAATTTACATTATTCTATAAAATATACTTGTCTGATTAATCTATGTATTGTTTCTGCTAGCTGTTTCTTATGTTGCCTTCTTTTTTGTATATTTTGTGTATATTATTGTTTGTTCAATCTTACTGTGTGACCATATTTTTTAAACCATCTAGGTAAATTCTTTGAGCTCATAAGGCGGGTGGGTTCCTCCAGAGAGAGGATTTCACTTATTTATGTCTGTTGATCTGGGATACTACCAGAATTGGAATATTTTATACTAAAACTTCAGACTGAGATTTTTTTTCATCTACATAGTGGGAATTTTTGGTGCAAACTTGTATGAGGATTTGTTTATGGTTACGAACATTTAGGAGAGATTGCTTACCATCTTATCTTATAATTATAATTCAAGATTGGTAATTTTCCATGAAATGCCTTGACAATAGCAGGTTGCACTTATTTCTAATTTGTCCTTGTTTTAAGCATACAGTCTCTGGCATCTCAGTTTTGTGATGGAGGTCTCCTATTAAACTCCTTATTTTTGATAGACCCCAAGCTGTGTCCTGTACTCCATAGCCAAAAAGGAAATAAAAATCAAACTTCAAGTTCATCTTATTTAGCAAGTAGTCTCAAAGTAAATAGGAAGTATCCATGCTTCCTTCTCTGAGTTCCTCTATTTACTTGGTGTTTCATTTGAGTGCTTATTAATTTCTCTCTCCTCATTGATTCATTTAATAATGTATTTAATAATTGATTTACATGGCATTTCTAGTTGTTTTTAATGGGAATTATAGCCAGGATACCTCATTTATTGCAAAGCAAATAATGGACATCCTCTAGAGTGATGTTTCTGAAACACTAACCAGATCATTTTGCTTTAGTCCTTAAACATCTTCAATGGCTTCCCATTGCTCTCACAGTCACATGGGAACTCACCAGCTTGATATCCAAAGACTTTCTGGTCTGGCCTCTGCTAATGTCTCTAGCAGTACTACCTGCACAGCATTGTCACATTTACCTGTCTTTTGTGTGTAATCTCTTCTCTCAGCTTAGGCACAGCTTTTCTGGGTAGTTGCCCACAACTCAGCCAAAGTATAAGCTCTCATGGTCTGTGCACAAATGCTACAGTGTTTACACTCACTGGGACTGTAATTACCTGTTTACTAGCTCAGTCCCTACAAAACCCACAGAATTTATTTTTCTAGCATAGGTGATAGCCCAAATAGGTATTCAACAAGTGAAAGAATGAACAAACCATTACAGCTATGGTTCCGAGGTTACTCAGCATTAGAATGGACTTGGAAGATTTCATAAAGAATGAGGGGTTTGAGCCAGAATATTTCATAAGATTTGAACTTAGAAAAGATTTAGATAACCTTAATCTGATATTAATTTCCAAAAAGTTCAAAGTCTTAACATTTCTCACAAGTTTTGAATATTTTTTGTAGGAAAACCTCAGGCAGCTCAAGTGAAGAAGCATTGTCTTTACAGATTTGCATCTTCCTAACAAGATTCTGAGCAGCACTGGATGCCCATCGTTGACTTGCTTAGAAAAACAACACAAGACCAGTCAGATCTCACTGAACTGAGCAAACGAAGGAGAAATTTCTATTGGAGGAAGGGGTAGAACTGGGGAAGTAGGAGGAGATTTGGTCCTTTGTTCTAAACATGATGATTGATTTGTGCTAGAGTTGGCCTGAATATAATCTAGCCAGTAGCAATAATCTTTACTAGTACTAGCTGTAGAGAACTGCCCTTACTTTTTCTCCTGTCTCACAGAACTGTCTACCAACTACATTTTCACCATCCATGATATCCAGAAAAGTCCAATTTGAAATACAAAACCCAAGAAACACTAAAATTCCAACTGAGAAACAAAAATATGCAAGGACATTAATTTTCACTGTTATTGTTCCAGCTGTTATACTGTTAATTGATACAACCTATTTATTCATAAATAAATGTATTCATAGCAAAAATATGGATAATCAAACCTGATGTAATTGTCTGTTTAGAGATTTTAATTTCTTTCTTTTTTTTTTACTTTTATTGTTGACACTATAAAGATTTTAATTTTTCAACCTTAAAAAATTCTTAATTGCAATTATAATTCAGTTACTGGAAAAAATTTAACTTACAGTAATTCAGTTTGGTGAAGATAAAATTTCTTAATTTGGTAATTTAGTGTGGATTAGCATGTTTTCATGCTATACAGTTGAAGGGTCAAATTAATTAAGGATACATGGTATATCATTCACTTATTATGCTAACACATTTATCTGGAGTCCACTATAATGCCCCCCAAATCTCCATAGATTTGATGGCATTTAAAATTTTGTATATTAAAATTTATGGTTTCTATATTGCTATTCACTAAAAACCAAGAGCAAATAAAGAAACCTCAACATCTAAGAAGTGAGCATGATAAGTGGTGTGATCAAAGCTAAATGATGCCGAATCACAGCTTTTCACTCTGCCAATCTCCTTGAGACATCTGGCATTTTGACCCTGGCCAGTTGCCAAGACTATTTTTAGATGGGGGCTGCTTAAAAATGGATTTCTGCATCAGAAGTGGCAACCCACATCCAGCCAACATCCAGCTACCATAGGTTTTTCAGGGAACACATGTCCCATGAAGGCAAGAGTAAGAAAACTGTTCCCCAGATGGCATCCTAACATGCACAGAGACACTGGGCTCCCTACTCCTTGAAAGGCCCACACTCCACGCTATCACTCTGGAGCCTGTAGCAATCAAACTTGACTGCACCTGTGTTGCAAATGGAGTATCAGTTTCTGTTGTCACAGGGCTCAGCTGGGGCTGGAGAATCCAACAAGGTCACTCACTTGTTGTTGTTGGGTGTCAGTATCTCATTGCCTATTGGCTGGAGGATTCAGTTCCTCTCTGCAGAGTGTTCTCCTTAGGACTGCTCATGACATGACAACTGGCTTTCCTCAGAGTGAGCAAGGGAGAAAGCATGAGTGTCTAACATGGAACCCACAGTGGCTTTTATGACCTAATATTACAAGTAACACAGCTTCACTTCTGCCAATTTTATTGGTCACAGAGATCGATATAGTACAAAATGGAAAGAGACTGTACCAGGGTGGGAGTACTGGGAGGTGGGGATCATTGGAGACCATCTTGGAGGCTGACTACCACATTAAATGAATGAATAAAAACATCCTTTAGAAAATGTGTTGCAACCTTTCAAGGCTGGACAGGTTCACACGGGATTTGGGCAGATGGAAGAAAATTCACAGAGCCATTGGGATGTCTGATATGCCTTTATGCAAGGGTGGGGCGATCTACATGCTGCAAGCCCTGTGTCACATCAGCAGGGAGTCCCAACTCCCTTATATACTAACTGTACACAAAATTGGCAGGGTGCCAAGATGTTGTATAAGAAAGCGTGATTCTGCGCATGTTGGCCCATTCTCAAGGTTATGGGAATACTGCATATCTTAGTTGCCCAGACATCTGGGTGAGGGAGCCTGACTGAAGCCAATTCCCCTACAGGAAATTTGTATGTCCTGCTTCTCTGGTTTCCATGAGGAGGGTCCCCCTAAATACTCCTGGTCTCTTATCCCACCATATACTACTCATCTCAGCTGGTAGTGGACTGCAGGGATGGGTGATAGCCACTGGTCCACATTTCTTGACTGGATGGGGTTATTCTATTTAAATTCATGAGTTGAAATGCCCTCTTCCCTCTGAACTACTTCATGGCAGAAATCTTGGTAAGTGAGTCTGCTTTGTACAACCAAACTTGCCCTCAGATGGACAGTTCCAAGGTTTAACCTGGCTGCAGGCAGTCAAAGAAGCCACTTAGCTGAGATGTCTGGCCACTCTTTTCAATATATTAATATCATCACTGTAGAGGAGGTAGTATTCAATATCCATCCATCACTCCTCTCCTTGGTTGGTTTTGAACTTGGGTAGGGAACAATTGCATCCTTTATCTGTAACTCAGACCCCAGCATATAGGGACACCATACTAGAATGAGGGAATTTCATTTAATGACACTGGGATATTTTGTATTATTACAATTGAATAAGATCAGTCATCAATCTAGGAATTCTTTCATTGATTTTCCTCCCTGAAAGAGAGGGAAATTTTAATATATTAATTAGGTTACATTTTTCCCCCTGGAAATTTAAATCCTATGGTTCTGTAGGAGTGTTTACGCCCTATGGTATGCTAAATCAGAAATTTAGCCATAGAATTGTAATGCATTCAGTGTTTTAATTACCTGCACTCAAATTGCAATGGAATTGCCATGAGATGCTAAAGGATTGCAGTTTTATAAGGTTCAGTCACTCCTGTTTTTACATACCACTGGACTCCAGCTGAGCCTTCTTTGTGATCTGATTTTTTAGTTCCTGTGAGACACTAATGTAATTCTCCAATTTTAAGATACATTTCCCTCATATTTTAATGTTTCTGGGATCAAGATGTCAAAAGAAAGTTGCCAGTGTTTTTTTGTTGTTGTTATTATAGGTACAATGCATTCTAAATTGTGTTGTGTTTTGGAATCAAAGAAATGTAAATGTATGTCACCTGGGCTTATGGAAATCTTCCAGCTTGAACTATGTACATGAAAGTTGCTCAACAACAACATTTGGTATGCTTTTCCTGATGGTGTTTGATATGTAATTTACAAGTGTCCCCTGGCAATCTGATTGGTTTTTATTTCTGGGGAGATTTGGGAAATACAAAACCAACAACATGGCTAGCTGGATAGGCCATTCCCATTGACCTGAGTGGGGATTTCACCAGAGGTCACGTGATATCCTTTGTTGCTAAGCTATCCTAAATTCCTGTTGGGGCTATTTAAGGTGTGAGCCCTTCCCTTGTGCCTCTGAGCCCTGGAAACTTATGTTGTTGTAGTTCTTTCTAGGTGAGGTAGGACCAGGACCTGGTCCTGGTAGGGCCAGGGCGGTAGTAGAGAAAGGAAGTTGCTTAGAACATCCACATGCTTGAAGTACAGCCTGGAGAAAGGATACTTGACTACAATGGTGAAATACGCTGTAATACTGTCTAAGAAAAAGGAAAAGCAGCAGTGAGTGCTGCTACCTGTGAAAAAAAAAAGGATAGAAAATGACCACGAGTTGCAACCTTTAGGAATTAAGTGTATATTTGTATATGAAAATTGAAGATGATGTAGAACCAAGCCCCTAACATTCTCAACCACACCAAACATTTCTTTACTACTCCAATACAAGTACAAGGTCAGTAAAGAGAAAGATTTGGGTGGAAGATTTGACTCACCCTGTAAGAATGGAATTCATGGCTTAATGTCGCTGCCTAGGAAATATGCTCCCCTCTTTTGAAAGTACTTATATTCAAAAGAGTTTCTGTATTGGATTTTCTATAAGCCCAAGCAGAAGTGAAGCTGAACATAAATTAGAGACACAGAGTCTGCTATAAGCTGTAATATGAGCCGTGGCAAGACAGAGGATCCACTGGTGATAAATTCACGCTGCCCAGACCAGGAAAAGGCATAACCTCAGGCCAAACATTCTCACAGCAATTTACAGAAGCTGGAATTTGGGGGTCCAATAAGGAAGGATAGTTATTCTGTGCAGCTATATTGTTGCATGTCTAAAATGATTCCTTCTACAGTCCCTGCAGCTTTACATTATTACTACATAATCATAAGCATAAGGAGAAAAACCCACCCATCTTTTGGGGTGTCGCCCACCTCTAAGATAAAAGTGAACTCCTAAAAGCCATGTTTGTACCGCATGACCAGGTTCTCTGGCCATAACCAGCTGGGCCAGGAGTTGACATGTGTCCAGATGAGCCAATCTGATGCTGAGAATGAGGAGCTAGTTCAGCCCAGATGGTTTCCTTGAATGACAGAACATAAGGCTGGAAACAGCAGCATGTCTATCATAGCCCCTGAGGCACTAAAAGAGGAATGAAGCTGACTCCCAAAGAGAAGCCCAGACAAAGGACCTGGAAAGAGGGAGAAGAACATAAGTACATAGGGTCCTGATGGATCCTTGTTCCAGTCTTTCCTGAGGCCTGAGATTCAACTACATGACCTACCTCTGGACTCAGGTGAAATGGCCTTCAGTCCTACAATGGATATAATTCTCTCTGTTTACTTGGCTAGCTTGTCCTTGTTTATACTTGACACTAAAATTCTTAACAAAAAGTAAGCCCATAGATATGCCCCAGGGGCCTCTTTTCTGTGAATCACATTATTCCTGACCTCCCTTCCCCAGTCTAGAGCAAGCCAGAGGGACTAAGTAACAGGAGACATAGTGGGGTTTGTAGTAAAGAAATATGTCATTTTTAATATAAGAGAAAACAATTAGGACCTCCGTATTCCCTGCTAGCTATACTCTCAGCTTTAGGTCAGTGACTTACACATGGTAGGTACTACTAAATTATCTGTTCAACTGAATATAAGTATACTGACTGAATTTCATGTCTCAAACTAATGTCCAACACTAAGCATCATAATTCATGGGGTATTGTTAGAGACATTCGCAGTGAATGAAGGATGAGAAAATGTTAGATGTTTTTCCTATTATCTAATTCTGTCCCAGAAATATTAACCAGTACACTAAGGCGGGGGCAGAGGGGGAGATGAAATAAAATGCTATATAAAGTTCTGAGAAAATAGAATAGTACTTTCCTCTATTCTTCCAGCTAAATAACAACTAAAAACCCTTGAACACAAGAAGACTCTGAAAAGTGGAGAGAAAATGCAGACTGGCTAGGGACCCTGGGGATGACTACCATGTCATCCCAAAGGAACAATATGGTAGTAAGTTCTCTGTGCTTTCTTTTTGCCTTAAATATTCAAGATCTGTAGCTAAAGAAAGTGCAACCTAGAAACAACAAACAAACAAACAAAAAAGACTCCAACAAAGCTCTTCTCTTTCTAGCCAAAGGACCAGGAAAGAGACTAGGAAGACAGAAGACATAAAATTCTTAGATAATAACTGTTCTACTCCAGCCAAATGTTATACAAAAAACCTGTGGCCTCACCTACCATCAAAGGTTGAGGGGAGAGCCTAGACTTCCACCCTCAGAGGCTCTAATGAGGTGCCACAAATTCCCTATCAGGGCAGTGCCACAGAAGGCTGACTAGGGGGCTGTGATTTCCACCCACATCCTGCAATAATAAGGCACTCTTCACTCTCTTCATAAGAGTGGTGTTAGAGACCTAAAGTGTCAGACTTTCACCACTGCCCAGAGGTAATGAGGCTACCCCACCCTTCTCACCCTGTAGAAAGTAATAATGTGACACTCTTATCCCTCCCACATAGGACTGTGTCAGCAGAGGCCTAGAAGGAGCCAGAGTGCCCACCCCCAACCAGCGATAATGATGAGCCTTTCTCCTCCCACCTGTCAACAGAGGTCAAATCTGAATCTGGACTTCTACTACTGCCTGGCAGTAATGAGACAGCACCTACTTTTTGTTGCTGGTGCAGTGTCACAAGAAATTAGCTAAAACAGAAGGTTTAAATAAGACCCAGATTCTCCTAATATGCAAATTTCCAAGTTTCAATTTTAAAAAATCACTAATCATACCAAGAACCAAGAAAATCTTAACTTGAATGAAAAAAAGACAATCAATAGATACCGACAGCAAGGCAACAAAGATGCTAGAGTTATGTGAAAAAGATTTCAAAGCAGTCATTATAAAATGTTTTAGCAAGCAATTATGAAAAACTTGACACAAATGAAAAAAATAGAAAAATTTCAGCAAATAATAGAAGATATGAAGAAGAAGCAAGTGGAAATTTCAAAACCAAAAATACAATAACTGAAATAGGCTCAACATGGAGGAGGTAGTGGAGGAAGGGCAGAAGAAAGAATCAGTATACTTGAAGTTAGAACGATAGAAATGACCTAATCTGACAACAGAGAGAAAACAAACTTTTATAAAAAATGAATAGAGCCTGGGACTACAACAAAACATCTAACACGCATGCCAATCAGAATTTCAGTGGGAGATGAAAATGAGAGTACGGCCAAAAAGTAGTCAAGATATAATGGTTTAAAATTCTCCAAACTTGGGGGAGACATAAATCCATAGATTGAAGAAACTTAATATTCCAAATAGAATAAACCCAAAGAAATCCACATTAAGTAACATCATAGTCAAACTTCTTAAGGATAAAGGTAAAGAATTTATTTCCAAAGAAATGCAAAAATGTTTTTCAATTAAGTGAAAAGCATTTTTTTTATTTTAATCATTATTCAAGTACAGTTTCTATCCTTTACTCCCATTCCAGCCCACTCACCAATCCCTCCCCTCCACCCTCCCATTTCCAACCACCCTAGTTTTTGTCCATGTGTCCTTTATATTTGTTCCTGTAAACCCTTCCAATCTTCCCTGAAATTCCCTCCCCTCTCCCTTCTGGTCACTGTCAGCCTGTCCTCTATTTCAGTGTCTTTTCCTATATTTGGTTTGTTTCTTTGTTTTGTTGTTTAGGTTCCTGTTAAAGGCAAGATCATATGGTATTTGTCTTTCACTGCCTGGCTTATTTCACTTAGCATAATGCTATCCAGTTCCATCCATGCTCTTGTAAAGGGTAGGAGCTCCTTATTTCTTTCTGCTGCATAGAATTCCATTGTGTAACTGTACCATAGTTTTTTGATCCATTCATTTACTGATGGGCACCTAGGTTGCTTCTAGCACTTAGCTATTGTAAATTATGCTGCTATGAACATTGGGGTGCATAGGTTCTTTTGGGCTGGTGTTTCAGGGTCCTTAGGATATAGTCCCAGCAGTGGAATAGTACACTATCATGTCATCTGCAAACACTCACAGTTTTGTTTCTTCCTTTCTGATTTGGATGCATTTTATTTTCTTTTCTTGTCTAATTGCTGTGGATAAAACTTCTGTACTATATTGAATAGAAGTGGTGAGAGTGGACAGCCTTGTCTTGTTCCTGATCTTAGTGAAAAAGATTTTAGTTTTTACCCATTGAGTATGATGTTGGCTGTAGGTCTCTCATATATGGCCTTTATTATGTTGAGGAATGCTCCCTCTATTCCCACTTTGCTAAGTGTTTTTATCATAAATGGGTGCTGTACCTTATCAAATGCTTTTCCGCATCTATTGATATGATCATGTGATTTTTGTCTTTGCTTTTGTTTATGT
>CM052550.1:31702333-31717127 GCA_028533065.1 Trachops cirrhosus | reverse complement strand
CAAGTGTTGGAGAGGCTGTGTAGAAAAGGGAACCCTAGTGCACTGTTGGTGGGATTGCAGATTGGTACAACCACTAGGGAAAACAGTATGGAACTTCCTCAGAAAACTAAAAATGTATCTGCCTTTTGACCCAGCAATTCCACTGCTAGGATTATATCCTACAAACCCTGAAACACCAATCCAAAAGAACCTATGCACCCCAATGTTCATAGCAGCACAATTTACAATAGCTAAGTGCTGGAAGCAACCTAGGTGCCCATCAGTAAATGAATGGATCAAAAAACTATGATACATTTACACAATGGAGTTCTATGCAGCAGAAAGAAATAAGGAGCTCCTACCCTTTGTGACACCTACTATATTAGCCACTATATCAAGCCTGGGAGATGTAGCAGCTCTATGTAATTCATAGAAACAAACACAGGAGGCTGTCAAAATGAGGATACAAAGAATCATGGCCCAAATGAAACAACATATCAAAATGCCAGAAAAAGAACTAAAGAAAGCGAAGAAAAACAATCTATCGGATGTAGAGTTCAAAACACTGGTTATAAGGATGCTCAAGGAACTTAGTAAGGATCTCAACAGCATTAAAAACACTCAGGAACAAGGGATACACTAATTGAAATAACAATTTGCAGGGAAACAGCATTAGAGTGGATGAAGCCAATAATCAAATTAGCAATTTGGAACATAAGGAAACAAAAAACAACCAATCAGAACAGCAAGAAGAAAAAAGAATCCAAAAAAATGAGGATAGTGTAAGAAGCCTCTGGGATAACCGTAAGCATGCCAAGATTCTTATCACAGGGGTGATGGAAAAAGAGAAAGAACAAGAAATTGAAAACTTATTTGAAAAAACAATGAAAGACAAATTCTCTAACTTAGTGAATAAAATAGATATGCAATTCCAGGGAGCATAGAGTCCCAAACAAGATGGACCCAAAGAGGACAACATCAAGACACATAATAATTAAAATGCCAAAGGTTAAAGATAAAGAGAGAATCTTAAAAGCAGCAAGAGAAAAGCCGTTAGTTACCTACAAGGGAACTCCCATAAGACTATCAGTTGATTTCACAAAAGAAATTTTGCAGGCTACAAAGGATTGGCAATAAATATTCAAAGTGACGAAAAGCAAATACCTACAACCTAGATTATTCTACACAGCAAAGCTGTCATTTAGAATTGAAGCATAGATAAAGAGATTCACAGACATGAAAAAGCTAAAGGAGTTCTTCATCACCAAACCAGTACTATATGAAATGTTAAAGGGTCTTCTTTAAGAAGATAAAAAATATGAACAATAAAGTGGTAATAAATGCATATCTATCAACAATTAAATCTAAAAAACAAAATAAACAAACAAGCAGAACAGAAACAAAATAATAGATGCAGAGAATATTTTGAAAGTTGCCAGTTGGGTGGGAGTCAGGGGGATCAGCTAAAAAGGTGAAGGTATTAAGAAGTGCAAGTTGGTAATTACAGAATAGTCATGGGGATGTAAAGTACAGCATAGACAATAGAGTAGCCTAAGAACAGAAAAATATGACCCATGGACATGGACAACAGCGTGGGGATTGCCTAAAGGAGTGGGGTGTGCTGGGTGAAGGGGAAAGGGGGGGAAAACTTGGATCAACTGTAATAGCATAACCAATAAAATATCATTTTTAAAGTATAATTTATTGATTATGCTATTACAGTTGTCCCATTTTTTCCTCCCCTTTATTCTCCTCCATCCTGAACTCCCCCTCCCAGAATTCCCCACCCTTAGTTCATGTCCATGGGTCATACATGTAAGTTCTTTGACTTCTCCATTTCCTATACTACTCTTAATATCCCCCTGTCTATTTTTGCCTATCATTTATGCTTCTTATTCCCTGTACCTTTTCCTCTGTTCTCCCCCTCCCCTTCCCCACTGATTACCCTCCATGTGATCTCCATTTCTGTGATTCTGCTCCTGTTCTAGTTGTTTGCTTAGTTTGTTTTTGTTTTGTTTAGGTTCATTTGTTGATAGTTGTGAGTTTGTTGTCATTTTACTGTTCATATTTTTTATCTTCCTTTTCTTAGATAAGTCCCTTTAACATTTCATATAATAAGGGCTTGGTGATGATGAACTCCTTTAACTTGACCTGATCTGGGAAGCACTTTATCTGCCCTTGCATTCTACATGATAGCCTTGCTGGAGAGAGTAATCTTAGATATAGGTCCTTGCCTTTCATGACTTCCAGCCCCTTCTCACTGTAAGGGTTTTTGTTTGTTTTTGAGAAATCAGCTGATGGCCTAATGGGAACTTCTTTGGAGGTAACCATCTCCTTTTCTCTTACTGCTTTTAAGGTTCTCTCTTTACTTTTAATCTTGGGTAATGTAATTATGATGTGCCTTGGTGTGTGCTTCCCTGGGTCCAACTTCTCTGGGACTGTCTGAGCTGCCTGGACTTTCTGGAAGTCTGTTTCCTTTGGCAGATTGGGGAAGTACTCCTTCATTATTTTTTCAAATAAGTTTTTAATTCCTTGCTCTTCCTCTTCTCCTTCTGGCACCCCTATGCTTCAGGTGTTGGAATGTTTACAGTTTTACAGAGGTTCCTAAGCCTCTTCTCATTTTTTGAATTCTTGTTTCTTCACTCTGTTCTGGTTGAATGTTTATTTCTTCCTTCTGCTCCAAATCATTGATTTGAGTCCAGGTTTCCTTCCCTTCACTGTTGGTTCCCTGTACATTTTTCTTTATTTCACTTTACAAAGCCTTCACTTTTTCCTCTATTTTGCAACCATATTCAACCCTTTCTGTGAGCATCCTGATTTCCAGTGTTTTAAACTCTGCAACTGATAGGTTTGCTATCTCTTCATTGCTTAGTTCTTTTTCAGAGTTTTGATCTGTTTTTTAATCTGGGTCATATTTCTTTGTTTCAGCACTCCTATTATGTTGTAAGGGGTAGAGCCTCAAGTATTCACCCAAGTGCAGCAACCCATGTCACTGCATTGTGGCGCAGTTTGGATGAATGTTTCTTCTTTAATTCCTTGGTTGTCAGACTTCCATACATTTCAACTTTCTGGTAGTTCTGATTGTTTTCTGTTTTAAATTTGTTGTTGTCCTACTCTTGGTTGTGCAAGGAGGCAGAGTGTATCTACCTATGCCTCCATCCTGGCTGGAAGTTCGCTAATTTAAAAAAAAAGAACAAAGAAAAAGCAAGTCACAGAATGGGAGAAATATTTCATAACACATATCTGACAAAGGACTTGTATCCAGAAGATACATGAAAAACATCTTATGTATCAATAATAAAATGACAAGCCAATTGAAAGAAATATAAGCAAAAGACTTAAATAGTAGGTCACTCCAGACTGGTGGTACAAGGGGGATAAATAGTAATGGGAATAAATACAATAAAAATAAAAAATAAAATAAAATAAAACATAACTAAAAACTGGCAGAGTGGAATATTATTGGCTGTAAGCTGATGAGAATATGCTAATTTTAGGTAATTTATTTAAAAATTTTTACTAGAACACATTGCCTCAACACATTCCTAAGCAATTCAAGTCACAAGAAAATAAATTATTATTTTTCCACTATCAGGTCCCTTAGTTTTATCTATAAAGAAGATCAGCCATTTACACAGGTCAAGCTGACAGTTAACTTGCCTGATAACTGACCGATTATCCCTTTCCTTAACAGCTCCATCTCACCCCCCATTTTAATCCCATCTCTCCTGACTGCTGGAGCCTGCTCCAAGCTCTCTTTCAACACCTTTAACTCTTCCTGAACACAGCTGAGAGACTAATCTTCCCAAAACAACAACAGTGGTTCCTCATATTCAATATTGCCCAAATAGCAGAAATTCTTAAAACAAGAAGAAAGTTAAGACATATTTCAGTTTAAGAAGAAAAACGTATTTAAAAAATAAACACAAAGTTGCCCTGGTCAGGTAGCTCAGTTGGTTAGAGCATTGTCCTGATACACCAAGGTTGTGTATCAATCCCCGTTCAGGACACATGCAAGTATCAACCAGTGAATACATAAATAAGTGGAACAACAAATCAAAGTTTCTCTCTCTTCCTTCTTCTCTCTCTATAATTTCTTCCTTTCTCTCTCAATCAATAAATTTTTAAATAAATACATTATTTTTATATAAATAAACCACCAACAAACACAAAGCAATGCTAGAAAAAGCTGCCTCCAGAGGTAGCAAGTTCTGTGTCACTAGATATGTTCAAATACATGGGAACCTGAACCTGTGAGACCTACACCAACTACAGAATTATGATTCTGTATTTTTCCCCTGGTTGTCTTCCCTTCTAACTGGCACTCCAAATGGCCCTCTAAATCTAACTCCAACCTCTAACTTCAAGGCAGCCCTGTCCATACAGGGCCCTCACTGCCTCATGCACGTCTTACATCTGCTGCTTTTCTTACTTGGATGATTTTTCCCCTCCCTTCTGAAAAAAATAGTAAAAAGATATGCACCCCTATATCCATTGCAGCATTATTTACAATAACCAAATAACTAACACAAGGAAGGAACCTAGGTGTCCATCAGTTGACAAATGGATAAAGAAGATGTGGTACATACATGTAATATAGTATTCCTGGGCCATAAAGAAGAAATTCTTGCCACCCACAACAACATGAATGGACCTGGAGCGTATTATGTGAAATGAAATGAGTCAAAGAAAAACAAATACCACATGATTTCACTTATATGTGGAATCTAAAAAACAAAATAATAAAACTGAAACAAACTCATAGATACAAAGAAGAAAACTGATGGTTAGCAGATAGATAGGTGGTTGGGGATGGGAGTGGGTAAGAAAGGTGAAAGGGATTAAGAAGTACAAATTGCCAGTCATAAAAATAGTCACAAGAATGTAAAGTGCAGCTTAGGGAATTTACTTAATATTGTAATATTATTAGATTTACTGGGGTGATCACTTCATAACATATGTAAATGTCTAATCACTACATGTACCCCTGAAACTAATATAACATTGTATGTCAATTATAATTGAAAACTAAATTTTAAAAAATGTAAATGGAGTATATATTTCAGTTAAATGGCAAAGAATGTTAGACTATGTATAAAAGCAATACTCAACTACATATCCACTATATGTTGCCAATAAAAGGCACTTTAAATATAAAATAAATTGTTCTTGAAAGTAAAAGTGTGGCAAAACATATACCATGTAAATAGTAAGCTTAAGGAGGCTGCCATGGCTATTTTAATATCAGTAAAGTAGACTTCAAGACAGTACTACTAGAGATAAAGAGCAATATTTTGTAATAAAGGAGCAACTCATCAAAAAAATATAATTATCCAAAATATGTATGCATTTAATAACAGAGCTTCAAAATTCATGAAGCCAAAAATGACAGAAGGGAGAAATTGACTATACAATAATTAATTTGAAAGTTTATAAGATAAACTACAAAACTTTTACAGAAAACATAAGAAAAAACCTTTGTAACCTAAAGTACACTGTGATATTGTAATTTATAATAAGCAATATTTATTTGGTCCAGAGCACTAAAACCCTTGGAAGTACCTGTAATGAGAGCAATTGTTATGTTAATGAGGTGGCTTGGAAAGTTCCCTAGGGATAGGGACTAGTTGCCAGAAAAAGTAAGCAAGTAATTACAGTGTTGGAACTTTCAGTCCCATCCTGACCTCCGACCTCCAACCTCCAACCTCTGACCTCTGGGAGGGTAGAGGGACTAGAAGTGGAATCAATCCCCAGTGGCCAGTGATTTAATCAATTATACCCATGTAATAAAGTCCATAAAACCCAAAAGGACAGGGTTCAGAGAACTTCCTGGTTCAGAACCAGAATACGTCCACATGCCACCATGCCAAGCCCAAGTTCCATGAGGACAGAGGCTCCTTTGTTTAGGACCTTGCCCTATGAATCTCTTCATCTGGCTACTGATTCGTATCCTTTTGTATCCTTTGTAATAAACCAGTAATCTAGTAAGGAAATGGGTTTCCTGAGTTCTATGAGCCACTCTAGCAAATGAGTTGAACCCAAGGAGAAGGTCATGATAACATCTAATGTGTAGCCAGCCAGTCAGAATTACAGGTAACAACCTCGACTTTCAACTGGCATCTGAATTTTGCTCTAGCAAATTAATCAAACCCAGGGAAGGGGTCATGGGAACCTCCAACTTGTAGCTAGCTGAGTCAGTCAGGAGCACAGGTAGCAACCTGGGCTTGCAATTGGCATCTGAAGTGGAGAGCAGTCTTGTGGGACAGAGCCCTTAACCTGTGGGATGTGATGCTCTTTGGGGGTAGATAGTGTCAGAATTGAGTTAAATGGAGCATTGATTGGTGGTATGAGAAACAATCCTCCTACATTGGTTTTTAAGGTACAGAACAAATACAGGCAAAAATTTATTAGACAGACAACAAAAAGCACTAACCAGAAGAAAAATAACATGCACTTCATCAAAATTCAAAATCTCTTCTAACTAAAAGATTGAATTCTTTCCTCACAAGATTGAGAACAAAACAAGGATGTCAGCTCTTATCAGTTCTATTTAACACAGTACTGGAGGTTCTGGCGAGGGAATTTAGACAAGAAAAAGAAATAAAAGGTATCCAGAATGAAAGGTAGAACTAAAATTATTGAGGCCCAATATATTTATTCTCAGATGATATAATTTTATATAGAGAAAATCCTATAGAATCTACTTTTTAAAAAAACTACAACTAATAACTGAGTACAGCAAGTCAGCAGCATAGAAGATCAATATACAAAAACCAGTTGTACTCCTATATGCGAGTGATGAACATCTTAAATAAAACTAAGAAAGCAGTTCCATTCACAATAGTATCAAAAAGAATAGAGTTCTGGCCAAGATGGAGGCACAGGTAGAAACCCTTCACTTCCTCACACAACCAGAGGAGGATAACAACCAAGCTAAAATCAATAAACAACCAGAAGTGCCAGAAAATCAAACTGCATGGAACTCCAACAACCACGGAATTAAAGAAACAGTCAAACAGAACAACCAGACTAGTAAGGCAGGAGACGGATTGAAACTGCAGTGAAGCAGCAGAGGCGCAAACCATGTGGGCGCGGCTGGCTGTGGAGAGGTGGCTGGCTGTGTGGGAAGGGCTGACTTAAAGGGAAACTGAGACTCAAAGCTGGCTGCGGACTACGGCAGTTGCCCCGGTGGGAGAAACCCCCAGTCTCAAAAGAGAGTTCATTGAAAAGTAGGCTAGAGATGAGCAGGCAAGCTGCATTGTTCCTTCTCTGGCCCCTCTCCCACAGGCAGCCCCACAGTGCAAGGAGGGTTGCCCTGCCTGGGTGAGAATACCTAAGGTCCTGCCCCCTCACAACTTATCATGGGCCCAGAGCAAAGAAATAGGGCTAAAATGACAGAACAGAGCAAAACCTCAGAAAGAGAGCTAAGCAAAGAGGATATAGCCAACCTATCTGATGGAGAATTTAAAGACCTGGTAGTCAAAATGCTCACAGAACTGATTGAGCTTGGTCAAAAAATGAAAGAACAAGTGAAAGATACCCAAAATGAAATAAAGCAAAATATTCAGGGAACCAACAGTGACAGGAAGGAAACCAGGAGTCAAATCAACGATTTGGAACAAAAGGAAGAAATAAACATCCAACTGGAATAGAATGAAGAATCAAGAATTCAAAAAAGTGGAGACAGTCTTACAAACATCTGGGATAACCTGAAATGTTCCAATATCTGAATTATAGGGATGCCAGGAGAAGAGGAAGACCAAGAAATTGAAAACTTATTTGAACAAATAATGAAGGAAAACTTCCCCAATCTGGCAAAGGAAATAGACTTCCAGGAAGTCCAGGAAGCCCAGAGACTCCCAAAGAAGTTGGACCTAAAGAAGCACACTCTAAGGCACATCATCATTAAGTTACAAAAGATTAAAGATTAAGAGGGAATCTTAAATACAGCAAGAGAAAAGGAGAGAGTTAAATACAAAGGAGTTCCCATAAGGCTATCAGCTGATTTCTCAAAAGAAACCTTGCAGGCAAGAAGGGGCTGGAAAGAAGTATTCCAAGTCATGAAAGGAAAGGACCTACACCCAAGATTACTCTCTCCAGCAAAGCTTTCATTTAGAATGGAAGGGCAGATAAAGTGCTTCCCAGATCAGGTAACGTTAAAGTTCATCATCACCAAGCCCTTATTATATGAAACGTTAAAGGGACTTATCTAAGGAAAGGAAGATAAAAAATATGAACAGTAAAATGACAACAAACTCACAACTATCAACAAATGAACCTAAGATAATAAAAGAAAGAGAAACAACAAAAACAAAAACTAAGCAAACAACTACAACAGGAACAGAATCAGAGAAATGAAAATCACATGGAGGATTAGCAGTGGGGAGGGGGAGGGGAGGAATAAGGGGAAAAAGGTACAGGGAAGAAGAAGCATAATTGGTAGGCATAAAATAGATGGGGAGAGGTCAAAAATTATAGGAAACAGAACTCAAAGAACTTATATGTACAACCCATGGACATGAACTAAGGTGGGGGGATGCTGGAGGGTTGGGAGATGGAGGAGGGGGGAGGTAAAGGGGGAAAAATTTGAAAAACTGTAATAGCATAATCAATAAAATATACTTTAAAAAGAATATAATAATTGGGAATAAGTTTAACAAAAGAAGTGTACAGATTACACTCAAACAACAAAACATTGCTGGAGAAAATTAAAGAAGATCTAAACAAATGAAGTGATACTACAGCCTCATGAATTAAAAAACTCAATATTGTTAACATGGCAGTTTTGTACCATCTGATCTAAGGTTCAACGCAATCCTTGTCAAAATCCCACTTGGCTTTTTTTTTTGCAGCAGATATTGACTAGCTTATCTAAAATTCATGTGGAAAAGCAAAGGACACATCATAGCTGAAACAATCTGGAAAAAGAACAAAGTTGGAGGACTTACACATCCCAATTCCATAGTTTACTACAAAGCTACCGTAAGCAAGAGAGTGTGGTACTGGCATAACAATAGACATTTATATCAATGAAAGACAATCAGGAATTCAGAAATAAACCTTTACACTCACAGCCAACTGATTTTTGAAGAGGGTACCAACACAATTCAATGGGGGAGTGAGCAGTCTTTCAACAAATGGTGCTGGGGCAGGTAGATAGCCATACGCAAAAGTATGTATTTGGACACTTCACACCATACACAAAATTTAACTCCTAATGGATCAAGACCTAAATGTGAGAACTAAAACTACAAAACTCTTAAAAGAAATCATAGGTGTAAACCTTAATGACTTTTGTCAGGCAATGAGTTCTTATATGTGATACACATAAAAAACATGAGATAAAGAAAAAACTGATAAATTCAACTTCATTACTCCCTCTAGTGGATCTAAAATATAATGCATTTATAACTATTTGATCTCTTTTGAAAAATAGTAAAATAAATTTCTATGGCAATCACTCTTATCAGTGGCCATTTTAACAGTCACCATGATGGATTAATTCTGACAAAAAGGGGCATGAGGGCATTTTCAGGGGTGAGAGAAATGACCTGTGAGCTTGAGTGTGGTGGTGGTTTCACAACTGTGCCAATTAATCAAAACCAATTTATCTGAAGACTTTTAATTGTGCTTTTCACCATATGTAAATTTTACCTCAATAAAAATTTTATTTTATAAAGCAGTCACTCTGAGGACTGACATGCGAGGACGGGAAGATGAGCCCAGTGGTGCGCTTTTCATTGCAAGCCCTTCGGTACTTCTTAAAATTTATAAAAGCATGTATATAAATTACTTTAAATTCTTTATGTTTTGAAAAATAAAACATTCAAATTTGAAGCTTCTTGGTCTCATTGCTTCATGGAAGACAGAGATGAGAAGAAGTCTCCTGTGTGGGGGTGTTCATTTACCCACCCAGTTGGAGCACTGACTGGGGAGACCACCAGGAGGTCCGGGCCGGGTCTCCAGTAAGAAGACTCTTCAAAGCCAAAGTAGAAAGTTGTAATCATTTATTCCCTGTTGTGAGGCTACTGTACCAAACACATAATCTCTAAAAGAAATGAAAGTCAGAATCTCAAAAGCTTCCATTTTTTAAAATGCTAAAGCTTATTTGCATATCAAAATTGCCTCAGGACAGTAAGCAGAATTAGAAAATTAAGGAATTACATTTAAAAGGGAGAGAAAGAAGTAGCACAAATGTGTGAACATATAGAACACTTCTCTCTGTCACCAAAAAGCTGGCTTCAAGTTTAAATCAACCACCCCAGCAACACTCATAAACGAAGAGCAAGACTTACAATTTCATGGCTCTTGAATTTAGATAATTCTATTACCACAAATTTATTTACTAAATTAATGACAAATCTTTTTCATTAAAAATAGACATCTGTACAGCATTACTCCCTCTAGTGGATATAAAATATAACCACATTTATAACGATTTCATCTTTTTTATTTCCAGAGGGTTGGGGGGGAACAGTAGTAAAAGAAATTTTCATAGCAATCACTGTGCTCAGTGGTTACCTTCACCATCACTACAGTGACTTAATTTTGCTTTCCTGTATAGTGAGCTTTTTTCTACTCCCTTTAAGAAAAGGTACTTAACATTTGTCTGAATGATTAACCACTCATAAATCAGAAAATGACAGACATTTCAAACATTACTCATGAGGGTAAAAATTTGAAAACAATTCAAGGTTGCACTATACTCAACCTAAAACATAAATATTTTAAACATTTCACAGTCACTTTAGTAAAACACAACCTAAAGGGCCATTTCAACAGCTCATTTACCACGTGTCACAGCAAAGTATTCAAAATTGGGGTAGCAATCATTTTTTCATAAGTAATAATTCAAGCTTTATATCTACTAATTTTTATAAAGTAAAATTTCAAATATAATCTAACTATTCATTAGACCCTCCAATCTCACATGCTGTGTAGAAGTTTTCTGGGAACATTTTGTCATGCCATGGCTACATTTTGCATTTGGGGACATATAGAGTTGACCTTTGAACAATGTGGAGGTTAGAGATGCCACTACCCCCACCCTGTAGTTGAAAATCTGCTTATAAGTTTTGATTCCACAAAAACTTAGTAAGAACCTACTGTTGACCAGAAGCCTTTCTGATAACATAAACCAGTCAATTAACACACATTTTGTAAGTTATATGTATTATATAGTATATTCTAACAAAAAAGCAAGCTAGAGAAAAGAAAATATTATTAAGAAAATCATAAGCAAGAGAAAATACATTTATGGAATTGTATGTATTTATTGAAAAAATCTGCATATAAGTGGACCTGTGCCATCAAATCCTTATTGTCAAGGGTCAACTGTATGCACCCTATAAGTAACACACGACATGGCTTAGTGGGCATGACTTCCACTTCTAGACTACTGAGTTAGCTGCCGCTCAATTCGTCACAGATGTCACAACTAGGAAACAGGCACTTTAAAGGGAGCAAAGATAATGACATTCAGTTGAGCTCATCTCTGTAGCCTGTTTCAAGAAAATGTTAATAACTAGACAGCAAGCCCAGTGATTACATGATTTGGTATAAGTTTTTCTATTGCAAATAACTGAATGGAGTTTCACATAGCTTTTCAAAATGAAGAATTTGAAATGGCAACATATCTTAGAAATGTGGGCTCTTACAGAAGTGAATTTAGGTAAAATACTGATGACAAGGTTTCATATGCCTAGGAAGTAACATTTAACAGGAGACAGAGAGACACATTTCCCACCAAAATCGAATGCCACTGCCATCAACCCCACAGAGGCTCGGCTACCTAAAATGGAAATGAAAATATAATGTATGGAAATATTCTCTTAGAAAAACTCCTTAAGGCTTCACATGTATTAATGTATTAGTTTGCAAACATTAAGATCAAAGCCAAAGCAACAAATGCATCCTAAAAAGTTTTTCATCAGATTTTTATTAACGATATACAAGTAGCAGGGCATAAAAAATTAATAGGCTCAAGCCTTGAAATGTCAAACTCAATGATCTCTCACCATGCTCACCTCCTTTGCTTTTTGTTTCAAACTTGCTGGCTCTGGGTCTTCTTGCCTTGAGCAACTCCACATGGTTAAAAATGGAGAAAGAAAGGTTAACAGATGGTTTAAAAGCCCCTCATCTGTTGCAGTAAGCTAAAAAATAGCAGAGGAAGGAGAAGAGGATCCAAGGTGTCAAACACACAAAGGCTTAAATTTGTAGATGTGTAATTTCAAGCCTTTAGGCTTACCCAATAAACTGTTAAATATTCAGTTTTAAATATAATCTACTGTAACTTCGAAAAAAATCAACCCACCTCACTTATAATATTGCTACCTCTTAAGGTTTAAAACAAGTTCCTATTGTTTTTAAGTATTGCAGATGCTGTCCACTGAGTCCTTCTATTCTTATTAGGCCCCTAAACTATAATCCTCAATGCACACTTCCCATTTCCTGGTTCCTCAAATATCCTGCAGTGCCAATCTGTCAGTCCTCATATTTCTTGGACAATGAGATCAACCCTTAATTGCTAACAGATCTTTGTGCAGCCATCACAGAAACATGCCAGCAACACATGGCGGGATTCCCTCCTTCCATGCTGTTTAGCATGTGCTGTCATACTTAAGGCCTAGAGAGTTGTGTGAAGAAAATACAAATTAAAAATATCCACCTTAAAAAGACAAGAGACAACAAATCTGGTGAGAATGTGGAGGAAAGGGAACCCTTGAAGACTATTGGTGAGATTGGTGCAGCCTCTGTGGAAACAGGATGGAGAGGTTGCTTTTCCATCTCTATAATCTGCACCAGATTCCCCTAGTTATGAGATCTTCCAGTTGGCAACACCTGCTTGTCTATCACTCCCTCCTTCTTGCCATCACCACTGCCTCCCTGCTTTGCAGTATGAAGCTGGTGGGAAGAAGAATAAAATATAAAGAGAGGGGTAAAGAGGAAAAATAAGAAACAAGGTCATCATCTGAACATGAGGAAGGGAAAGGGTGTTAAAGATTGGGGGCAAGAAAAGGCATAAAACAGGGGTCTTGGAGAGTGGCAGAGAGAAACAACTAGGGAAATGGATTCCTATTGTTGAGGGGTGCAAGAGCCCGCTTAAGATTTGTGATCATAAAATTAAAGTAGGGCCAAGTTAGTGTGATAATGGGTGAGGAGGAGGGACAAAGGAGCAGGAGTGTTCTGAGGAGAGAGTGTGGTCACGGATTCCACACTCATAGGCAGCTGTGTTTCTAGTTTCCTGAAAAGGGATTTAGATCAAACGGGAAGAGAGACTGTCTACAGGAGTAGAATTGTGGTAAGTCTTTGCTACCCTCTTTATATTTTTCAGCATTTTATTAAGATTTTACAAAGAGTTTGTACATATTTCATTTTAGAAACAGAGAAAAACAATAAAGCTATTTCAAAACTAAATTAAAAAGTTAAACATCTAGCAAAATGAGGTTTTAATAGGAAAGAAAGCAACCAACCCAATTTCCTGTAGAAAAATAGCTGCCCTAAATTTGGATGCTTCCTTGACTATTAATTTTGATATTAATGATAACTTTCTACAACAGGAAAAAAAACTAATGGATCACTTGGGGAAAATAAGAAAAGCACGGTACTGGAAAAACACACCAAAAACAAATCTGCAAAGCCACTGAAAACATAACAGGATGTCAGAGGACCCGTGTGTCCTCTTTGAGGATTTCCAGCTGAAATGGTTGGAGAGGAAGAATTCTCTGCCAGATGAATCTATGAAAAACTACACTGGAAGATGAGGAACGCCTTGGAAAGGCTGGTGATGCTGCTCTTTGGAACCCTCTGCAAGGGCTACATCTGTTTCCTGTTGTGTGCAGCCCCACTCTGCTCTACGGAGGCTAGCGCAGAGGGCCCACAGCCCCTTCTGTGTCATACAGCAGGATGAGCAAAGGTCTGCTATGGGATGGGATGGGGTCTTCCCAACTTTCTGGGCCCCAAAGGCCAGTAAGGTGAGGGAGGCCTACTTGCCCTGGGCAATTGTTCCAGCTGGTGGCTGGTGCTCTTGAAAGGCCCTCTCTGTCAGTGGCAGTTGTTCATCTAAAAACTAAATCTTCCTAAAGCATCTGTGTCGCTGGGACTCAACATCCACAGATTGGGTCAAGAAGGACCCAGCTGTAAGCTTGGGACGGGGGTGGGGGTGGGGGGAAGGCTGGTGAGTGTACACAGACATACCACATTTTAGTTTGATTTCACTAAATCTCAGCTTTTAGTTCTTGGAAGACACGGGGAAGGAACTGAACCAAAGATCCTTGGCCTCCTCCTACTTTAAATTTAAATTACCATGAAATTAATTTAGTTTTACTATTACACTTTTACTGTGAGTCCTGAGCCAAGGACATTCTTATATAAAAGTTTTTTGTAGATGCCATATTTTGTATGCCTGAATAATACTGATATTCGGGGAAACCTATTAATATTTTGTAAAATGGCATGTCTGGTATGGATGGCATTTGCCTTTTTCTAGGGGAAAAGAACATAATTCTAAAAAGTATTAGAAATTCTACTGGGTGGACTGCAAAGGCGTGACAGACACACTAATCCCAATTGGTTGAGTTCTTAAGGAATGGCAAACTGTTTGAAAAGATAATTTTTTATATAATTGAAAATTAGAGAGGTGGGTTTTAAGACTCAAAAAAAGGAACAAAGAGAGAGGGAGAGAGGCAAAGAGGAAGGAAGGAAGGAAGGAAGGAAGGAAGGAAGGAAGGAAGGAAGGAAGGAAGGAAGGGAGGGAGGGAGGGAGGGAGGGAGGGAGGGAGGGAGGGAGGGAGGGAGGGAGGGAGGGAGGGAGGGA
>CM052550.1:31672352-31702233 GCA_028533065.1 Trachops cirrhosus | reverse complement strand
ACTGGGATTTTATGACAGTCAAGTGCAGTACATTCCACAATGATTGCTTATTTCAGATACTTGCCAACTTTATGAGGTTTGCAAAAGTGAAGAGAAACTGTGCTTTGCCTGACCTCATTTAAGAACAGGAACACACATTCTTTTAGTTTGAAACCCTGAGTATTCACGCTTTAATCTTTCAAACTCCCACCTTCCCAGAGCACCTCAGCTTTCATCAGTGCTTTTCTCATAGTCATGCCTCTTATAGTTTTATAATTTTTAAAAAAGGTAATATTAGAAGAGTTTAAGGCATTGGTATCCGTTTTCCATTAAAAGTGTCAAAACTCCTGATTCTGTGCTATAGTCTCTACCATGCCCACAGTTTCAATTTTAAACCCATTTTTCCCCTTCTGATGACAGAACTTCACCCATGGCACTATTACCTTATAACTTTCATTTTTAATTAAAGAAGGTAAATTGGCAACAGAAAACACTTTGCTTTCACATTAGCTTTGTTCATAAAAGGTGAAAGTTAAAAGCAGTATACCTGTGGATAAAATCTATTTCCAAGCTCCAGTTTCTCCTTTACCTCATGAAGGCATTGAGTTAAAGGCCTTCTGTTTAAGGCATTGAGTTTGTCTATGCTTATGACAATCTCAAAAGAAACAAGGAGAGTTGAAAATGTTTCAAATCAACTATTTTGGCTGATTACTAGTCTCAAAACCAGAATAGATATTTCTATTTTGGCAAAGGTTTCACAATTCTGAAGATACTTTGCAAAATGATACCTAGATAATTAGTAAAGATAAGCAACCAAAATACAAAGAAATTGAAATAAATATAATTTGAAGGAACAAAAAGAAAACAACAGAATAATAGGCCTGTAAAAAATATATCAATAAATATATTAAATGTAAATAGTCTAAATACACCATTTAAAAAAACAGATATTGTGCCCTGGCCGGGTGGCCCAGTTGGTTGGAGCATGGTCACATACACCAAAAAGATTGCAGGTTCAATTCCTAGTCAGGGCATATACCTAGGTTGTGTGTTTGATCCCTAGTTGGGGCACATACTAGAGATACCCAATTGATATTTCTCTATCTCTGTCTCTCTCTCTCTTCCCCACTTCCTCTCTCTCTAAAATCAATAAACATATCCTCAGGTGAGAATTAAAAAAATTAAAAATAGGTGTTGTAGAATGAATAAAAATGATCAATATGCTGTTCATAAGAAACTCACTTCAAATACAAAATATTGGTAAGTTAGAGGTAGAAAAAGATATACCATAATAACACTCATCAAAAGAAGGCTAGAATGGCTATATTAAAATTAGACAAAGTAGATCTTGGATCAAAAAATTACCTTAGATAGAAAGAGACATTGCATAATAATGGGGTCAACTTACCAAGAAAACATAGCAAGCCCAAATGTGTATACACCTAACAACAGAGCTTCAAAATACATGAAGCAAAAACGGAAAGGAAAAACAGATAAATCTACAATTATAATTGGAGGCTGCAACACTTTTCTCTCAGTAATTGATAGAATTTGTAAACAGAAAATCAGCAATAACATAGGAGAGCTCATCAACACCAATAACTGATTGGATCTAAATCAACACTTACAGAATGTTTTACCTAAGGACAGCAGAACACATTCTTTTCATGTGTACAGGGAACATTCAACAAGTCGGTCCACATCCTGGGTCATAAAATACATCTTAAATTTAAAAGCATTAAAATTATGTAGACTATAGTCTCTGACTATAACTGAATTAAACTAGAATGCAATACAGGCATACCTCAGATATTATGGGTGTGATTCCAGAACACCACAATAAAGCGAGTATCACAATAAAGTAAGTCACATGACTTTTTTGGTTTCTCACTGCATTTAAAAGTTATATTTATACCATACTGAAGTATATAAGTGTGCAATAGCATTATGTCTAAAAAAGACAATTATTATTAAAAAAGATGCTAACCATCACCTACACTGTTACAACAGTAACACCAAAGATAACTGATCACAGGTAACCATAACAAATATAATAATAATAAAGGAGTTTGGAATATTGTGAGAATTATCAAAATGTGACAGAGAAGCACCAGTGAAACAGATGCTCTTGAAAAAACAGCACTGATAGTTTGGCTCAATGCAGGGTTGACACAACCTTCAATTTGTAAAAAACACAATGTCTGTGAAGCACAATAAAACAAAGCACAATATAACAAGATATGCCTTTAATGAAAAAATAACAGGAAAATTACCTTCTCTAATCTTGGAAATTAAATAATAGGCTTCCAAATGGCCCATGGGTCAAAGAGAAAATCACAAAATAAAATGCAAAATATTATTTTTCTTAAATAATGTTTAAGCAACATTAGGAAGAAGGCAAGGATGTCCACTCTCACCACTTCTATTCAAAATTATACGGGAGATTGTAGCCTGGGTCATTAGACAATAAAATACAATAAAAAGCATTCATGTTAGAAAGGAAGAAGTAAAACTATCTCTATTTGTAGATGACATAATTTTATATCTAGAAAATGCTAAGTAATCCACCAGAAAATTATTAGAAACAAGTTCATCAAGATACAAGGTCAATGCACAGATTCAATTGCATTTTTATCCTCTAGCAATAAACAATTCAAAAATGAATTAAGAAAACAATCCTATTTACAATACCATCAAAAAATGTATAAAATATTTAGAAAGAAATTGAACAAATGTAATGCAAAACTTAAACTCTGAAAGCTACAAAACATTATTGAAAGAAATTTAAAAAGACAAATAAGTGGACATACATCCCATGTCCATGGATTATAAAACAATATTTAAGTCTTATATATTAATGTTAATAAATTTAATATTTAATATGTGAGATGGCAACACTTCCCAAATTGGTCTACAGATTCAACACAATCCCCATCAAAATTCCAGCTAGACTCTATGCAAAAACTGATAACCTAATTCTAAACTTCATATGGAAATTTAAGAGATCTAGAATATTCAAAACAATCTTGAAAAAAAAAACAAAATTGGACACTTCCCGCTTTCTGACCTACAAAGGAGTGGTAATCAAGACAATGTGTTACTGGCATAAGGACAGACATATAGATCAGTGGAATACACTGAGAGTCCAGAAATAAAACCTGAAATTTACAGTCAATTTATTTTCAATAAGGTGCCAAAACAATCCAATAGGGAAAGAATAGACTTTTCAACAAATTTTGCTGACACAACTGGATAATCACATGTAAAAGAATGAAAATAGACCCCTATCTCACATCATGCAAAAGAATGGCTCAAAATGAATCAAAGACCTAAACTTAAGACCTAAAACTACAACACTCTTACAAGAAAACATAGGTGTAGATCTTCATGACCTTAGGCAATGGTTTCTTGGATATGAAGCCATCAAAAGCACAAGTGACAAACAAAAAAGAATAAATAAACTAGGCTTCATCAAAATTAAAAACTTATGTGCAGCAAAGGACATGATTAAGAAGGTAAAAACATAATGCAAGAGTGGAAGAAAATATATGTATCAGGTAAGTACTCATACCTAGAATATATAAAGAACTTTTACAACTCAACAAAAACAAATGAAGTTATTTCTCTTTTGAAAAGTCTCCTGTGTCCTGGCTAGTGTGGCTCAGTGGATTGAGTGCTGGCCTGTGAACCAAAGTGTAACTGGTTCAATTCCCAGTCAGGGCATATGTCTGGGTTGGGGGTTGGGTCCCCACTTGGGGGCACATGAGAGGCACCAAACATTGATGTTTTTCTCCATCTCTTTCTCACTCCCTTCCCCTCTCTTTCAAATAAGTAAATAAAATCTCTAAAAACAAAATAAAAATAAAAAGTTAAAATGAAAGAATTAGTTCAAAAACAGACAAGACAATAAAAAGCGCTAAGGTGATAAAAATTAATGCAACTTCTCCTTCAATTTCTGTTTATTAATTAAATATATACAGACCAAATAAACAAGCATGCAAAAATTTAGTTAAATAAATACAATCAATGTAAAAAAAAGTTAAAATTATAATTTGAAAATATACATCTACATTTACTCTGAAAATCTCACTAAATTGCAGTGAAATTATTTTCTTTTTAAAAAAAGAGAGAGAAACCCACAAGAAGAGGAATAATAACAGAATAGACACTAACTAACTTTTGGGAGGTAGAAAACAGGTAGGAGAATTGACTAAGACACAAGAAATCCAAGTCCTAAACTGAGAACTGACCTAATCTACACTTTGCTGCTTTCAAACTCCTTCTGTTTGTAAATCCTATCCATTTTCCAAGAACTTCCTCCTTTTGGACATTATCAATATTACATCCCACCCTCATTCATTCTAAAATCCTACCTCTGTAATAATAATAATAATAGTAATTAGTAGTAGTAGTAGTAGTAGCCACTACCACCTATGCAACCCTTACAAAGTGCCCCAGTGTAATTCTTGTTTTTTCTTTTTCTTGTTTTTTCTTTTTTTATTTTAACTATTGTTCAAGTACAATTGTCTATCTTTTACTCCCATCCAAGCTCACCCACCCAGCCCTCCCCACCTCCCTCTCATTTCCACCTGCCCCTAGTTTTTGTCCATGTGTCCTTTATACTTGTTCCTGTAAACCCTTCCCCTTTTCCACTGAAATTCCCTCCCCTCTCCCCTCTGAACACTGTCAGCCTGTTCTCTATTTCAGTGTCTTTGGCTATATTTGGCTTGTTTTTTTGTTTTGTTGATTAGGTTCCTGTTAAAGGTGAGATCATATGGTATTTGTCTTTCACCTCCTGGCTTATTTCGCTTAGCATAATGCTTTCCAGTTCCATCCATGCTCTTGCAAAGGGCAGGAGCTCCTTATTTCTTTCTGCTGCATAGAATTCCATTGTGTAAATGTACCATAGTTTTTTGATCCATTCATTTACTGATGGGCACCTAGGCTGCTTCCAGCACTTGGCTATTGTAAATGATGCTGCTATGAACATTGTAGTGAATAGGTTCTTTTGGATTGGTGTTTCAGGGTTTGTAGGATATAATCCTAGCAGTGGAATTGTTGGGTCAAAACGCAGTAATTCTGAGTGTTTATGAAATGAACAGATTTCGGCCCAGGCCAGTGTGGCTCAGTTGGATGGAGCCTAATCAAAATATTGCAGGTTTGATTTCCTATCAGGGCACATACCCAGGTTGCAGGTTCAGGCCAGAAATACAATCTGGGCACATACAATCCCCAGTCTGTATGCGTACAGGAGCTAACCAATTCATGCTTCTTTCTTGTATAGATGTTTCTCTCTCTCTATCTCTATCTCTATCTCTATCTATCTCTATCTCTATCTCTATCTCTATCTCTATCTCTATCTCTATCTCTATCCCTCTCTTAAAAGCAATGATAAAATGTCCTTGAGTGAGGATTAAAAACAATTAATAGACTTTGGCATTTCATGGTTCTCAAATTGTTTCTTATTGTTCAGTATTATTTCCCCAGTTTCTAAGAATAGAATTTCTGTTTCATACAGCTCTAAAATTTTTCACAGCACCAGACTCCAAATAGGTACCTAAATTGACTCAGTTCATAGACTACCCACCTACTGATCTTCATTAGTGCCAATTAGCCAATGTCCAATTGGCAAACAAAATAAAGGGAGTATGCCTCTGTTGCCATTTTAGGCCTTGCCTCCAAAAAATTTGCTAGTTGTCCTGAATGACAGCAGGTGGCATCTTAGAGACCCATCTATCCATCTACTACTGCAGGGTGACCTGCCTAGTTTAGCATTTAGCAATCAGACTTCTAAATAGCAATGAACCCCATGCTGAGTAGGCAACAGATGAAAAAAAAAAAGATGTCTTTTATGGCACTTCATGATAATGGCTTTATTGCCAAAAGCCATATTAGCAGAAGATGGAAGATGCAATTTATAGAATCTCCTAAATGTCTGTCTGTTCAACAACAGCCTGTTCATGCCCAAGAAGAGATTGGCGCCTGTGGAAAACCTATTTGAAGGACAACCCACAATGCTACTTGCTCTGCCAAGTGAAAGAATTCACATTCTTTTATTTTTCAAGCCAAAAGGGGGCAAAACTAACCAAATGAATTAGTGCACCCTGTTCTAAACTTCATAGTCAAATTGAAACATTGAGGATTGGAAGTGCCCCGCTCACTGTGATGATCTAAAAGTCACTTAAGACAATTCAGAGAAATGCCAGAAAAACTTCCCTCTTTTTGAGACAAAAGCAGATGGAAAACTGCTAAAATGGCTCAAGTATGTGGCACTTTTATAACATTTATGTGACTCTTGAAAAAAAATCAGCTTTAATTGACTTCTTGCCTCCCATGTCCTAGTTCTGTCAAAACCTCTTCTGCTCTTTCAGGGACTTACATCAGAGGACAGACCACTTTTGAATACATTCTACCTTTAATGACTATGATTCAGAAATGATGTGCTTCTTCCCAGTCCTTGCCAAAAAGACAAGGGAGAAAGGCAACAAAAGGAAAAATTATAAATAAAATCTATTTCTAAGATGGCATTGAAACCAAAGAGGACTTAACACTGTTTTTGTCAAGTGGCCTAGCAGAGCCTCCAGTTCCCTGTATGACCTGAGAATTTTCACTAATCCCCCCTCATTTCATATTATCTCCATATGAAGAATAAGGAAGTTAATATACTGCTACCTCAAATACCAAATCAGAGTTGAAGGAGGCCTTGATACTTGCCTTATTTATACATGAGATACTTTCAAAGGTATGTTGTGAAAATAAATCAGAGTTCTCTAATTCTTCGAAGGTGTAAGTAATGGGTTAAAAACAAACAAACAAAAAATCTTGCACCTTCATTATGCACAAATTTGACCTTGGGTTAACCTTCTAGCTCTGTAGCCCCTCCCTCCCCCCAATACTTGATTGAGTACCTGGAATGTCAGCTTGCTCCCTGGTTGGGGAAGGGAGGCAAAGAGATTTGCTCCCTGCAGTGTGTAAATAGTGCTGAGTGTGCTTGGTTTGGGTCTTGCGGGTCTGAAAGTCTGGCTAGAACTTAGAAAATCCCCCAAGAAGGGGCTTAATAGAACAAAATCACTATGCAATTTTTCTAAGATATGGGTATATTTTGGTCGATTTATCACTACTTTTACTTCTTTTTTAATCTTTCAATTATAAAATAAACATTATTATTTAAGAAAAGAAAACATTATAACTACCACAAAGTCAAGAAATATAAATGTACCAGTGACCCCTGAAATGGTTGTCCCAGTGACAACTGCCTCCTACTTTCCAAAGCAACCAATATTCTGGGGTGTTTTACAGCAATTACTTCTTTGCTTTTCATGTATGAGTGATTTTATTACCAAGTGTGTGCCCTTAGTGTATACCCTGTCTTGCCCTTTTAAAAAATTTAATATGCCTTTTAGGTCTTCCTTAATTTTACATGTGTGGGGTCAATGGACATGGCCCTTCTGCCTCCCATGACTGAGGTCTGATCAGGGGCCTGGTCAGAAGGAATGTGTATTGTTTTGGAAATGTCTTGTAACTTTCTCCTTATCACCTTTTGGGAGCAGCTTCCTGTGCGGTGACTGTGTCTTCACCTTTTCTTTACACTGAGGTAATGTAGTTTAGACTCATATATAGGACACATGCCACCTCTATCTGGGACCCCTTAAAACAAATCTCAGACAATATGGGGTTGTGGTTCTGCTTTGCTGACTAGCTGCCATCAGAGCTCCCTATAACATGAGTAATTAAGGAAATGTCTATTCCACCTAGTCCTCCTTGTGGATTTTGAACAGTAAAGATCCCCAGGCTTGACCTCCTGCATTACACAGGTTCCTATCCATCTCTTTCTTTCCATTACAATTTATCTGTCAAAAACCTGGGGCATTTGGCTTGTAGATTTCTCATAGCCAGATGGATACTCATGTTGTAATTGAACATGTTCCTCTGCATTTCTTGCAAATTGGCTGCTGGCTCGGATATCCAACCCATTGGCCCACTAGCCACATGGCAGCCCAGGATAGTTATGAATGTGGCCCAACACAAAATCATAAATTTACTTAAAACCTTTTTCTTTTTTTCCTCATCAGTTTTCATTTGTGTTTGTGTATTTAATGTATGGCCCAAAACAACTCTTCTTCTTCCAGTGTGGCCTAGAGACACCAAAAGTTTGGATGCCCCTACTCTAGAGGCTGGATAAGACTCAGGTGCAATCCCTTTAGTAATACCATAGTTGGTTTTGAGGTCTTTCATTAAGAGACACATAAAGTCTGATGACCTCCCTTTGTGTGATGAGAGCAACTGTCAAAACACAATGCCTAAATATTATAATTCTATCATTTCTTTTTTATTTATTAGCTGGAAGAGTTTTATAAAGAGATGTATTCCCTCTCTTACAGTTTGGTTGCCATTGGCCTAGATCAAGAAAAAGCAGGATAAATGTTTGAATCTGTCTCTTTATTACCCATTCCAAGATAATATATTAGATCCTGATCATTCTCTGAAGATGACCAATTGCATTTGTATTTATACTCATGGATTTAAACATATTTTGATGTTTTGACCCATTACAAATAGTTTTTTTTATTGTAGTTCAAATGGTGCCAAATTTATCCAATAAAATTTTTTAATTAGCTCCTAAATAGACACAGAGAACATACTGATGGTTGCCAGAGAGGAGTGGGAGATGAGGGACTGTATGAAAAAGATGGGATTAAGAAGAACAAATTGGTAGTTACAATATAGTCATGGGGGTGTAAAATACAGCATAGGGAATATAGTCAATAATATAATAGCTATGTATGGTGCCAGGTGGGGTACTGGAAATATTGGGGTGGGGAGGAACTTTGGAAATTATGATTATCTAACCATTATGCTGTATACCTGAATTCATACAAAATACTATTGATGTAAACTGTAATTGAAAAATATTTTTTAAAGAAGTATGTAAAAATAAAATTAGCTCCTGAGTGCTTTTGATGTGACCTTATAGTCTCTAGTAGCTTCCTCACTATTTGGTATGACAAGATGTTTCCATTCATCTTGTACATTTTCTGCCCCAGACCTGGAATCACCCATTTCTCCAAGAGCCCTGTTTTCCTTTGGTGAGAAATGATATTACAAGGTTATAATCTGGGCACTGGGGATACTCATTGCTAGATAGGCCTTTTCATCAGAACTCAAAATATACATACATATATACATACATGCATACATATATAACATTTTTTAAAAATAAAATGGCTTATGAGTTCATACTGATAACTCCTCATTTAAACTCAAAACTACTATTTTTTAACACAATCTCGTCTGTGTTACATCGATGTCTGAGCTCCCTGGTTCTCTAAAACATGAGATAATTAGAATATCTCATAATCATTCATTTACTTTATCCCACATTAAACACACAATGGTCACAGATTAAAAATACTACCACCCCCAACCTAATTACTGAGAACAGTTAAAAAATATCTTGTATATATTCTCTCCTTTCTTCAAAATATTACATGTTATTGATTGTGCTATTACAGTTTTCCCATTTTCTCCCCTTTATTCCCCCCACCCTGCACACTCCCTTTCACCCACATTCCACACACCCCCCTTAGTTCATGTCCATGGTTCACACATATACACTCTTTGGCTTCTCCGTTTCCTATACTATTCTTAACCTCCTCCTGTCTATTTTTTACCTACCATTTACTCCACTTATTCCCTGTACCTTTCCCCCCATTCCCCCTCTCTCCTTCCCCACTGATAACCCCACTGATCACAGAAATGTGATCCCCATTTCTATGATTCTGTTCCTGTTCTAATTGTTTGCTTAGTTTGTTTTTGTTTTTTAGTTTCAGTTGTTGATAGTTGCGAGTTTGTTCCCATTTTACTGTTACATGTTACTCTTTTTCCAAGATAAGTCCCTTTAACATTTCATATGATAAGGACTTGGTGATGATGAACTCCTTTAACTTGACTTTATCTGGGAAGCACTTTATCTGCCTTTCCATTCTAAATGATAGATTTGCTGGATAGAATAATCTTGGGTGTAAGTCCTTGCCTTTCATGACTTGGAGTACTTCTTTCCAGCCCCTTCTTGCCTGTAAGGTTTCTTTTGAGAAATCAGCTGCTAGTCTTATGGGAATTCCTTTGTAGGTAACTGCCTCCTTTTCTCTTGCTGCTTTTAAGTTTCTCTCATCTTTAATCTTGAGCAATGTGATTATGATGTGCCTTGGTGTGTGCTTCCTTGGGTCCATCTTCTTTGGGATTCTGTGAGTTTCCTGGACTTCCTAGAAATCTATTTCCTTTGCCATGTTGGGAAAGTTCTCCTTCATTATTTTTGCAAATAAGTTTTCAATTTCTGCTCTTCCTCTTCTCCTTCTGGCACCCCTATGATTCAAATGCTGGAATGTTGAAGGTTGTCCTGGAGGTTCCTACACCTCTCCTCATTTTTCTGAATTCTTGTTTCTGCATTCTGTTCTGGATGACTGTTTATTTCTTCTTGTCCAAACCATTGATTTGACTCCTGGTTTCCTTCCCATCATTGTTGGTTCCCTGTGTATTTTCCTTTATTTCACTTTTTAGAACCTTCACTTTTTCCTCTATTTTGTGACCATATTCAACCAATTCTGTGAGCATCCTGATTACCAGTGTTTTGAACTGTGCATCTGATACGTTGGCTATCTTTTCATCACTTAGTTGTATTTTTTCTGGAGCTTTGATCTGTTCTTTCATTTGGAACTTTCTTTGTCTTGCATGCCTGTTACATAGTAAGGGGCAGAGCCTTAGGTATTGCCAGGGTGGGGTATGTGAGGGAGGGGTCCAAGAGGGAACAATGCCACTTGCTCACCTCTCTGCTGGCGTGAGTCACTTCTGCTGCTACCCACAAGCAAATTGGGCCCTTCTGCTGCTGATTCCCAGGTGGATGGTTCTGTGAATGTTGTCAGTCCTTGTGGGTCTCTCCAATGAACTCTCCTGTGAGGCTCAGAGTTTCTTCCACTGCCTTAATCCCCACAGGATTTTACAGTCAGAAGTTTTGAGGCTCTCTTTCCCCATGCTGGAACCCTGGGTTCCATGGTCTGTCTTGCTCCCCAGTTGTTCCTCCCGGTTTATTTGCACGCAAATGTGGGACCACCCAATCCCCCAGCCGCTGCCTTGCTGTGAGTCCTTACCACTCAGCTGCCCATTTCTGCCCCTCCTACTGATCTGGATTAATATTTCTTCTTTGACTCCTCAGTTGTCAGACTTCCATAGAGTTCAATTTTCTGTCAGTTCTGGTTGTTTTTTGTTTTTAAATTTGGTGTTGTTCTTCTTTTGGTTGTGGAAGGAGGTACAGTGTATCTACCTATACTTCCACCTTGGCCAGAAGTCTCCTTTTCTCCCCTTTTTTAATAGTTGTATGATATTGACAGTGTCAGAGCACACAGCCATTATATACCATACCCTCTTCCTTTTACCCTATAAAGATCTATAAATAATCATATATTTAAGTGTTCACCAACAGTCCTTATATAGGTGTCTTTCTAGTCATTTTGATTGTCCAGAGCTATTTCTCTAGTAGATTCTTCAAAAAGTGTTCATGGAAGCATTTTCTGATTCATTGTAAATTGATAACAGTAATCTTTACACTTTAGGCTCAGTTTTCCTGGGCCTCATAAAATCTTTGGCTCATATTTTCTCTCCTTGAGTATCTTAAACATAATAATCCATTTTTCTGACTTTCCCTTATAATTCACTTGTTCTACTTTCTTAGGTAGCCAAAAGGAATTTTCATTCAAGTTCAATTATTTTACCAAATATGTCTTGGTGTTGGTCATTCTGGAATAACATCCATTCTTGATCAATAGTCTCAATGACCTCTTTCAATGTACCTTTTCAAATACTTTTTAATATCAGGAAACTTTTCTAAAATGTCTGTTCTTTCCCTTGCATTAGTCCTCCCATTGAGGTATTTTGATTACTTATATGTTAGACCATCTTTGCCTGCCTTCAATATTTGTTAGTTCCTCTAAAATATAGTGTCTTCATTTATTTTTTTAACATTTTCCTCCTTTTAACTATTTCAAGACATTATCTATCACTTTATTTGTGTTTATAGTCTTTCTAGTTTAGTCTTCACTTCTAACATTTTTTTCTTTGATATTTAGAAGGGTTCTGTTACCTTCTTTTTCTAATTTTGATTTAAGAAAATCAAAATTTCACATCTTATATGATTTTGTTAGTGTGCTTTATCTTATTTTGAAATAGAAGGCTACAGTTTGGATTTGTTTTGTGATCATGTCTATGTGTGTTTTTGTTGTCTGAAGGTATGTCATTCGGCCATTTAATCACTCTAAAAATAATAACTTAGTATGGAATTTGCTTGCTTATTTTTATGTGAATTAATTTTCCTGAAATTTTAGAATGGGTGGTGGCTTAGGGTAGCTTTCATCTATTTGTTGGTAGCAAAATAGCACCAGAGGTTAACCAGCAGAGTTAGACCAGACCTCAGTTCAGCAACGTAGGTACTTGAGTTCTGGCTAAGAAAGGATTCAAAGCCAAGACTCAAATACAAGCAAAAGTTTATTTAGAAAATCACAGAGGTAGAAGAAGTGAGCCATGGAAGAAGTGAGGCAGCTAAGCTGTGTGGGCTCAGGCAACCAATTACAGAGGCAAAAGAAGAGCCCTTGAGGCTTAGGAGAAAGAAAACAAAGTACACTTGAAAAGAAGATTCAAGCAGATGTGCTCTGGAGAGTGGGAGTCATGCTGCATTCTTCATCTTGAGGGTTTTAAAGGTGGGGATTTTAAGGGAGGCCTCAGGGGAGGATCTCAGTAGAATATTCATCAGCTTTCCAGTGTCCCTTCAGGGTCATGGTCTTCACCAATTGGTCAGCAACAGGAGGGTCATTAGTCATCGAAGCTGGTCCTGATGCCAGCCATGGCATCAACCCACCTGGCCTTGCTACTTTTCTGGCCTGGAGCTGAAACACAGCTGAGGCCTAGATGTTATCTCTAGTATGACCAAAACTCTGTCTCTGTGGTCAACAGACCAAGGCTCTGCTTCTGAGATCATTTGATGCAGGTTGAAAACTCATGGTCCTGAAGACTAAATGCTTAAGCAACAGGTCATGAGAGGGCTTGTATGGAAGTCATTTGAGGCTATTCTTTGGCCCCTTTGTTCCTCCTCTAAGGGGGTGTACTGAATGACTAGTGACATGCCAGGGGAGGAAAGGTTAGGAGAGGATGTGAACTGCATGACCAGTGACCAGCGATATGTTAGGGGAAGAATGTCACCCCTGGGGCGATGTCCTTGTGTTGCCCATTGCTAGGCACCCAGGGGTTTTCTGCCCTATTGACCCCTTTTGTACCTGGCCTGCCATCCATGTTCTGCTCATGCCTATCTAACTTCCTACTACATATTGGTTTTGGTTTTGCCATTTAGTACTTTATTTTTATGTGTAAATTTGAAAATTAAATCCTTTATTATTATCTTTAATTTAATATGGTCATTCAAACAGCTAATAGGAACACAAGGTACCAGGATGGGTCTACCTCATGCACTTGTGGTGTTAATACAAGAAGTTGGGGTGAACCTAAAACTCCCTAGTATTATTATAGTAGGCACCTAAAAATTGTCCTGCCAATTTTTATCAAAAACCCAGTGTGTGTTTGGTGACACATTTGCTTCAGTACCTCTGTAAAAGGCTCACATTTATTTTTCATTAATGTCTTATTTCCACTGCCTGTGTATAAAGGGTAATTTTTTAACTTTAAAAAGATATAATTTATATTCCTTTGTGGACATATGCCACCAACTAAGCAAAGTCAAAATCTGATTTACCAGGGAAGGAACCGGCAGCAGAGCCTAAAAAATATGGATCCCTATTCAGCCTTCCATCTCAAAATTGGCTTCATGCAGGTTGTAGAAAGACTAACACCTTGAACGCTGAGTTTTTTTGGTAGAGAAAGGCACTTCCTATCTCCAACTCCAAAGTTCCTCTGTAAATATCCATATTCCAAGCTGGAAAAACCACTTTCTTAGGCAGAGTAGACTCCAACTGTGACGTAGGGAAAGTCTACTGGAGAAGAAAGGAATGGCCCTCTGTGGTAAAGATGTCAGAGAGACCCATCTTGTCCCAAGTTCCCAAAAGATGGAGCCCACAGCCTCAGAAAGCAGGGCCTGCAGCTGGGTTCATAGGTGGCAGATACGCAGGTCTGCAGGCGGGAGGATTGAAGCAGGGACAGTACATCTGAAGTTGACTGCCTCCTCAGACACAGGCAACTAGATTCCATGGTGCCATCACAGGAGCTTGATAAAATGTGTGTTCCTCAGGACAGAAAGGAGCAAGTTTTACACACAGGCTCCCACCCCCATGAGTTAAGGGTTTCCCTGGAGATGTTATCTCCCTATACTTCAAGTTGCTCATGGGTGAGTGCTGAACAGCAACCACCTGCATTCCTTGCCCCTTCCCCAGGGCAAGAATCCAGGGCTGCAGGGCAGTGCTGACAGGTATCACCTGTACAAACCTGGTGGCTGCTGCGAGTATCTAAACAGGCCAATGCACCAGCAGTGTCCAATACTGCACCCAAGGAAGTGCTCAGCACAGTGAAAGTAAAAAAGATTTTTTAAAAGATTTTATTTATTTATTTATTTATTTATTTATTTATTTATTTATTTATAGAGACAGGGGATGAGAACAAGAAAGAGAGGGAGAGAAACACATGCAAGAGAAACATCAGTTAGCTGCCTCCTACACATCCCCAACCCAGGCATGCTCCTTGACCAGGAATCAAACCCATGACCTTCTGGTTGGAAGGCTGGCACTCAATCTACTGATCCACACCAGGAAGGACTGAAAGTAAAAATTTTCTCAGATGTTCCTCCTCTTATTCTTCAATGATTAATCACTTTCTATAAGAAAATGTGTCTACAGAGTCAGTGACATCAGACTTTTTTTCATTTCCCATGCAGTAAAGGACATGTAAACTGTTATGTAGATGTCAAAGAATACTTTATTAGTCACCTTTACAGAGAGCAAACCTGTCACTGCTCTGATTGGAGATTCCCTTCTCCCAGATCATGGATAACCTGCATGTTTGTGCCAGTGTCTGCTACCTTCAAATCACTTGGGCAGCTCTGCTGCAGATGCCTCAGACCAAGTTCAGCTGCTCCCTGACCTTGCCAAGCAGACAAAGAGCAATTCTTCCTCAGACCAGGGAGACCCAGGAGCAGCTGCCAAGTTCCTCACATTGTATATAAAATGCCAGCAGACTGTCCTCATTTGACAAGCAGCCAGCCTCCCCCAAGACAGCATCAGAAACCATGTTTTTTCAGTATCCTTGAATCAACAATGTCTTAGCTGAATCTCTGTAGCTTCATGTAAGTTTTTAATATTCTTTCACTCTTTAATATCTGCTTCAACCTGGGAGATGTTCTTCTCAAAATACTGTTTTTCTGTCTTTCACCTTACTCGAACATAATGAAAGTGTGCATCTCTCTGACTCTAAGTCATCAGGATTAGTGACCGTGCCTGAACCCTCTCTGCACTGCCAGGACATAGTACATGGAATCACTAAATAAATTTTAGTTAAACAAAAATGTGGTTATGTTTTGTCTTTCTAGTTTTAGAAATATCTGAAGTGTTATTCTCTTTTGGTAACTGCATCTTCAAGGTGTTAATTTTACCCTAGAAAATAGGCTCCCTTTTATAGTCTGGGGTCCTCAGCTTGCTTCATCATTGCACTAAGTCATCACTGGGTTTGGGGTCAGGTGGGCTCATGCCTGGACCTGTGTGTCAAATGACAACAGCCAGCATCTACTGGGTGTTAGACATCACTCTGTCCTTTACATGTTTGAACTCACTTTATGCTCCTAGTAACTCTATAGGTGGATACTATTATCATCTCCCTTGTACAGGTGAGGGAACTGAGCAAGTCTAAGACCTTACTCAAGGTCCCACAGCTAAAAAGTATTATCTCCAGTATATACAGTATTTTTTGGCCATTTCTGCCCTGAGGACTGAATGATGTATCTGCCAAAGCACTCTGTGCTTCTCTTTGACATTGTCTTGGTTCTGCCCTAAACTTGCTTTTCATGACATACCGTGTGCCTTTTTTGAGAAATTAGAGCCACAGAATGATAACAATGGTCTTGCTGACTTAATCATGTGTCTGTCCTTCTGCCCCCTCTCAGGATGGTTCCTCCCAGGTGGGTGGACATGCCAAGATTTTCCTGGGCTAACAGCTGCTCCTACCACACACCCTGTGCAGAACATGATGCAAGACACTTCATGCTCTGGGAGCTTGGAAAGAAGCCCCAAACCCATGAACACAGATACCACAAGATCCGCAGATGAGACATGCTGACATACAAGCAGAGTTCAGAGAAGGGACAGAGCACTATGAGTTGAGTGGGAGGGCTTTCTAGATCACAATTAGGCAGATGGAACAGACAGGAGACAGCATCCCAGGCTGGGAGATCATCTTTGGAAAATATGCACAAATGGGACACAATCGCTGTTGTCATTCTGATTCTGGGCTTGCTGGACTCCTTCTGAGGCAGAAATATTGCTGACAGAGACTCGCACTAGCATTTGGAAAAATACTCAGTAGTTTAGATCAGTGCTTGACAAACTCTGGCTGTTTTTGTGAACACAGTTTTCTTGAACAGCCAGCCAGGCATCATGGCTGCTCTCCCACTACAACAGCAGAGCTGAGTGGTATGAGAGACCAGACGACCCACAAAACTTAAAATATTGACTGTCTGGCCCTTTAAACATAAAAAGTTTACCAACCCCTGATCTAAAATATCAACTCTCCAAAAGAAAATCTAACAAAGCCAACAGATTGGAACGATGAGTGTAAATTTATCTAAAACTTAAAAAGAAATTCAAGATAACCAAGTTAAACACATTCTCAAAAAATATATCAAAGAAGATAATATGGAAAAAACTAATATTATAGATTCAAATGCTACCACTTCCCACATGTTTTGAAAGATCCTAGAGCACACTCTTACCTGCACAAATTCTATGGTTATGGGAACAAGGCTCCCACAGGGTTGGGCTTTTCCATCACCAAATTCACTCTCTCATTCATAGTAATAAATATAAAATATTCAGAGGTCATCTGAATACTATTTGTTAAGCATATGTTAAAAAAAGAAAACACACAGAATCCATAGATGCGAAGTGACTTTAAATAAAAATTCAGTTAAAAATATGTTTAATAGGAATAAAAATAACAACATTAAAATGCATTAAAGCCAAGGTCATCTTAACAAAAATGTCGCTAAGCAGGACAATTCCCTATCTCCTAAAATAATGATTAAAGGAGAATGTGGGTGTGTAAGTACATCAGGTATGTGTAGGACTAGGGGGAAAGTCATGAGGGACACAGAGATGAAAGGCTTGGTAGAAAAAGCCCTGCCTCAGAAGACACAGGCCCTAATCAGAACTCTGCCGGGAATGAGTCGCGTGTCCGAGCACAGGGCACGTGTCCACCCTGAGGCTCAGCTTGTCTGCTGAAGGACTTCTGCTAGAGGATCTCTATGGGCTTTTGCATTTTGAGATTCATGGAAATTAACAGAATATATTTGAGAGCAAGGGAAACCTGATTAACTTAATGGACATAAACAAAGGAAATCCTTTTCTAGCCTTCAGATTTGGGGGGAGGGGACAGTATTTAAATAGACTTTCTATACTTGAAATAATAAAATGACTTCACAAATGACCTAATATTATCTAGACTTCCAAGGACCTTGATATATTGGAGTCTCCCAGATCAGAAAGAAACTATAGAGAAAGAGCAAGAAATAAACACAGAAGTCCCCTGAGAAGAGCAATGCAGTTAAGAAACAGCCTGTGGCCTTAAGCAGCTGTATGATCATCCACTAACGGTGCTCACTTTAAGAGTATGGTACAGAAGCCAGGAGACTGCATGCTGCATTCCCTTCTCAGTGCTCATCAGCAGCAGTAATGAAGGCTGCCCTCCAGGGAAAATTAGAATGAGATTTGGGAAAACAGCACCAAGCACATAATAAAAGAATAGGAAACATGTTCAAGAGGAGCTCAATGTTACCAAAGGAGCAAAGATAATAAAAGGGGGTTGGGAGAGGAGGCTGCTTCTTCCACAGCTCTGTCTCCTAATGGAAAAAACATTCAGATGCACAGATTCCAAAGAGTAATATGAACTAAAAAACTCGGAGCCAGGTGTAGTGTGAGGAAGGTAGTGAGCCCACCAGTGTCCAGAGAGAGAAAGCTGGGGAGCAAGTATGGAGGTGCCTAGAAAGCAGGGCCAGGAGTCAGATCCTGAGATGGTCAGAGATCTGGGTAGGGATGCCATTCAGTGTGTAGTCTGCACCTAAGTGGGTGTATGATCGTCCAGAGGATAGGTTGACCCAGGGCAGGGGAGTGCTTGATATGCCAGGGGAAAGAGCAGCAACTGAGCTGAGTGCCACTGTAGAACCAGTAAGGACCGACCTAGACATCAACCACCAGAACTGATGCCAACAGAGCCATCTGTAACTAGTGCAAGGTGGTGCTGAAAGGCAGGCAGGATTGGGTGGATGAAGAGGAGAGGGAGTGAAGAGGACATGGGACAATGTGTGTGGATGATAATCCCCAGACAAAACTGAGCTAGTTAAGTGAAAAAGAAAGGATCCAGCTTAAAGACAGAAGTGGAATATGCCCTGGCCAGTGTGGCTCAGTTGGTTGGAGCGTCATCTCATAACTGAAGTGTCAAGTTTGATTCCAGTCAGGGCACATACCTAGGTTTTGAGTTCGATCCCCAGTACGGGTGCGTATGATCCCCAATCCAGGCATGTACAGGAGGCAACCAATCTCTGTTTCCCTTTCACATCAGTGTTTCTCTCCCTTCCTCTCTTCTTTCTCTAAAAGCAATGAAAAAAAAAATGTCCTCAGGTAAGGAAACAAAAAAGTGGAACATATAAGAAACAGAAGGGGTGATCTGCAAAAGTATTTTGCAGGTTTTGAGTCAGTATTCACCAGTAGGTCCATTTATTTATTTATTTTTAATCCTACAGTTCTCCTCCTATGTCTTTCTCTGTTACTTTCACACAGAACACGTCCTTCTGACACTCCTGGTCACCAAAGGTCTGGGGGAAGTACATGAAGCAATTTTAGAACACCAGCTGTGTGTCCTGCAATTGAATTCAATTCTGACAATTTTCTACCTGGAGACAGTATCAGATCCCACAGGTAAAGGGTTCAGTCCCTCAAGACAGCCCCCTGCTTCTGCTGCCAATCACAGGTAGTAGGTCCCCAGGTTACTCACAACTTCTGTCCACCTTGGCTAATAATCAGAGGTTCCTATAACCTCCTTTCCTTAGATTTTGTTATTTGCTAGAACAGCTCACAGAGCACAGAAAAGTACTTACTGATGTTTACCAGTTTATTGAAGGATATGATAAAGGATGCAGATGAACACCTAGATGAAGTGATACATAGGGCAAGGTCCCAAGTGCAGGAACTTCTGTCCCTGTGGAATCAGAGTGTGTCATCCTCCCAGTACCTGGATGTGTTCACAAACCTGAGTTTCCAAACCTCCTACTATTGGGATTTTATGGAGGCTTCCTCATGTGGGCATGATTAATTATTAACTGCATTTCCAGCCCCTCTCCCCTCTGGAGGATGGAAGTAGGGAGCTAAAAATCCGAAGTTTCTAATTAGTCTTGGCTTGGTCTTTCTGGTGACCAGTCCCCACCCAGGAGCCATTCAGGAGCCCACCTAGAGTCTCCTCATTAGAAGAGAAAACATTCTTATCACCCAGGAGATTACAAGGATTCCAGGAGCCCTGTGTCAGAAATGTGGTCAAAGACAAATATTAGAACAAGAGATTCTCCTAGCGCTCTTACCACTTAGAAAATTACAAGGGTTTTAGAAGCTCTAATGCCAGGAACTAGGGGCAGATACCAATATATACTTTTTCTATTATCTCAAAGTTGATATAACAATTTATTGGCCAGCATTTTTAAAATTCAATGGAATGGATAAAATAAAACAGGACACAATAGAAAATATCAGAGAACATCCAAATAAGGACTGCTTCCCAAAATGTGTAAGGTAAGTGTGTGTGTGTGTGTGCACACTGAAATGCAATGTAAACTGTGGGGCTCAACAAAAAACTGTGGCACCTCTATGTAAAGAGAAAAGTTGGAGAAGGTGCAAGAGGCCAGGGTGCATGGCATTCAGGTGACAGAGTGTCTTAGAGAGCAACAGCCCCTGTGTTGTTCCAGGAACAAAAGAGAAGAGGATGAAGTATTCTTGCAGGCAAAAACTGAGAGATATGAAATTCCTCCTGGTTCATTTCCTCTTTCTCCCTTCCTCCTACCCTCATATTCTCCCTCCATGACCCCCTCCATCATTAAGGCTTGGTCATGAGGCCAGAAGTGAAGAAGACATAATACCGAAGTTGAAAGTCAAACTGTTCTATTTCTAAGAAATTTTAGGGTGAAGTTATGGGAAGGAAAGCAGGAGATTAACAGGATAAGAAATAGCTGAGCAGCCAATGGCCTGGAGGACCCAGCCCAGGAACAACTGTGGTGGAGCCATGTAACTGGAAGGATTTGTGGATGAACTTGGAATACAATGTCTGAACATGTCAGCAAATCCCAGTGATGACAAGGCCATGGTGCAGTGCCTAAAGGGAGTGAGGGGGAAGGTGAGCAGAACCAAGGGTCAAGATGCTGGACAGGTTGCATGCTGAAGGACTCCAGGATGGTTGCAAGGCTCGGAGTGGTGAGACTGTGAGCCAGATGCTCAAGATCTTGGTGAACAAAGCCATGGGCCTCCACCTCCCTGGATAATAAAATTGCTGCCCCCTGCCCCTGGCTAGTGTAAAAGGGTGGCAGTCCCTGAGGAGTACAGAGGCAGATAAGACTCCAGGGTTCTCACAGGCCCTTGGGCAGCTTTACAAATAATTCCCCCATTTTTAGGCCCACCTTCAACCTTCAACTACAGGCTGCTTTATTCCTAAACCCTTGTGAGATTTTGTGGTATCAATTGGGAAGCTTCTTGGCTTTTCCACCACCAGCTTGGGCTACAGCTTTCTTCTGTCTACTAAATAAGTTCCCTCTCATCCATGTGCTTTCTAGCTTCCAAAATGTTGCTTGGGTTTCTTTTTGTCTTTGAGGGCTTTTCTTTTTTAAAAAAAATCATTTTACTCTTCTTTTGGTAGAGTTTTGGAGGGACCAAAATAAATCATGAGTTTAATCCACTTTCTTTACCCCTGACTTAATTTTTGTAATTGTAAAAAATAATAATACCATATTTCCACACACAAAAATATGAACAACATTCCCCAGCCTCCTGCCCCAGGGCAGACTGATGGAGTGGGCTAAGGGGTGTCATGCAGACAATTTGCCCAGAGCCCAGCACAGCCTCTTAGCCAAACCCCAATTGTGTCTCTCAAAGAAAGTTACCACCCCCAGTCCCAGGAAGGAAGTAGCCAAATTCTTCCATGAACATCATGGTAGTAGAACCCTCATCCATTAGAATAAAACATTTTAAAACAGAGTTTCACTGTAATGCACAGATACAAAAACATAATAATGATTTAAGAAAATGGTTTCATGAGAAAATGTAATTCATTCATGATTAAATAAAATGCCATCTAGTTAATCCTTCCTAAAGTTTTGATTGCAATAAGGCACATGTGCAAAGAGTAGTTTCAGTTTTTCACCATCACATTCAGAAACCAGAAGTGTAATAAGAGAGGGAAGCACAGAATTGTGGGACTCCAGAGGTGGAAAAACTTTAGCTACCGTTATGGTCTGAAGTTTGTTTCTCTCCCCAGATTCATATGTTGACATCATAGTCCCCAATGTGATGCTATTAGGAAGTGAGGCCTTCTGGAGGTGATTAAATTATGAGGGTGGAGCCTTCATGAATAAAATTTGTGTCCTTAAAAAAGACTTCTCTTGCTCTTTATACCATATGAGAACAGTGAGAAGATGCCATCTATGAAACAGGAAGCAGCTCTCACCAGACACTGAATCTGCTGGAGCCTTGATCTTAGACCTCTTGGCATGCAGAACTGTGAAAACTAGATGTTTTTTGTTTAAGACACCCAGTCTATGGTATTTTATAGTAGCCCAAATGGACTAAGACAGAGATTGGCACTAGAAGTAGGGGTGATGCTGTAATATATACATAAAAATGTGAAAGTAGTTTTGGGGTTGGGTATGTTAGAGGTAAAAGCTAAAAGAGTTTACAGGTGCATGACAGATGAAGGTGAAATTGTTGTAAGGGAACTTTTAAAGTTGATTTTAGTGAGAGCTCAGAAAGAAAAAAGGAGAGCTGTGGAGAAAGCCCCTGGCTTCTTGGAGAACACGTAAACAATCACATGTGGAATGCTGGTAGAAATATGAACGGTAAAGACCATACTGATGAGGCCTCAGGAAATGAGGAACGTATCATTGGACAAGGGCAGAAAGACAATTCTTGTTATAAAGCTGAGGCAGGAGATAGAATGGGAAACCCTGAGACACTGCAGCTGGCATCAGTCAGCATCCTGATTTCTGAGAGTCTCCTTGTGACACCTGATAATAACTAGCATTGCAGTTTCCACCCTGAGCGGGCAATCAAGGAGGATTGTGCAAAATTGTATGTGTAGAAGCTTAAGTAAAAAAAACCCTATAAAGCCTATAACTGTTCAGTAGAAGGGAGCCATTCTCTGACCAGAGATGGCCCACTTCCATGTCATGGGAAGTGTACTTTCCTTAATAAATTTCCCACTTGCTTTGCTTTACAATATCTGTGTGGTCAGTCCATTTCTTTGTTCACAACCACCAAGAGCCTGGTCCCCATCTCAGTCTGAACAAAGTGGTAAAGAACTTGGCTAAATTGTATTCAGGTTCTAGTGTTTTGCAGAAGGTAGAACCTGCCAGCGATAAAATTGGGTATTTAGCTGAGGAGATTTCTAAGCAAAGTGTTGAACGAGTGGTTTGTTTCCCCCGACTGCTGAGAGTACAATGTGAGAAAAGAGAAGTGACTTGAAGATGAAGTTGTTAAGCGACAAAGAATTGGAATTTAAAGATCTGGAAAATTCTCAGCCTATCCATATACAAAAATTGAGCAAGTATGTTCAGAAGATAACACTAAGGGTGGGGCTAATTGACAATTTGGTGAGGATATTAGTATTGGTGCAAACCACAGACTTAATCAGCTACCCCCACAGGCAAAATGCCAATTTTAACTAAAGAGGAAGGACAGAAAAGAAGGAAGGTTGTCAGAGTTCTTGGAATTTACAGGACAGGATCATAGAGCTCTGCACCTTCGAACATGCTCCATTCCTGAAGACTAGTAAAGAATGAACTCAGAGGCGATTCAGAGATCATCAGGCCTGCCTCCACAGTTTCAAATGAAGGGGTCCAAAAGTGTGGGGACAGAGTTGCCCAGTGTGGGAGGGGGCTCAACCCATGCCTGGCAGAGCCAATGGGAGCCCAAATTCTGGCCAACAGAGCTGCAAGGTACAATCTCAGCCCCAGCGGGTACAGAAGGTAAGGCCCTGCCCCAGAAGGCCTGGCAGGCAGAACATGGAGCCAAAGAGGGTTACTGTCCACACCATGGAGTTTTTCTTGCTAGGCTTTTAGACTTGCTTGGCACCTGTCTCCTTCCCTCTTTCCTATTTCTCCCTTTTGGAATGGAAATGTCTATCCTAGGTCTGACCCACCACTGTATGTATTCTGGAAGCACATCACTTGCTAGGATTCACAGAATTCACAGAGGAATTCTGCCCCAGGATGAATCATACCTTGAGCTCACATCTAATTTAGGTCATATTCAGATGAGATCTGGGGCTTTTGATTTTAGAATTTATGCTGGAACAAGTTCCGACTTTTGTGGCTATTGGGATGGAATGGATATATTTTTGCATGTGAGAAGGATGTGAATTTTGGAAGGCCAGTGTAGATTGTTACAGACTAAATGTTGGTGTCCCCCCAAAATTAATATGTGAACATACTAAACTCCAATGTAATGGTACTGGGACATGAAGCCCTTGGGAGGGGATTAGGTCATGATGGTAGAGCCTCACGAATGGGATTAGTGCCCTTAGAACACAGGCCATAGAGAGCTGCCCCACTCTTTTCCAGTATGTGAAGACACATGAGGAGATGGCCATCTATGAACTAGGAAGCAGGTTCTCACCAGGTAAGTTGACACCTTGATCACCTTAATCTTGGACTTCTCAACCTCCAGAGCTGTGAGAAATAAATTATTGTTTAAGGTACCAGTATCTGTGTTACAGCAACCCAAATGGACTAAGAGCTGACATTCAGGTCTAATCAGGAGAATTTATCACCTGGGGAGCTTAATAGAAGTGTTCGAGTTGGGGCACCCATGCCCAGACAAACACACCAAGAAAAGGGACCAGGCATGGGCACATTTATCAAACTGCTCAGATGGCTGTGCCAGGCACCAGGCAGCCTTAGGTAAGCACTGCTGGTCTGTCCTCATTCCATTCCTTGTACATGAGCTGAAAACTGGCTCAAAGAATGTATACAGTTCATCAGAGATGTACCCAAGTAGCCCTGGCAGAAAAGGCATTGCAAAACCGGTTGACACATGTTCTGGTTCTTTTTATATTATATTTCATTACTCTTTGATTTACTCATTTATTCTTTCAATAAAAATATATTACTATATTACTACTATCTCCTTATAATGATAGTAATATTTATTGAGTGTTTACTATCTGCCTGGCACTGTTACTGCTTTATAGGTATTTACTTAATTCTTACAACAGTAGCAAGTACTTTTAATATCCCCATTTTACAGATGAAGAAAATAGCACAGAGATTAAGCAACGTGCTTGAGGCCACACAGACAATAAGCACTGGCAGTTAAATATGGCTGCAGAGTCTGGGCTCCTTCATAACTGCCTAAATGTCAACTGCCTTGCCCTGGCCGGGTGGCTCAGCTGGTTGGAGCATTGTCCTGTACACCAAAATGTTGCAGGTTTGATCCCTAATCAGGGCACATATACCTAGGTTGCAGGTTTGATCCCCAATCTGGGTGTGTGAGGGAGGCAACAAACTGATGTCTCTCTTCTCTCCTCTCTCTCCCCACCCACTTCCTCTCTCTGTAAAATCAGTGGACATGCCCTTGGGTGAGGATATAAATGAATGAATGAATGAATGAATGAATGAATAAATAAATAAATAAATAAATATCAACTGCCTTCCAGCTGCTCTGTTTCTAGGCATCATATTTGTAATGAGGTGTAGAGAGAAAGAGAGCATATGCTGGGAGTCAGGTGGCTGGTATTCCAACACAACACAGTTAGGGGGAGGTGGGCAGTGCCACCACAGCAGAGAGGAGAACTCTCATCCCAGAGGTTGGGGCCAGTGAGCTGAGTCATGAATAACAGAAAGTGGGAAGGAGTAATGTAAATTGGGAGAGGAGTATAGGCAGCATAAGTAACAGAGGAATACCAGAGAAGTGTAATGGATTCAAATTTCAGTGTATAGACTTGGGTGGCAAGATGTACCAGGTCCTTTGTGGCGGGGGCGGGGGGGACTTTAATGTCCAGTAGAATCCCCCATTCTTCTAGGTGCAGGAATAATCTTCTTCAATTCAGAGGCTGGGGCCACCTTTGCACTGGGACTATGACTTCAACTGGGGGGGTTCTGTAGAGCCATGGTATGCATCTGCATGAAGGGCAAAGGTGGGGAAACTATCCTTACTCATCACTGTCCACAGTGTTTCTGCTGAGACTGCCCTCTAAGGATCCTTGACCATAGGTCTATGATTTTTCCCATTAGAATATCAACTTGCCTGTCTCATCACATCCTTCCATGACCTTCTAACCTCCTCTAGCTAGAGTTCTTTCTATTCCTCTTCATTGACAATCTTCTCCAAAATCTCTCATCACTGTGCCTCCATTTCTTCCCCTCCCAGTCTCTATTCATCATTCAACACATGGTAACATGGATTCTATTCTTCCAACCCACCCACACTGTTCTGCTAAGATCATCAGAGGGCTTCATGTGGCTAAATCCAATTGATGCTTTTCTCTTCATCCTACCTGATTTCTCAGCTTCCAGGAGCTTCCAACTCTCTCTCTCTCCTGCTTTTTCTTCTGTTCCTTTGATGACATCTATGACTCATCCTTGAGTTTTCTCTCATCTACTTGATTTTACCACCCCCAAATATTTACCCTACCAACAAGTTCTATGAATTCTATTTTCAAAAATTACAGGTCAAGTCCATCAACCTCTTTTCAGTACCACTGCTAACCCTATGGCATAAACTACCATTATCCCTCACTTGGATTAGTGAAACAGCCTCTTCTTTTGTCTCTATGCTTCCACACTTGCCCCCAACATTCACCTCCACAAAGCGTCAAAGTGATCTTCAAAAACAACAAACAAATCTAATTATGGCATTCCCTTTACTAAAATCTTTCACTGGCTTCATGTAGTTGCAGCATGACAGTCCAAACCCTTGGCCTGGCCATACCTAATCTCTGCTCTTCTCACAATGGCTTGCAATCACCATCTTTCCCTCACCTCACCCTAGGCCTTGGCACTCATCGCTCACTCTGCTGCAAGGGCTCTTTCTCCAGATTTTGCCCAGCTATGCCTTTCTCACTCTTTATGTCACAACTCATCTGGCACTTCTTTAATGAGCCACTCCTTGAATCCCAATTTTAAATTCAAGCTTCCTTCTAGAGACTGTTCTAAATCCCTCTATTTTCTTTTCACAGGACTCAACACAATTTCATGATTGTTTGCTTAATATGAGCTGCAGCCACTAGACTCTAAGATCTGGAAGGTCTGGGAACATGTCTGTTTTATACCCAAACTAACAGGGCCCCTTGCTATGTAAAGTTTTAGTAAATATTTGTTGAATGAATAACCTAAATGGCCTAATGGTCTAAAATGAAAATTTTTACATGATAATAATTGACTTTAAATATATACAACAAATCTGGTAACAACCATACTATACCTTCATAGGGGAGAGTAAATAAGCTTAAAATACAGCAATTCCAACGTCTTAGGTGCAAAGTTCTGAAAGTGGGACAGATTTTGGAAAGTACAGGTCCATGGGAAATGGTATGACATTGTTTCCTTGGTGACCACTGAAATATACACTGCTGCCTTCCATGGATGACTAATCCAAACTTCCACACTTGTCCTGTGTCCTCATCCCAGAAAGTCCTTTCTGCTTCATCTTTCTCCATCTACTGTCCCATTTCTTGGCTCCTCTTTACAATAAAAACTGCTAAAAAGAGTTGTCTGCCCTCATTTCTCCCAGGTTGTTTCTCCCATGCTCTCCTACTCTGTTTTATCTCTATACAATCTCAACTTAAAGTAAAAAGAACTTACTTTTCTTAAACTGTTGTGAAGTTGCTAACGTGATGCTTCATCACACTTGAATACTTTAGTGCATAGTTCCTACAAATAAGGACATTCTCATATAAAACCACAATAAAAGAAACATCAAAATAAGAAAATTAACACTGATATGTTACTCCCGTTTAATTCCTGAACTTCACTGAAGCTCAGTCCAATAATATCCTTTGTAACGAAATACATTTGGTTCAGAATCGCATGTTGTATTTAGTTGTTATGTCTTTTTAGTCTCCTGCAGTTTGAATCAGTTCCTTCATCTTTCCTTGACTTCCATGATCTAGATACTTTCAAAGATTATAGGCCAGTTCAAGTGTACGATGCCCATCAACTTGGGTTTGCCTCTTTAGATCTGGGTTATGCATCTCCAGCATAAGTGAGGCGGTGATCATCTCACTGCATCTCACCAAGTACTGTAAGATTTCAGTGTGTCCCTTTACTGGTCGTATTCAGTTTGGTCACTTGATTAAAGGTGTCTACCAGACTTCTATGCTTCAAAGTTACTTTTCCTCTTTATAATTAGTAAGTATTTTGTAGGGAGATACTTTGAAACCTTATTAAACATTCAATTAATTCATTTATCCGTTTATGTGTGAACTCATGGACATCCATTTTCTTCAACTCATTACTCTCATCATTCTGATGCTTCAGCTGTCTCAGATTTGGCCATTGGAAGCCCCTTCAAGATGGTTTCTCTGTCTGTTTGATGTGTCTCCATCATTTTTAAGTACATGCATACTTTCTGGCATATACTCCAGCTTAATCTTATATTTTCCTACCCCAGCCATATGCATGCCTTCATTCTGCTTAGACTCTTACACCCCACACCAACCTAATCCCCATGTGTGGGCACCCTCCTTACCCTGTTAGGCCTCCAGCACCCCATGCCAGTGTGCTCTCCTGCATGAATATCTTTCTAATTTTGCTCAAATTCTGATATCCTGTGTGGGCATCCCTTTCATCCGGTCAGGCTCTAACACACCAGGATGCCTCCTTAAGCAGACAAACTCCTCACCCCACTTAGACTCAGAGCACCCACACTGGCTTATCATCCTGTACAAGTGCCCTCCTCACCCCAATGTTCTCTACCCCAAGCAGGATCATCCATCCACTTTATCCCACCCAGGTTCCAACGCCCTGTGTCTGACCACCACGTCTCACCCTGGATGGCTCCAACACCCCATGCAGGGCACTCCCCCCACCGCAAGGACACCCTTCTTTGTAGACACGAGTGGTACCTACTTTGGGGTACTGGGGTTTCCTACCATGCTGTATGGATGCACACCTTGCTTGGTATTACCCACTTGTTTTTAAACTAATTTTTTCAGGAAGAGAAAGAAAAGAAAGAGGTGGTGGAAGAGGAAAGGATGAGGAAGAGGACAGGCCCATCCTCTTAGAAACCTGCTCTAACCAGACTTTTGCTCCACTGCTCCATCGAAACCCCCTCTGCCAAGGTAACAAGGACTGTCACCATGATCAGTTCTCAGTTTTTATTCAAGAGTGGTCACTCCCCAACTCCTGATACACCTTCTCCAGTTTGAGTTGAGAACACACATTTTCCTGGTCTTCTGTTCACCTCACTGGAAATACCTGTATAAACAAGCCACTGTTCATGAACCTAAGACACTAAAATCCTGAAGTGTGTACAACACTCCTGTATTACAGATTACCAAAAAGGTCACTGCCATGACATATCCACCACAAACATATACAAAGAAATCAGACCCACCTGCTATGGGACCAAAATTAACAATTTTATAGTTATTCATTATAAAGCAATAATCTTCACTAGAGGTCAGAGTTAAAATAATAACCTAACCACTAATCTGCTCCTTAGTTTTAATTAATTTTCTTTACCATGATCATCAGGATTTAGAAACCTGCATAAATGAATGCCAATTTATATCACTGAAATAAAAAAGAAAGGGGCTTTTTGTTTAAAGTGCTTTACTAATTGTTTAACAAAATGAACACTCCTAAAAAAGTTCATGTTAAAATCGTCTCTGCCAAGGTTCAAGTTAGTTTCCCTGACTGCACAAGTATACAGCTGCTGAGAATTAGGGCAAAATTACTTGTTAAATGAACAAAGACAGAGGCTGAAATACAAACATATTTGTGAAGTGTTCATATTTTATCGGCCAAACTGAACTATAGCAAATCATCACATGTCTAAAAAATAAAAAGAATACCATGAGCTGCTCATTTTATATCGATTCAACCTTCTGTTCTTCTTTTTTTTTTTTTTTTTGGTACTATTTTTTTTTATTTTAGTTTATTCATTACAGTTTCTATTCTTTATTCCCATTTCAGCCCACCCACCCATTCCTCCTCTCCTCCCTCCCCTTTCCAACCCCCCTAGTTTAGTCCATGTGTCCTCTATATTTGTTCCTGTAAACCCTTCTCTTCTCCCCTGGAATTCCCTCCCCTCTCCCCTCTGGTCCCTGACTACCTGTCCTCTATTTCAGTGTCTTTTGTTATATTTCATTTGTTTCTTTGTTTTGTAGTTTAGGTTCCTATTAATGGCGAGATCATATGGTATTTGTCTTTCCCTGATGAACATAGACGCTAAAATCC
>CM052550.1:31651768-31671852 GCA_028533065.1 Trachops cirrhosus | reverse complement strand
CCTAGAAGCAGCAAGAAATAAAGAGACAGTAACCTACAAAGGAATCCCCATCAGACTGTCAGCTGATTTCTCAAAAGAGGCCTTACAAGCAAGAAGGGGCTGGAAAGAAGTATTCCAAGTCAGGAAAGGCAATGACCTACATCCAAGATTACTCTATCTAGCAAAGCTTTCATTTAGAATGGAAGGGCAGATAAAGTGCTTCCCAGATAAGGTCAAGTTCAAGGAGTTCATCATCACCAAGCCCTTATTTTATGAAATGTTAAAGGGACTTATCTAAGAAAAAGAAGATCAAAAACATGGATAGTAAAATGACAGTAAACTCACAATTATTAATGACCACACCTAAAACAAAAAGAAATTAAGCAAACAACTAGAACAGGAACAGAACCACAGAAATGAAGATCACATGGAGGGTTAACAACTGGGGAGTGGGAGGAGGAGAGTGGGGGAAAGGTACGGAGAGTAGGTAGCATAGATGGTAGGTAGAACACAGACAGGGGGAGGGCAAGAATAGTAGGGGAAATGTAGAAGCTAAAGAACTTATGACACATGGACATGAACTGAAGGGGGGAATGTGGGTGGGAGAGGGTGTGCAGGGTAGAGGGGAATGAAGGGGGGTAATGGGACAACTGTAATAGCATAATCAATAAAATATATAAAAAAAGAAAAAAAAAGAAAATCCTAAAAAAAAAATGTGCTGTTGAGTTGCTCTGATTAACTTTTAATATCAGATATTATACTTGTTTACTCCAGAATTTCTATTTTGTTCTTTTTATAATTTCTGTCTCTTTATTGTTATTCTTTATTTTGTGAGATAATTTTGATACTTTCCTTTAGTTCTTAAACATAGTTTCCTTTTGTTGTTTGAACACTTTTATTTTTAAAATTATAATTAACACTTTTTTATTATAATTAAGAACCAATATGCAGTTTTATGTAATTTGTAATTCTAGTGTAAAATTAATATTCCTAAATTTAAAAGACCTGATACAATTATTAAAAGTTGCTAGTAACTTCTAGAACCTTTAAGTTACAAGTAGTGATATTTTTAATGCATTGAGCTAGTTATCTACAAACTTTTTTGAGAAATGTACAGTGTATGCTGGAATTTTATTTTATTTATTTTATTTTTTTCCATCACCATTTACATTTATCTCCCCTCTACCTTCTTCCACCTCCATCCACTCCTCCCCGTGGCCCCCAATAAGCACATGTTGTCTGTGTTCATGACTTCTTTCTGTTTTTTTTTCTCTGTTTTGCTCAATTAACTTAAAGTCTTTTTATACTAATAACTGTCAGGGACAGTTTCTATTGATGGCTTCTTTCCCCTGTGTATGGGCCATATGTTCTTATTTCTTTAAATGTTTCTCAACTTTTTTATTGAAAATTAGACATTTTAAATAATGTACTGTGACAACTCTGAACATCAGATTCTCCCCTCTTCCCAAGGTTTGGTATTGATGCTCTTGGTTTTTATTTTTGTTTGTTTAATGACTTCTGAACTGAAAAGTCTACATTCATTGTTGTATTGTGGATATTGAAGTCTCTGCTTAGTTAAATATTTGGTCAAGATAGACATATCCTTAAATCCTGAAACCAATAAGTGTGCTAGTTTAGCTGAAGTGCTCTTTGTACATGTGGGGAATTCCTTCAACACTCAGTAAGGCAATCTGCAACTCTGCCCCAGTCCTCACTTACTGCTTGCAAAGGTCCTTACAGTTAGCCAGAGATGAGGGTATAAGGCCCTCGCAGGGTTTTCCTGAGCATGTGCCCATCCCTGGGCATATGCATGGCCTGCTAGATTCCCAAAAATATTTTGGAACTTTTCAAAGACCCAAAATTTTCTTTTTATGATTTTGGCTAGCTTATTGTTAGCCCTAAATGTTGCCAACCACCTCACGCAGCCTCATTGTCAGACATTCGCCACTCGTTTTACACACCCTCAGAAAAAAGGTTGTTTCTACTGGGCTCCCAGTCAGATTCAAATAAAGACAGCTTTGTGAGTGAGGTCTTTCAAGGAACCACTAGATAACTAAAATAAGAACATTCTTTGGAAATAAGACTTTTGAATCAGCTCCAACTCCATCGGCTCCCTCCAATGGCTGCCAACTACCATTTTTCACCATGATGGCAAACTGTTGGTTTTCAAAGTTACCATGGAGCAAGGAAGGAGGAATGGACCTGAGGCAACTTTCATCACTACAACAGCCACTGTTATTACTGATACTCAGCCATTTTCTTAAAAAAGTTAATGCTCTGTAAACCTCCAGAGTTCTCAAAAAGTTGGTTCTGATCATTTTTCCAGTCTTCTCATCACTTTTTGGGGAACATAGGGTTTTTTGGCTGTCCTTACTCTGCCATTTTCACTGACATTGCCCTCTACTAATTCAGTGTAAAAGACAGTGAAGATCTATCCCTTTATAGGACCCTTTGCCCTCATTTCTGCTGTCACTGTCATATGTGTTGCATCTACATACAGTAAAAGCCCACCAGATAGTGTTATAACTTTGGCTTTTAATCATCATCTCTATTTTAAAGAGCTTAAAGGTAAAGAAATTGCCTACTATATTTATCCAGATATTTCCCATTTACATTGTTCCTTTTTATTCCTGAAGTTCCAGGTTTTTTCTCTGGCTTCATTTCTCTTCTGCCTGAGGAAGTTCTTTAAGTATTTATTTAAAGCAGAACAGCTAGTAACAAATTCCCTTAGTTTTCATTAATCTAAAAATGTTATTGTTTTATCTTCACTTATGAATAGCATTTTCTCTGGATACAGAATTCTGGCTTAACAGTTCTTTTCTTTTAGCACTTTAAAAACATATTCACTGTCTTCTGGCCTCTGTGGTAGCTGATGAGAAATCTATAGTCTCTCACATCATTGTTACCCTATATATAATTATATTTCTCTGAATGTTTTTATAATTTTTCTTTCTCTTTTGCTTTCATCAGTTTGACTTTGATGTATACTGATGTGGATCTCTTTGAGCTTATACAGTTTGAGGTTCACTAAGCTTGAATGTGTAAGTTTATGTCTTTTATAAAATTTGGAAACTTTTAAGTCTACTCCTTAGACCACAAGGAGAGGGTTTCTCTTTCAGATATTTGTTTTTGTGTCCAGTGCACAGTTTCAGAAGTCAGGTTATCTTTGGGTCTGGACAGGGTGATATAGGAGGAAAAATAAAAGAAACTCACCACTAGATTAGTTGTACTTCATATTCTGGTTTTATTCTTCAATTTGCCTACTGTCGACAACTTTTAAGAGTCCTCAGATATCTGCTTCATGTGCTATTTCCAGGGTTTTTGGTTGTATTCAGTTGGAGAGCAAAGTGGAGTGTGCTTACTCCATCTTCTCAAGAATCAGAACCTCCATTTTTCCTTACACACCCTGATGTCAGGCTTTGCTTCCACTACTCTGCAGGAAGTACAAATCACAGAAATAAAATTAATTTTTATATTGATCTTGACCTCATAGTCTTTCTAAATTCACCTATTAGATCTAGTAATTTTTTATCGGATTCCTTATAATTTTCTCTTTTTATTAAGATTTTATTTATTTGTTTTGAGAGAGGGGGAAGGAAGGGAGAAAGATAAGGAGAGAAACATCAATGTGTGGTTGCCTCTTGTGCGCCCCTTACTGGGGATCTGGTCCACAACCCAGGCATGTGCCCTAGACTGGGAATCGAACCGGCAACCCTTTGATTTGCAGGCTGGCACTCAATCCACTAAGCTACACCAGCTAGGGCTGATTCTTTATCATTTTCTACATGAAAAATCATGTCATCTGTGAATAAAGCCAATTTTAATTCTTCTTCTTTTGATCTTAATAAATATTATTTATTTATTTTTCTTGTCTTTCTTGTCTTTACTGCTGCCCAAAACCTCCAGCTCATTGATGAATAGTAATGAGAACAGACTTTATAGTTTTTTCAATCATAGGAGAAAACTTTTCAATATTTTACCATTAAGTATAATGTTAGCTGACCTTTATGAGATTTTTTACTTTCTAACCCTACTTGGTTGAGAGGTTTAATTTTGAACTGGTTCAGAAATTTCTCAAATGCCTTTTAGTGTCTATTGAGATAACCAGGTCATTTTTCTCCTTTATCTATCAATATGATGAAGTACACTGACTGGTTTTCAAGTGGTAAACCAACAACCTTACACTCCTGGTTAACTTCTACTTGATCAAACACCTTTGACTAAATGCTCTTTTTTTCCCTCTGATTCTTCTACTGCATTTAGCCTCATTTATTCTGATTTACATTTTCCACCCACACAATTGAGATGCATCAAATTTTAGTCAGTTATAAATAAAACACACAATAAACATGATAAAGTATTTTGGAGATCTTTTCCAGGAAGAAATCATAATTTATAGTGAATAATATAAGCATTATGTTACAATAATTTACAAGATACTAACAATTTCTTAAAGATGCTTGAGAACAACGCTGATTACTGCTGCAGCCATGAAAATGGCATCTGACAAGTAAACTAAGACTTTTGAAATAGACTCTGTCAACAGTTCCATCCAAAATACAAAATTATGACTAATACTAACTTTAAGGCAGGTTTGGAACTCAAGCCCAGAATAAAACATGTATCATAAAAGTCTAAACCATGATGCTACTGAAAGTATCACAGTTAGTTAATAAAGCAAAACTAAAATAAAGACAATATGTAAGGAAGGAAATGGAGCAGAATATAAAGAAGCAGAATGCTTCTTTTGCTTTGAATATGGGTATGTGGCACTGAATTGCACTTTTTGTAGTAAATCACTGCAACATGATTGCCCCAAACAAAGCAAAACACACACAAATATTAATAAGCGGTTTTATCACATTCTAAAAATCCTGTTTGCTTTTCCCCTTTCTTCATAAGAAAGCTCAGAACTCACTACTCTCTCATCTGACAATCTGCTCTGCCAATACCTCTAGCATGAAAAACAGCCAAGGATCTATTCCTAGAGAATGCAATGAGTCATTTCTATATAGATTGGGTCCCTAGGGTTTTTTTAATCAAAAAGCACAGACATGAATGGGGTTCAGGTTTTGAAAATGGACAAAAGGAAGAAAAGTAAGATGGAAGAGATAACAGCATAGTTTTGTTATTTTCCCAAATCTCTTCTTAAAGCAGAGATCAAGTAGGAGAGCGAAAAACAAAACCGATGGATGATGTAAGCAACAAAACTGGGTCACCAAGAATCCCAGTAACCTTATAATAAAAGTGGGTGGGGCCAAACCACTGAGAGCAGTAAGACCCACAAAGGAATGACAGCAAGCCAGAAGCAAAGAGAAAAACTAAGGTCCTAAGATCTGGGGAACTGAGACTGCCAACAAGAAGTCAGCCCCAAAGAAGGGGCTCCCACTCTGCTGTGGATCTCAGCACAACAGGTGAAACTGGGAGGGGGCTTCACTGCTGAAGGTGAGGCCACTGCAGGAAGGTTGAAAAGGGCTGAGGCAGCTAACCATCAGGACTCTCAGAAACACCTAGTGGAGCTCCCTGATGGAAAGGTAGAGTCCTGTGTTAAGGAAAAACAGCTGGGAGTAGGGCCCAAGTCAATCAGGGCAGAACACCTGAGCATGAAAGAGAGAAAACAGTCAGTCACTAGTGGGGGAGGGGAGAAGAGGAAGCAAATATCAGAAAGCATATTCAGTGCATAAGAACCTATTTCTAAATACTGTGCAATAAAATCAGAAAAGAGAGAAGGACATTCGGGCTTATCTGAATTCCCTACCCATGAACTTCTTTCTAAAAATACAAACTGGGCAGTAAAAAAAGATTAAGATCGATTCCTCATTCAAAAATATCACAAAAAGAGAAAAATGATCCAAATAACATATAGTATTCAGAAAATATTCACCAGGAAAATATGACTACAAAGCATATAAAAACTGTGAGCTAATATTTCAAAATGAAAGAGTAATTTTATGGCAGAGAAGCCTCCCAAACGTCACCTTAATCATGCTTTAGAGTGCACATATCAGAATGGGACAAATCGAAATTGTGTGACAACATGATTGAGAAGAACACAGAATCACTTTTGTGATATTCTTCTCCAAAAGGTGTAACCCCAGTCTGATCACCAGATGGCACAGACAAATGCAATGTAAGGGATAGTCTACAAATTAACTGGTCCATAATCTTCAAAAGTATCAAGGTCTTCAAAGTCAAAGAAGGACTGAAGAACTGCTCCATACAGAAGGAGGCAGAGACATGAGCACTAAATGCAGTGCATAATCCTTGCTGGATCTAGGCTGGATAACGTATGTAAGACACTGTCAGAACAACTGGTGAGGTGACTTGTGTCTGAGAATTACATGGTAGTAATACATCGATGCTATTTTCCTGATAATGAGCTTATGAAGGTAAATGTCGTTCTTTACAGGAAATACACACCAAAGTGTTCAGGGGTGACAAGGCACCAGTAAGCAATTTATCTGTAAATGACTTAGAAAAAATGTCTTGGTGGAGTACTTTTCTGTAAATTTGTGATTGTTTCAAAATAAATCTTTATACATCATAAATACATGATCATATATTATAAAATTATATATATATAAAAGGTTCAGCAACTTTTCTTCTCATGGGCCCTTCCTGAAGGCATCTATTAGAAAAATAAACTTCAGACAATTTAGAAATGACTGGAGAGTGTTGGCAAAGACAGGTGGTGGGCACTGAGTCTTCCTCATTATAGAACTATGACTCAGTCATGGGGTAAGGCCGCCAGGACTGTAGATAATGGTGATATGCTTGACAATGCAGGTAAAATACAGCTATCAAAAATAAGAGAAGGGAGGGGAGCATATGTAGAAGAATAAATTTGCTGGTTGCCTTATCAATATCAACTAGGAGTTAAACAATTTTTTAGTCAAATGCTGGAAGGAAGAGAAGAAATGAACAACAGTTACAAAGCTACTTAAAATATCACTCATGATAGGGGCCCAATATTCAATACCAAAAAAAGGAAGAGAGAGAAAGAGAGAGGATATTTAGGGTATTATGTAAAGGCATGACTAAAAAAAAATCACTATTAGTACAAAAAGCCCAAGGATTTCTAAGTATCAAAGGAGAGAGGGTGGGGAGAGAAGCAGAGGCTGCAGAGGAACTAACTATACATATGAAAACAGGGCCACTACACTCAGGGCAACACCCTTACTAACTGGGATATGACGACCACAAACCATCTGCTCACACTCTTCCAGAACATGATTCCAAATGTCCCAACACACGGCAAAGTCCGGAGCCCTGGGAAGCATGGTAAAGGGAGAAGGACAAAAGTCTACCTCTCTTTTCAGGAAGTAGAGCAAGGCAAATCTTCAAAATCATGTCTTCAAAAAAGTCTGGTAAAGACTTTCTATATAATTGTAATCTACTATTTTAGGAATAAACACCTTTTCCAGAGAATGCTTTTCCATGAAAGAAGCTGACAGAAAGGGAAGGAATACTCCTGGGATAAGGATTGCCAAGGGACTGACTGCTTTTTAGAGAAATGGTGTTACCTTTTCTCCCACTGCAGGCACTAGGCTCCCAGGCTTGTGAGATGCTCCAGTCACCAGGGTTCACACACACAGCAGCCTCAGCAGGATGGGAAGTTGAAAATCACGTACCTAGTAAAGAAAAATAGTAATCCTAAAAACACTGGTCAGACTGCTAATTGCTTAGGTTTATATAGCAAATCTGCTGCTTTTATATTTTCCATTTCAGCTCTAATATAAATCATTGCATACGTAGAAATTCTCTTTGAAGTACTTAACAAATTACCTCCAGGGGGGAAAAAGGAAAATAATTTCCTTCCACATTTGAGCAACCAATATGTTCTTTTCCCCCCATGGTGACCTCAAGGGACAGACGCTGTCAACAGTCTCTCCAAGAGACCATCCCCAGCACAGGCTCATTTACCATGATCTGGTGTGACCTCACCACAGTAAAAGGCCTGGGCCTTCCTGTTCACACGTGCCTTTGGTCCCAGCCAGGCACAGACACAAAATGTAACAACTACCCATCTAATCTCTTTTCAGGCCCATAATCCAGTGCATTCTGTGTCTGTCACCAACAGCCAATGCTCTCAACTCTTCTGTTCCCATTCAGCTGTCATTATATCCCTACTGGGGCCGGTCCTGAACAAAGCCAACACAATCAGCACTGATCTAACACATACCTGTACATCAAGCTCTGGGATAGGCACAGGGGACACAAAACCAGGTAAAACACACTGTTCCTGCCCAGAAAGAGCTCAGTTTAGTTGGCAAAAGAGATGTGAAATTCTTAATTTTTTATTTTATTTTATTTCTCTTTTATTAAAACCTCACCTGAGAATATGTTTTTATTGATTTTAGAGAGAGAAGGAGGGGGAGAGCAAGAAAGACAGTGATACACTGATGTGAGAAACAAACATCGGTGGCCTCCCATCCACACCCCGACCAGAAATCATACCTGCAGCCCTTTGGTGCACAGGACAATGCTCCAATCCACTGAGCCACCCGGCCAGGACATCCTTAATTTTTAAACAAGTGGCCCCACATTTTCATTTAGCACAGGCCTTACAAGTTACATAGCTGGTTCTGCCTTACCTCTAAGTGGGTGTCAAAATGGCACCTATTATGACTAAGGGTTATTGGGAAGATTAAGTGAACAAATGGATGTAGAATGCACAGTGTCTAGAACAAAATCCTCCATGTGTGAAAGCCATTTTATCACTATTATTATAATTACACCCCCAGGAAGGATAGGAGGAATTTGAAATAAAAGGCCAGCAAAGGAGAATGGGAGGGGAAAAGCTGGGGACAGAATGGACAGATGTCTCTCTGGAGGGTGGAGAAGGTGTGCAAGAGGATGTAGGAGGGCTAGCTGGGCAGGGTGCCCTCACCCAGGCCAAGACTGGCAGCAGCTTGACTACATGGAAAACAACCTGCAAATGCCCACAAGGCTATAAACCAAGGCACCTTCGACATTGCTGACTAAATACAACTCTTCTGAATGTGAAATCTCATTGCTCCCAGTTTTAGCAATTTTAGAACATAGTAGAAGAAAGGGTAAAATATAGTTGGTGGTCTATGATTATAACTAGTTAAAGGAAAGGGTAAGTCAAGAATACAACACTTTGAAGAAAGACAAAAACTTCATACAGCTTAGCCCAACGTTTCCTGAAAATATAGCTATTAAAAAGAAAACAATAACCTAAAACATGACAGTAGTAAAAAGAACATTACACCTTTAAGAAAAAGCAAATTTAGGAATCTTTAAAAGGGCATCATTTATCACCCTATGATCAGAGAAAAATAGATATTAATTTTTTAAATGCAATAATTCAGGAAGAATGCAAGCATTTTACTAGAAGACTTCATAAGAATAGGACCAGAGAAGCAATAAATGAACAATCATCCTGGCAAAAACTATAGCTAAAGTAAATATGTATGGGTAAAGAAATAAATACTATAATAAAAATAGTTTTATGCTTGAATTACAGGCATATTATAGCAAATATTCACTAATACAGAAAAATGGCAATTTATTAAAACACAAACTCTCCTCAATAAAAAAGCAAATTAGTGACTGGGTAATTCCTCTATTTATTATTTATTGAGCTAATAACAAATGCACAAAGAAATGAGACAGAAGGCTTTAAAACCTATTGGAACCCTCTTTGTGGAATTGGGCCAATCAGATCTTCCAGGCAGTTCTAACTCATTATATAAAAGCCCTCTAGAGCATTCGGATGGGCTTTTTAGAAATATACACAGCTGCTTGACACCAGGATGCCACTATGGGGTAGGTTAAATGGCTACCAACAGACACAAGGCTTCCAGCACTTTTAAATTCTTTAATCTTTTTCATCCTAGGTCTAATGATATATTTTAAATGGGATGAGGGTTGTGGAGTGGATTTTGATGCCCTCCCCAAGAATAATAAATACTGAGGACTACAATTAATGTGTCAAGGTATTGGAAAATCAAAGATAAAAAGTAACCAAAGGGTTCAGGTGATTTTGGTCTATTCTCAGAGCGCATCTTCATCTATCAGCAGCATTTGACACAGTGATTTTTCTTTCTTCTTAAAGTACGATTTCTGTGTAACTCCTGGCTCAATACTCTCCTGGTTTTATTTCCACTTTCATGGGCCTCCCTCTGTTTTCTGTTCCTAGATCCTCTTCCCCTTCCTGCTAGAAGTTCTGCTAGAGTTCCACATAGCTCAGTCTCTCATTTCTCTCTAGGTCATCTGATCCACGCCCGTGGCTCTAAGTCTTATGACCCTAAATGTATCCTTTCATGCCTTCCTGCTTCCCTGAGCTCCCAGCATGCATCAAGAGGCCCATTCCACATTTCTACTTGCATGTCTAATAGGTATGTCAGACTTAATATGGCCAAAACAACTCATGATTCCCCCAATTCCCTTGTTGTCCAGTCTTCCCCACTTCATGAGACTAAAAACTAGGAATCATTCTGTCACAGCCCATAGTCCATCCATCAACAAGGTCTGTGAACTCTACATTCAGAGTATATCCTGAATTCCACCATTTGTTACCATCCCCACCAGTACTACCCCCATTCAAGGTACCACTGTCTCTCACCCACATTGTTACAATAGACTTGTAACTGTCCTCCTGTTTCCACTCCTACTTACCACCTTCAGGACCCCACAAAACAGCCAGAGTTACTTTTTTATTAATCAGATCAGGCCATCCTCCCACTTAAGCTCTCCAATGGCCTCCCAGCACCCTTGGAACAAAGTGTAAACTCTACCACATCAAGACATGGAAGTACAAGTTAGTCCAATTACACTGAGAACAACCTGGCAATGTTTAGTACACCTAGAGATAAGGATACCTGACCCAGGGACTCTTCATCCTAGTGTCTCCCTGACAAAAACTCTTGTAAAGATTCTGTACAAAGCTGTTCATTGCAGAAATGTTTCTAATAGCAGAAAAGTATAAAACATGTTAATGGCCCTCAGTAGAGAAATTCAGAAAATAAGTTGATTTTTTTCACAACAGAACGTTAGATATCAGATTAAATAAACAAACTATATGCTAGTTAAAATAAATTAGAGCTATGGGTATAGTAATAAAGAATGACCACTTTTAATGTTTGACCACTCACAGCATTGAAGCCCCACCAGTCTCCCTTTCCTTTGCCCCATGTCTAGGCCAGCCTGAGAAAGGATAGGCAGTCTTTCGGTAATGCTGGGAAAGTCCAAACCAGCATACCCCTTGCGGAACCCTCCCTCTGCCTCACTTCCTGACCACAAGAAACCCCAGAGCCACAACCCCCACTTTCACTCTTTGACTCCAGACCAAACCCAAGTTCTTCTTCTTCCAGGAATAACTTTTTTTTATCATTTCAATGTTTTATTTATTTTTTTTAGATTCATTGAGATATAACTTATATGTGTGTGCGTGTATATATGTATATATATGTGTGTATATATATATATATATATAAACATTGTGTAAGTTTAAGGTGCACAATGTGTTGATTTGATACATTTCTATATTGCAAAATAATTACCACCACAGCATTAGGTAACCCCCCCCACCGTATCACATAATAATCATCTCTTTTGTGATGAGAACATTTAAGATCTCCTCTCTTAACTTCTTTCAAGTATGTAATACGGCATTATTACTAGCTATAGTCACCATGTTGTACATTAGATCCCCAGAATTTCTTAATCTTATACTAGAAGTTTGTACCCTTTGACCAACATCTCCCCATTGCACCCCCCTCCCTAGCCCCTGGTAACTAACCACCACTCTACCCTTAGTTTGGCTATTATAGAGTCCACATATAAGTGAGATCATATAGTATTTGTCTTGCTCGGTCTGACTAAGCATAATGCCTTCAAAGTACATCTAGGTTGTCAAAAATGGCAAGATTCCTTTCTTTCTCAAGCTGAATAATATTCCACTAATATTCCACTATGTATAATGGAATATTATATATATGTATTTATGCACATATATGTATATATTTGTATATTTAGAATATATATATTCTAAACACTTAGGTTGTTTCCCTATTTTTGCTACTGTGAACAATGCCACAATAAACACGGAGTGCAGATATCTCTTTGAGATCCTGTTTTCATTTCTTTTGGATGTATGTATACCCAGTGTGAGATTGCTGGCTTGTGTTGCAGCAATGAAATTGGATGTGCACAACAAAAGAGAATCCCCAAAAATTGACTCCTGGAGTACTTGACAGTTAAGTAATTCAAAACAATCCTCCAAGGACAACTAATAAAGCTGAATTATACATGATTTTTAAAAATCTTAAAAGCGGAGGCCAGCTAAAAAGAGAATGAAGAATTACTGAACCAAAATCTAGGAGGTTAGAACCCAGAAAAGTAACCCAGAATTTAATATGCCTTTTATCTGGATGACACTTAACAAATCATGAGGTAAAAGCACAAAAACTAAGTTATGGATATAAAATGAGTCATATAATAAATTGCAAGATCTGTACAGAGCAGAAAGTTCTGATAAACACTTCTATAAACACTTCTCCACTTTAAGCTGGGATAATACCTCAAGGCTTTACTTCATCTAGGTGATTCTGGGAACCTAAAGCCTTGAACTTGCTATAAAGCACTCCAAAACTAGTAGAGCCCCAGACTACTGGTGTAAGAAAACAAACAAAAAAATTCTCTGGAGGAAGATTCAATAATCATTTATCTCAAATTTTTCTTGCAAATAGGTTTTCAAATACAATGATCAGAACAGTCAAAGAACTAACCATACATTGAAGAAGAAAAAAGTCCTATAAGCAAGAACCAGCAGGAAAAAAAGATACAACAGAAAGACTTCAACATAATAACCTTAGATATTAGAATTTTCAGACCTAGACTATAAAATCACTATTTTTATTATTATCAAAGAAATAAAAGAAATGCTTGAAAACATCCTCAGGGAACTGCAAACTTTAAAAAGTGGTAGCACAGAAGTGAAAAGGAATCAAATGGCAGTTCTACAACTGAAAAGCAATAAACAAAATTAAAAGTTCAATGAACAGATTTAACAGCAAATTAGACACAGCTGAAGAAATCATTGACAAACCAAAAAATAAGTCAGAAAACACTATCCAGAATGAAGAATGAAAAGGAAACTATATTTATATATATGAAAACATACTTGGGCTGCTGTGGCTCAGTGGATTGAGCACTGGCCTTCAAACCATGGGGCTGCCTGGTTTGATTCCCAATCAGGGCACATGCCTGGGTTGCCCAGCTGGGTCAGGTCCTCAGTTGGGGGCACACAAGGGGCAACCAATTGATATTTCTCACACTGATGTTTCTCTCCCTCTTTTTCTACCTCCCTTCCCCTCTCTCTAAAAATAAATAAATAAAATCTTTTTTAAAACATATATATTTCAATAGTAAAGATGGCATATCCAATGACAGGGGAGCAAATGGAGTTTTTAATAAATGATACAAGAGGACTTCCAGTCAAGATAGTGTTGTAGGCAGACATAGCTCACCTCTTTGCACAACCACAGCAAAATTACAACTAAAATATAGGACAACCGTCACTCAGAAATGTCAGAAATTGAGTTGAATGGAAGTCTGACAACTACAGAATTAAAGACACCACATCCATTGAGACAGATAGGAGGGAGGCAGATGAGGAATGGACTGGTCTCTCAACCACATGTGGTAGATAAAAATTCAGGAGGGACATCCTGAGAGCAAGGAGTACCAGCCCCACACCAGACCCCCAGTCCAGGTTTCCAGTGCTAGGCAGATAGGTCCCCACAACTTCTGGCTGCAAAAACCAATGGCTATTGAGTTGGTCTGAGAAACTGCTGGAGCCCTATGCAGTTCCTCTTAAAGAAACCACACACAGATTCAACTACTCAGACTCACTCCCTCTGAGTTCCAGTGCCAGGGTGGCAGCTTGAAGAACACCAGTGACATACTGGGAGAGACTGAAGTATATGGCATCAAGATGAGCAGAAACCATTATCACTTTTCTGAGCCCTCCCCCACAGAGCCAAGGAGCAGGCAGGCTGGTGCCAAATTTGAGACTCCATCAACCTGGCTAATACTGTTTGCCCCACCCTGGAGATCCCCAGAGACTCAGCCTCATTCAACTTACAAGCCCACCCAAACAGCTTTTCCATATGAATAACTGGTCTTGGTTCATGCTTCACAGCTTCCCAAATCCTATCCAACAAGCAACAGCTGGCCTCAGCAAACTCCAGGCCAGGCACTAGCAGTAGTCAGATTAGTTTCACAGCTTCACTTCACCTGGAAATCTCCAAGCCCAGCACAAGTAGCAGCCATCTCAGATTGCTTTACAGCTCAGACAGGGTGTGCCAGGCAAAACACAGGTTGGGGCTGACCTTGATCTGCACCACCCAGGAAACCCCAGCACCAGAGCACCCAGTAGACAGCTACAGACTACATCAGAGCGCTGCCACCCTGCCCCAGCACAGCTGATACTCCACGAAGGGCAGAGATTGGTGCTAAGTGATCACAGCCAACTCTTGCAGCTGACTAACCAGGGCAAATCACTCCCATTGATCTGCCAACAGCAACCAAGGCTACACTACAAGAGGAGGGTGTACTCAGCTCACACTAAGGGCACACCTCAAGTACCCAGCTTGGGTGATAGGGGAGGCTGTGCCACTGGATCCTACAGGACACCTACTACATTAGGCCACACTACCAAGACACAGAGTCAAAGCAGCTTTACCTAATACATAGAAAGAAACACAGGGAGGTAGCCAAAATGAAGAAATAAAGAAACAGGGCCCAAGTGAGAGAACAGATCAAAACTGCAGAAAAAAAGAGCTAAATGAAATGGAGATAAGCAATCTCTCAGATGCAGAGGTCAAAACACTAGTTATAAGGAGGCTCAAGGAATTTAGTGAGGACCTCAGCAGCATAAAAAAGATCAAGTCAAAAATGAAGAATTCACTAATTGAAATAAACAGCAGTTTACAGAGAAACAACTATAGAGTGGATGAAGCCAAGAATCAAATCAATGACTTGGAACATAAGGAAGCAAAATACAACCAATCAGAACAAGAAGAAAAAAGAATATGAAAAAAGGAGGGTAGTATAAGCAGTCTCTGCGACAACTTCAAGAGGTCCAACATTCGCAGCATAGGGGTGCCAGAAGAAGAAGACAAAGAGGAAGAAATTGGAAATGTATTTGAAAAAATAATGAAAGAAAACTTTCCTATATGGTGAAGGAAATAGACTCGCAAGTCCATGAAGCACAGAGAATCCCAAACAAGATGGATGCGAAGAGGGCCACTTCAAGATACATGATAATTAAAATGCCAAGTGTTACAAATAAAGAGAGAATCTGGATGGAGGCATAGAAAGATACATTTTGCCTCCATGCACAACCAAAAGAAGGACAACACCAAATCTGAAAACAAAAAATAACCAGAACTGCCAGCAAATTGAACTGTATGGGTGTCTGACAACCAAGGAGTTAAAGAAAAACATCCATCCAGACTGGTAGGAGTCACAGAGATAGGCAGCCAGGATGGAAAGGACTTGGACTCCCGGCAAGGTGGTGGTGGCAGACAGGGTGGTCCCACATTTGCCTATGGATAAATCAGGAGGAACAACTGGGAGCGAGATGAATCAGGCAACCCAGGGTTCCTGTGTGGGAAAATAAAGCCTCAAAACTTATGAATGTAAAAACCTGTGGGGGTTGCAGCACAGGGAGAAGCTGCCAGCCTCACAGGAGAGTTCATTGGAGAGAGCCACAGGGTCCTAGCAAGTACACAAAACCACCCACCCGGGAATCAGCACCAGAAGGGCCTAATTTGCTTGTGAGTAGAGGGGGAACTGACTGAAAGCCAGCTGAGAGCCAAACAAGCGACATTGTTCTCTTTCAGACCCCTCCCCACATACAGTGCTATAACACAGCAACGTGGGTTGCCCTTCCCTGGCAAATATCTAAGGCTCCACCACTCATTACATAAGAGATAACCAGCCTATCAGAGGCAGAGTTCAAAACACTGATAATCAGGATGCTCACATAAATGGTTGAGTATGGTCACAAAATAAAGGAAGAAGTGAAGGCTATGCAGATAGAAATAAAGGAAAATGTATAGGGAACCAACAGTGAAGGCAAGGACACTGAGACTCAAATCCAAGATTTGGATCAGAATGAAATAAACAGTCAACTGGAACAGAATGAAGAAGCTAGAATTCAAAAAAAATGGGGAGAGGCTTAGGAACCTCTGGGACAACTTTAAATGTTCCAACACCCGAATCATGGGGGTACCAGAAGGAGAAGAACAAGAGCAAGCAATTGAAAACTTACCTGAAAACATAATGAAGGAGTCCTTCCCTAATCTGGCAAAGGAAATAGACTTCCAGAAAATCCATGAAACTCAGAGTCCCAAAGAAGTTAGACCCAAGGAGCACACACTAAGGCACATCATAATACATTACCCAAGATTAAAGATAAGGAGAGAATCTTAAAAGCAGCAAGAGAAAAGGAGACAGTTAACTACAAAGGAGTTTCCATTTGGCTATCAGCTGAATTCTCAAAAGAAACCTTGCAGGCAAGAAGGGGCTGGAAAGAAGTATTCCAAGTCATGAAAGGCAAGGACCTACATCCAAGATTATCCAGCAAAGCTATCATTTAGAATGGGGGTAGGAGGGCAGATAAAGTGCTTCCCAGATAAGGTCAAGTTAAAGGAATTCATCATCACTGAGCCCTTATTATATGAAATGTTAAAGGGACTTATCTAAGAAAAAGAAGATGATCAAAAATATGAATAGTAAAATGACAACAAACTCACAACTATCAACAACTGAAACTAAAAAATAAAAACAAAAACAAACTAAGCAAACAACCAGAACAGGAACAGAATCATAGGTATGGGGATCATTTGGAGGGTTATCAGCTGGGAGAGGGAAGGGGAAGAAAGGAGGAAATGGTGTAGGGATCAAGAAGTGTAATTGGTAGGAACAAAATAGACAGGAGATGTTAAGAAGAGTATAGAAAAGGGAGAAGCCTAACAAGTTACAAGCACAACCCATGGACATGAAATAAGGGAGTGGGATTGCTGGAAGGAAGGGGGGTTCCAGGCAGAGGGCAGAAAAGGAAAAAATTTGGAACTGTAACACATAATCAATAAAATATACTTTTAAAAAACAGTATAAGACAATTAACCAATTAGAAAAAATTGAATTATATCCATGTCCCACTCAAAAGACAAGAATAAACTCTACAAGGATTAGGGATTCAAACATAAAAATTAAACCACACTGGTGCTAGAAGAAAACATGGGTGAACTTTGCATGAACTTATGTTTAAGATTTTGTCATTATGGCCCCAAATCTGAATTCTATTGATATTTAAAATTTTTTTATAAATTTGACAATATAAGAAATTTTTTCAAAAGTCCTGCATGGTTTTACTGTAAACAGAGTCAAGAGGACAAGTTGGGGGGAAATATTTGTAATATATAACACATAAACAGTATCCCTAACACATAGAGGGCTCTTGAAAATTGAGGGAGATAACATCAATCCTTCTAAACTATTTAAAAAAAAAATTTTAAGAGGAGGAAACCCACCCTAACTCCTGGCAAAGAAAAGAAAACTACAGACCAATATCCTTTATACATATTGATGCAAAAGTCCTCAACAAAATATAGCAAGCTGAATTCAGAGGCACATTAAAAGGATTATAATTATGACCAAGTGGGATTTATTCCCAGAATGCAAGAACGATTCAACATACATAAAATCAATCAATGTAAGATATCACATTAGCAGAATGAAGGGAAAAAACACATGATCATCTTAATTAACTGCAATGAATTTTACACTTAAATGGTTAAAATAAAAAAAATTGTTTTATATATATGTGTGTATAAATAAATTTTAAAAATATTTTACCACAATTTTTAAAAAGTAAGTGAATCTTCAGAGAATAATAGGTTTATGTCAAAGAACACAAAAGCCAGCTTGGGGAGCTTCCCACTGGCCAAATCTGAGACAATTTGAGCATCAAAATAAATAACATTTATAATAAAGAATTATACCTATAAAAAATTCAATGAATATCGCTTCTCTGTCTTTTGGCTAAGACCAAGTGTAGTATCTGTTCTTATTAGTTTAATATCTGATATGTCCTCTATCCAAGGGCAATATATTAAATGGATTTTTAGAATTAGAAGGCGGAATAGAGGCTTGCTCTGTTCACTCCACACATTGACCTGGTATTGCAGTACTTCCGGGAACAAAGCACAAAAAAAATTCCATAAAGATAAATAAACAGTAGAAATGCAACTAATATATGTAGAAAGAATAATGGAATTGAAAAATCACCAGTGAGAGCCATTATAATAATAATAATTGATTCAGCCAAGAATGATCAATGGACTAAAACTAATAAGTTTGAGTAACAGGATATTTGTATAGATTCAATGTATTTATTAATTGAAAAGGTTAAAACAGTGTGGAGGGAATATATATAGAGAGAGAGAGATGCAGACAGAGAGAAGGATAAAGCAAAGGTGTTAATGCTACATTTGAAGAAACTGGGAAGGACCAGTTGAGCCCAGGTGGTGGTGTAGTGGTGTAAAGGCTAGAGGAAACACCCGAATATGTGGAGTACCAGTGCTGGGCAGCCAGGGACAAATCTGTATCCCCCTAATGCCAGGTACCCTGGGGTTCCAATCCTAACTTTCCTCCAGGCCTCTTTCTCACTCCCCCAGGAGCTCCCCAGGGGAATCCAGCTTCCTCCCCACCCCGTCGGGACCCTCATCCTGTGCCACAACTAGCGTATCCAGAATGCCAACCATCAGGTCCCTACCCCCCTCCATACCCACCACCTGCCCCTGGAATGCCTATTGGGAATCCATGGGATCCTGGCATGGTAGGACCAGGAATGGTGATGGACAAAATGCAGAATGAAGCTCATAAAAAGATGCATAAACACCATAACACCATGGCAAGCATTCCTTCTCCTTCTCCTTCTCCTCCTCCTGCAGTACTGACTCTGACTGAATATAGGGTCTGGACCCTTCCCTCAAATCTCTCCGGTTCTGCTCTCCCATCAAGCTTCAAATGCCATCTTGCACTGGGGGAAACTGGCCTTTGTGTCCCTCTACCACTCTCCTCCAGTCTGAGCCTCACTCTGCCATTCAGCCTTAACTGGTTAAGGAAAATGGGAAAAGAATTGCCCTGCATTAGCAAAGGACATCTTCTCAGTGCTTGGATAGAACTTCTAGATAAGTTTTGTAGAACCACATTTTGAAGATGGTGAAACCTTTGAATTAAATGCTAAAGACAAGTCTAAAATCTAGAAAATGTGATTTTTTTTTTACTTTCTTGTATAATATTTGTGATTGGAGAGGTGTTGTGGAAACTTAATTATGGGGGAGAAAAAAACAAAGAACAAACTGTACCTTTTTTGTAATTGTGGCACACTTGGGTAATTTAATGGCAAATACATTTCCCAGCATGCCTTTACTTGATTGCACTAATTGCAAGGCTGCTGTGGGGTGGAGTCCATTTGTTGATGAGTTCTGAATGCCATTTTGGAAACTAATCTCTACTCTGTAGCTTAGTATGCTATCTCAGGTCCTTGCCTCATTCTGTATCTCTCAGTCCAAATAAAGATGTTTCTCTTGGTTTCTGTTCACCTGTGCCATTACTTTGGTTGGACCCAGCACATTCTACTACTTTTGCTGCTCTTCCACAGACTCTTTAAAGTGTATCAGGTTTATAGTAAGGAACCAGAGCATCAGCTCATACTGTCTCTATTTTTCTTAAGTGGGAAGAACCTTCAGAATTGGCTCAGGCTTAGTGGAATGAATCTTAACTGAATTCCCTTTAATGAACGGCTATAGGTCTTTAGCATAAGTTTCTGTATATGCTACAGAGGTTCTCAAACCTGGCTGCCCATCAGCTATCACAGTAATTTAGATCTTTGGCCCAAATCTCTTGTATAAGACTCTTTAAGAATGAGATTCTACAAATTAGTATTTTAAAGAAACTGTGTGGGGGATTCTTTTTTTTTTTTTTTTTTATATTTTATTGGTTATGCTATTACAGTTGTCCTATTATCCCCCTTCATTCCCCTCCACCCTGAATACCCTCTC
>CM052550.1:31628319-31651268 GCA_028533065.1 Trachops cirrhosus | reverse complement strand
CTTGGTTGTCCGACTTCCATAAACTTCAATTTTCTGTCAGTTCTGGTTGTTATTTTGTTTCTATATCTTTGTTGTCCCTATCTTGGTTGTGCGAGGAGGCACAGTGCGTCTACCTATGCCTCCATCTTGGCCGGAAGTCTGTGTGGGGGATTCTGATGTACAACTAGAACTGAGGGTCACTGGTTCACTATGTGCCATGCATAGTACAACACATCAAGTTCTCTGAGGTCTGTAGAGTAAACAGACACTAAGAGAACTGATTAATAAAGATAAATACTACAAAATTCCAGAGAAATATAAATCTAGAAATAACTGGGAAGGGAAGATGGAGTCAAAGATGACTTCATAAGAAAAGTGGCATTTCAACTACCTCTTGGGCCTTGAGTATGAAAATATGAGTGGAAAAATGAAAGAGAGGATTTACCAAGTAGATGACAGAAAGGAGCTAGAAAAGAAATGTGTGGAGTCAGAAAGCTCCATAGTATATTTGGGGATCACAGATATCCAAGAATGGTTTCTTAGAAATTTGTTTATTGACTAAATATAGTGTTCTGGGGTGCTAAAGCCACAAAGGTGGATAGAGTCCTGTATAACCTGCAAGGTCTAATGGAGCAGACAGACATGTGACTATGTGAATAGGTTATAATACAGGAAAAAGGACCACAGTAGAAACATGGATCCAGCAGTGGGGGAGCAAAGGAACAAGTGACAGTGCCACTGAGAAATGAGCTGAGTCTGGGCTAGGCCTCAGGATGATAGAGTTTTTCAGTTGGTAAATAATATTGTTACAGAACAGACCTGTGGGGGGGGAGGACAAAATACCATTACTGAATGGACCTCACTTCTCCCAGGGTCCCCCTGTACTAGGTTTGCCTTGCATGCTGCCAGGGAATTATAACTCTCAATGCCAGAAACTGGTGAAAAGGAAAGGAATTATTCATTCAAAATTTATATAGACTCAGAGTAATGACTTAATGTCTTTGTTAAAATCCTGGTCTCTTGAAACACCCACAAACACACACAGTCCTTCCCTCCCTCCTTTGCCCAGTCCAGGGTACTATAGCTCAGGAAAAGAAATAGAAGTCTGTGGCTCAGGTAGCTCCCTGTTCTTCCCAGTAATCTGTGCTCGGCTGGCAGGCCTCTGGCGGTTCCCAGCACCACCAGCTGTGTTGCCAGGATCTCCACTTCTCGATCCAAACCCATGTGGCATCTCCTGGCCCACCAGCAAGAGTCCTTTCACCCCTTTCCTTCCCACAATATCTGCTGTATTCTTCCAAACTGCTGAAAGAGCTCTGCATTGCTGCTACATCTTGCTTTCTGGCTTTCTAACCTGTGTGGCAAAGGGAGCCCCAAAGCCACATAGTTCTAAACCTCGCCAAACCCACATGGTTCCAAAACCTTTTCATGGCTGCTGTGACTGGGTTTAAATCACAGCGCCATCTTCCTCTACAGCCCCATTTCCAACTTCTCCCTCAATGGGCTACACCTGCCAGCATTCCCGTATTTTTCCAGTTTTTCTGGGCTGCCATAGTAAGTCCAGGCAGGCATGGCCCTATGGCATGGAGCCAATCATCTCTAAGCTCTCACACAGGCTCTGTAACCAAGGGGCATTGAAGTCACTCCCATCTTCCTGGCTCAAAGCACAGCCACAGCTATTGAACATGTCCATAAGACCAATCAAAAGTTATAGATGTGTTAAGTGACCATTCCTGAGGTTATTTGCAAAACTGTTACTATGCAAAACAACTCTCAATGGCCCTGCTCCATATGTCCCATCCCCCTTGTGGGGGTGAGGACATCCTATATTTTTAATATTTCCTGGACACCCTGAATTCTCGACCCCATTACAAATCCTTTTTGGAGGGGCCCTGGCTGCACCCCGTTACAATATCAGCTAAAATGAGCATTTATTATGTGCCAGGTACTGAGTGCTTTACATTTATAACTTATGTAACTTTCACCACAACTCTCTAAGTTAGGTATTATTAGTCCCATTTTGTAGATGAAGATAAGTAGTTAGGATTCAAAATCAGGCACTGTGGCTTGAGTCTGTACTCTTAACCCAAAAGATTTTAGGCAGAAGAAGTAGTTTTACAGAGGCACAGAGTTGTGAAAAGGTGTAGGTTGAAAATTCAGAAGTTCCTGAACCTAGGTTCCCGTTGAGGAGCCCGAAAGCAGGAGGAAATGAAACTGAAGGGGAGGAGGTGGGGCTAAAGAAAGGAGTGGACTTGAGAGATGTTTCTAAGGTGTGGTGCATGGGGCTTGAAGAACAGGGAAAGAGTGTTTTTAGTTGGCTGTATTACATCTATGACTGGTCCCTGGGGCAGGTTATATGAAATAAATGCTTGAGGTCTTCCTATTAAAAAAGAAGAATCTGGAAAGATGGTTTTCATAATTCTTTGTACCATTCTTAAAACTTTTCTATAAGTAAGATATTATTTCAAGATGAAGAATCAAAATAAAGAATAAAGTTGAAATAAAGACATTTTAGGCAAACAAAAATGGGGAGAATTTGTGATTAGCAGACTTGAATCAAAGGAGAATTTTAAGTATAAGTTTTAGGCAGAAGAGAAATGATCCAACGTGGGATGTCAGAGATGCAAGAAGAGGTGGAGAATAAATAAAATGGTGAATATGCAGGTAAGGGTAACTGAGCACTGACTTCATAAAATAATTATAAAAATGCCTTGTGGGGTTTAAAAATATAAATTCAAAATAAACAACAACAAAACATAAGTCAGAATAGGAATAAATGAAATTAATGTGCTTGAAGGTAGTTCTGTTGTTCAGGTGGATGATAAAGGTTTTGACTAACATCATACTTTAATAAACTGCAGAATAATTTTAATTTTTAGGGTAACTACAGTGGAAAATAGTCTATAATTTCCAATCTGGGTGCAGGGGAAAGGATGATGAAATTTTTTAATTTAATTGATTGGAGTTACATTAGTCAGTAAAATTGTATAGGTTCAATACATCATCTGCACATCCAAAAGAAGTCAGGAGAAGGAAAAATAGAGAGAAAACAAGTGACATGAACAGAAAGCCCAGATTTGAACCCACATATATGAGTATGAAACCACAGAAAGGATTACATAATAAAATCTAACCATACACCATTCATAACAAACAAAGATACAGGAATGTTAAAAGCAAAAGAATGGAAAAATTATATAGCATGTAAATAACAATCAAAAGAAAGTTGAAATAATTATTGCATTACCAAACAATATAGAATTTAAGCAAAAATTATTATTATAAGTAAAAGAGAGCACCTCAGAGAAAGCTTTCATAGCCACAATTAAGTATGATGTTTGCTGTTCCTTCATCTGACGGAGATTATTATGAAGCTATAGGTAACATCATGCTCAGTAATAAAAATGGCAAGTTTTCCTTTTAGGATCAAGAATAAGTCAGTTAGCCCATCAGGATGGAGGCACAGGTAAACATACTTTGCCTCCATGCACAACCACAGAAAGAATTACAACTAGACCTCAAAACAAATAACACCCAGAACCTTCAGAAAATTGAGCTATATGGAAGTCCAACAACCAAGTATTTAAAAAAGCCACATTCATCCAGACGGGTAGGAGAGGTGGAGACACAGCGGCAGGCAGAGAGGCACAGAGAGGCAGCAGAGAGGTGGCTGTGGAATGACAGTCTCACTTCCACATGCGGTGGGTAAAAATTGAGACAGATATCTTGGGAGAGAGCAATTCCAGCCCCAGGCCAGATCACACAGCCCAGGGTTCCAGCATCAGGAAGGTAAATCTCCATAATGTCTGTCTGTAAAAATCAGTGGGGGTTGGGGTGGTGAAGAAACTTCTGTATTCTCAGGAAACTCTGTTTTAATGACTTGCACAGACTTAGAACATATGCAGACCCACACCCTCTGGGTTCAGCACTAGGGCAACAGCTGGAAGGGTACCAGTCACATATGCGGAGCACATAAGTAAAGTGACTGGAAACAGGGCTGGTGCCAGGTAAATCTCCAAAAGCCAGGGAGAGTCACTGTGTCCTCTCTGAACCCTCCCCGGACACAGAGCCACAAAGCAGGGAAATAAGTTGTCCCACCCTGGTGACTACCTAAGTCTCCACCCCACATAATTTAGAGGTGCCTTTTCTACAAGTAGTAGGCCACACTACTAAGACAGGGAGTCAGAGCAACTCTACCTAATAGATAGAAACAAACACAGGTAGGCTGCCAAGTTAAGGAGACAAAGAAATATGGCCAAAGTGAAAGAACAGAACAAAATCCCAGAAAAAGAACTAAATGAAATGAAGATAACCAACCTATCAGAAGCAGAGTTCAAAACACTAGTAATCAGGATGCTCAAAGAACTCAACGAGTACAGCAACAACATAAAAAAGACCCAGGAAGAAATGAAGGTTACATTAAGTGAAATAAAGAATACTCTACAGCACAGGTGGTAAACACAAGGCCCAAGAGCCAAATCCGGCCCTCTATCTTGTTTTCTCTGGCCCAGCACCTTGCTTCTACCTGGTGGCAGCACCGAGCTCCCTGCCCCTAGTTAAGGAGTGGTTACATTTATACAGTCCTAAAATTACATTCGGCCCTTTGAAGGCAACCTTGAGGCTGATGTGGCCCCTGGTGAAAATGAGTTTGACACCCCTGCTCTACAGGGAACCAGCAGTGGAGGGGATGAAGCTGAGATTCAAATCGATGATTTGGAACATAAGGAAGAAATAAACATTCAACCTGAACAGCAAGAAGAAAAAAAGAATTCAAAATAGACAAGGGAGATGTAAGAATAGTATAGGAAATGGAGACACCAAAGAACTTATATGTATGACCATGGACATGAACTAAGCAGGAGAATGCTGGAGGAAATGCGGGTACCTAGCGGAGGAGGGCAAAGGGGGAAAATTGAGACAACTGTAATAGCATAATCAATAAAATGTATTTTAAAAAAATAAATCATTTATATAAAAGGAAAAATAGTACATGAAAAGATTCTCAACATCACTAATAATTAGGGAAATGGAAATCAAAATAACAATGAGAGGTTTATGTTTCATCCCCCTGCTCTAAATTTGTAAGAGGCTCCTTTCTAGACAGAGAGCACAGGGATCACCAGGTGGCCAGTGCAATACAGCCCCACTTGAATTTGGACCAAAGGTTAAATTATGGAGCAGTTTCCACATCCCTAGTAGATATTTCCATTTACAGCTATGAGGAACTTGCTGCCTCTTCCCATGTCTCTACCCCAAACTTCACCAAAATGGAAGCCATTTTTGTAGTTGTTTTACCCAATAATAATGATTGTTCCTTTTTCTTGATTTTAAACAGTGAAATAAATACATTACCTTTCTCAAACAAAGAATACCCACAATGAGATCTGACCTCATGACTGTTAGAATGGTTACCATTAAAGAGAGGGAGAGAGAGAGATCTAATGCTGGCAAGGATGTAGGGAAAAGGGAACCCTCTTGCACTGTTAGTGGGAATGTAAACTGGTATAGTCCCTATGGAAAACAGTATGGTGGTTCCTCAAAAAACTAAAAATGGAACTACTACATGACCCAGCAATTCCACTTCTGGGAATATATCCAAAGGACACAAAAACACTAACTTGAAAAGATATCTGCACTTCCATGTTCATTGCAACATTATTTACCAAATACGGAAACAACCTAAGTGTCCATCATTGGATGTAGGGATAAAGATGTTGCAACACAAATATACAATAGAATGATTTAGCCATGAAAAAAGGAAATCCTGCCATTGTGACATCGTGGATGGACCTTGTAAAATAAGTCAGACAGAGAAAGACAACTACTGTATGATCTCATTTATATGTGGAATCTAAAAGAAAAAGAGGTCAGATTTTTGGTTACCAGAGGAGTGGGGACTGGAGAAAGGTGATCAAAGATACAAACTTCCAGTTACAAGATAAGTTCTGTGGATACAATGTACAACAGGATGACCATAGTTAATACTGCTGTGTACTATAGATGAAAGTTGTTAAGAGATTAATTTCTAAGAGTTCTCACAAGAAAAAAAATTTTTGCTTTCTCTTTTTATTGTATCTATATGAAAGGATGGATGCTAACAAAACTTATTGCAGTAATCATTTCAGAAAATACATATATCAAATCATTATGCTGTATACCTTGAAGTTATACAATGATGTGTGTCGAGTAGATCTCAATTAAACTGGAAGAAAAAAAAGAATAAATCACTAATGTCCACCAATACCAGTTCTGCTCCACCCTGTACTCTAGCTGGCAGAGAAGGCATGAAGGGAAAAAAGCACAAAGATAAGAAAGGAAAAAACAAAACTGTCATTAACCAGAGGGGGTCTATAGTTAGAAAGCCCAAGAACATCGGCATGGGGAATTTTAGCTCATAGCACTCTGGAAGGTTCCACAACCACTTGACATAGCCCACCACTATCGTTAATTCAAACTCTGTATATGCTCATTGAGCAAGTCCTCAAAACTATACATGGGTTTTTGTTAAAGATCTATGTTCCAGTGAAGCATTTCTCAATCACCTGGGACAATGGTTAAAAATGCAGATTTTTCCCTGGCTGATGTGACTCAGTAGATTGAGTGCCAGCCTGCAAACCAACGGGTCGCCAGGTTAGATTCCCAGTCAGGGCATGTGCCTGGGTTGCTGGCCAGGTCCCCAGGAAGGGTTACTCAAGAGGCAAACACATACTGATGTTCTCTCTCTTTCTCCCTTCTTTCCCCTCTGTCTAAAAATAAATAAATAAAACTTTTTAAAAAATTGTATACTTTTAAAAAATGCAGATTTACAGGCCCCACCCCAGGTTATGGAATTAAAATGTCTATAGTTTAGACCAGTCTATATAAGACCTGGGAATATTCACTCTTTAAATGTCCCAGTGATTCATTTGTCAACTAAACCATTAGGAAAGATTCCAGAGCGGTGCTGCAGTTCTGTTACTGCTAACAATTTCTTAGCAATGCTACTAAATAATATCGGTACAATATTACAACCCAATAAGGTCCTCCCTTCAAATCCTAATCCATTTCATTTACAGCTTGTATTGACCCATCTGTTTTTGACATCTCTCTTACTTGATTAATTCCCCTTTTTATTTCTTGTATGTTTTGGGGTGAGAAAGTAATACTAGCTTCTCACCCCAAAACATATAAGAAATAAAATGAATATGCAATGTGACTGATTGTGTTTTCTGATAATATAACATAAAAAAGCCAAGTAGTAGAATATTTTTAGCAGAAAGGCAATTTAATGTTATACATTTCTTATTCTAGATGCAAAATATTTTAGTTCTTTCAAATAGTCCATCAAAGTTGCCTCGAAAAACTACAATATAGTAGAAACTACTTGCTGCTAATCCTGATGTTTGGCCTAGACTAGGGATCAATTCCCAGTTTAAACATACAGGCAAATAATTAATAAAGAGATTTAGAAAGTACAGGCTGTGTGATTTAACGGCACCACGACCCTGACCTAGAGGGCAGCATTATTGTAACTATTTCTAGAACTACAACACAGAGCTCATTACGTGTCCATCACATTAACAGTTTACAAAAGAGCTAACAATGGATTTGGCATTAACTTTATAATAAATTTAATCATCAGCTCTACACACAAGTATCTAATTTTACTACACATGAAAGGAAAATATACATTGCTGTTCTCCTAAAGACCTAATGAATTATGAGATTTAAATCTAAATTATTTTTAGAAAATCATTTCCTATTGCTCCCTACACTTGTGCCAGCTGAAGTATATAGCTAATTATCCCCCCAAAAGCACACAAACAAACACATTCATTCATATTCTCCCTCCCTCTCTCTTTCCTTCCCTCTCTCTCCCTGTTTCTTCCACCCTCCCTCTATCCCTCCCTGCCTCGTTGTCTCTACTTTAACAGCCAAGATAAATATAAATGTAGCTACATTCTTGAAGGAAGTACCATCAATCCTTCAAGGTTCATGGCCAGTGCTCTCATGTCCACAATCTCTCAAACTGGGTTCTTTCACTGATGGGTCAGTTCTCTGGCATTCTCTCTATTCCCTCTTGTATCCTGAGGTACTGAGGGCAGACACTAGATTTTACTTCACTTTGGATCATGCCTCACCTTCCCTACCTCCAGTGCTTTGCAAAAAGGCATTTCTCAATAAATTACTCTTGGTTACCCTTTAATTCAAATGTGCCAGTTCATGAAATTAGTTTGGTTTTTTTACCCAAGTAGAGTAATTCACATTTCTGAAATATATTCTTCTTCACAAGAAGAATAAAAAGCCAGTTAGGAAAATACATTTTTACCTAAAAGTGAGCACAATTACTTAAACTGTTAGAGGGATAAATCCACAGCCAAAAGCCGTGCTGTTCCTGTTATATGAACTACAGACCTAAGCTGTTGCCTTCCAGTTCATGCCAATGCCTCCAGCAGGGCCCCTGTTTGTGGAAAGACAAGGCCAGACAGACATCTTTTATGGAAATCACCAGGTCTTCTCAACCCAGGAAGAATATCTGAGCTACCCATACTTGGCTTGGTATAAATTATAAAGAAACAAAGAACATTTAAAAATCAAGACTGCAGCATTCAACAACAGTGACCCAAACTCCAGTCCTGAGAAAATCAAACAAAACTAAGCTATTTTAAAAAGAACATAGAAATAAGTAATAATGAAAGAGGCAAGAATAAAACACTAAGAGCAAAATAAATTTATACATAAGACAACTATTTTTCAAAATTCTAGCTCAGCTCTGGACGTTCCGTTTGCCTCCCAGCTACAAAAACATTCTTCTCACACGCTGAGAACGCTGCAGAAAACTAGTCAGCATTCCGAGCTTAACCCACAGTCCCAGCATTGCGCCTGTGGGCTTCCGCGCGTCAGACAGCCCTCCGTTGGTCTGTCCGTTTGTCCTTGGGGGAAGTTAGGGGTTGAAATGCAAATATGCAAACATCAGAGTTCTTGCTCTAAGATAGCTGGAGGAACATGATCCTTTTTGCTATTTTTTTTAAAAAGGAAAAGGGTTGGGGAGCTTGCCATCTTAGGGATTTGTTTAAGTACTTAGTCTAATGTAATTTTGAGGGTGAAAACAAAGGAAAGGAACAAACACACTGTCCTGGGTATAACCTCTGTTCTGGAGAAAAGGTTGACATGTGTATGACAGTTGATTTACCAGACTCACTAAAGATTTATTGATTTATCAATCAGTGCCTTGAGAGAAAATTAACAATCCAACGAAATTAATAAATTCTATTATGAATAAAAATGAATGCAATAATCAATCCTGTCACTTTATACAATGATCAATCACTGAAAAAGTATGTCTATCCTTTTGGGGATACCTAAAATTAAAAGTTATTTAACAAAAGGAATCATATATTAAATAACCATAATTGAAGCCAATAGACATTTTGAAAGGGTGGCTTTGCCATGTTTTAAAGGAGATGAGGGAATCTCAGAGACATAACTGCATTACTGGATTAAGAACATGATTTTCTTTAAGTGAATTGACTTGCTGCCTCTACCACTTAGTACATGTTCCTGGGTTTCTCTAAGTCTCCATTTTGGGGAGATACCATTTTCCTCAGGGAAATGAAAGTGATAATGAAAATAAAGCATTTGACACAGTAGCTGGCCTACAGTCTGTTCACTATTAGGGCAGCTCCATTTTTATTACTGTCATCCTAAAATCATATTGAAACAGTGTGCAGCTAAGAGGGGGGACCCAAATAGGGATTCAGAATGGGGTCCAGAACTCAAGGTGTTCAGGAAATATTACAAAGATATATAGGATGTCCTCACCCCTTTCCCCCACAGGTGTGAGTTGGAGGAAGGGACACATGGAGCAGGAACACTCCGAGCTGTTTTGTACAGCAAGGGCTTTGCAGCTAACCTCTGGCATGGTCATTTAACATATCTATAAGCTTTAACTGGTTTCATAGATATGTTAATAACTGTGGCCATGCTTTGAGCCAGGGGGATGGAAGTGACTTCCACCCAAGACATAACTGGGAGACAACTCCCCTTGGTTACAATGCCTGCGTGAGAGCTTGGAGATAATTGGCTCCATGCCATGGGGTCATGCCTGCCCAGACTTACCATGGCAGCCCAGAAAAGCTGGGAAATATGGGAATGCTGGCAGGTGTAAATGATTGTAGGAGGAGTTGGAAATGGGGGTACAAAGGAAGGTTGGCACAGGGATTTAAATCCAGACTCAGCAGCCATTGGAAAGAATCACCACACAGCTGTGGCAGTGCAGGAGAACCACACGGCTTTGGCGAGAGAGAGGACCACATGGGGTGCTCCCTTTGGCCATGTGGCCTAGGAAGCAGGAGAGAGTTTGCCTGGAAGAAGAGTGCAAGGACTTTTGCTAGTGGGCCATGAGAAGGTGCCACACAACTTTGGATTAACTGAAGATCCTGGCGGCAACACAGCTGATGGTGCTGGGAGTCTGAATCATGGACATTTGCTTCTTTTCCTGAGATACAGTACCCCAGATTAGGGCAGAGGGAGAAGGAAGGGCTGTGTGCATCTGTGGGTATCCTAAAGGACTTTGATATTTTAATGAAGACATTGGATCACTACTTTAAGTCTGTATAGCTTTAAATAAACATTTCCTTTCCTTTTCACAAATCTCTGGCATTGAGAGACATCTGTCCTCTGGCGGTGGACAATGCAAACCTAGTGGGGAGTCCTTTTGGTAATAGTATATCGTACCCCCACTTTGGCCCGGTTCTGTAACAATATGAAGTATAATCCTGAGCACAGGTGGGCATCAGAGCTGAAACACTTCAGAGTACTAAGTGCCTTTCAAGCCTTTGCAAGGGTCTTTCAGTGTCAACTAACTGAAAAGATTACTAATACTCATCTACATTAAACTTTCTTTAGTGTTACCCATTGATCAGAAAAATAAACATTTATGTGGATGTTCTAATGGAGGGGTCAGCAAACCATAGTCTGTGATCCAGTTTTGGTCCACCACCTGTTTTTATAAATAAAGTTTTATTGGAACACAGTCACACCCACTCACTCATACATCACCCTGGCTGTTTTGGCACACATTGACACAGTTGAGTAGCTATGACTAAAACCATAGCCTGCTGTTAGAACCATATTACCTTGGGTTAGGAATAGTGAAGCCAGATGAAGATCAAGAGAGAAACTAGAAAGAGTTTTACACTTCTGATACTTACAGTTCCCTGAGGGTAACACAGAACACCACACAGTGCCACTCAGGAGAAGCACTGGAGTCGATCACAAAGTGGAGGGACAGGGGGAACTGTGGGCAAGCACCTTTATTGTAGTTTCCATAGAGAAAAAAAGATGAGGCAAGGTAAACAGACTTGGCTAATTTGAATTATTTTAGGGGGCTCTGGGGCACTGAGGCTGTCCGTGGTTGTCAAGTGTCTGGCCCTTGGTGGGTATACAGTGTGAACCTGATAAGGAAGGTAATTGGAGACCTGGACTTAAATGGCTGCTCAAGATGAGAAACTGACCTGCCTTTATGCGGGACCTCCAACTGGGTCAAGACAGCATTGTTTAAAAACTCTGTTATACCTGCAAAGCCTAAAATACAATGTCCGGCAGAAGTAAGGCTTGCTTGAGTGTGGTTGGGAGGAATGTCTTGCATGAGATGGACAGCAATTTGAACTTTTCACATAAAATGTCATTTGGTGTCTGTAATATTGTTATATTACAGAATTACATGCTTATGATTTTGTAATAAAAGAGGGTAGTTATTTGTGCCAGACCCTATATTTACTATGGGGTCCTTTACGAAAAGTTTGCCATGTACTGGTCTATAAAGGAAGTCTGAACATCCAGTTTAAGCTGGAGTTCACAACCCATACCTTAAATGTGCTCCCCACAAATGCCTGTAGAAATATTTCAGGGGATTTAAAATAGATAAAAAGCTGAATTCATTCTAGGGATGAGGGAAAGATGCCCTGAGAAGTCATGAGGTCAGTTCTCAGCCATATTCTCAGTCGCACAGGCCACAGCCAACCCCAAGACTCAGTTGCAATTCACAATGGGCCCAGGGTAAGAGGGCTAGATACTGTGGCTGTCACCATGGCAATAGGGCCCAGTGGTCAAGAACTCAGGCCCTGAAGCCTGACAAACACAGTTCAAGTTTTGGCTGCATCAATTATCAAGAGAGTGCTCTTTTTAAATAATTTTTTATTTTTTAATTACAGTTGATATACAACATTATATCAATTTCAGGTGTACAACCCAGTGATTAGACATTTGTATAACTTATGAAGTGACCACCCTGATAAATCTAGTACCCATCTAATGACATTCTAATGCCATTCTACCAATACTATTGGTGGTAACTTAGGGAATTCTACAGGGAATATTATTGACCATATTCCCTGTGCTGTGTACTTTATATCCCCATGACTATTCTGTAACTACCAATTTGTACTTCTTAATCCCCTCACTTTTCTCACTCATCCATCTACCCCCTACTCCTCTGGCAACTGTCAAAATATTCTCTGTATCCATGAGTTTGTTTGTGTTCTTCCTGCTCATTTATTTTGTTATATAGTTCCCACATTTAAATGAAATCATATGGCATTTGTCTTTCTCTGTCTGACTTATTTTACTAAGCACAGTACCCTCTAGGTCCACCCGTGTTGATGCAGATGGCAAGATTTCATTCTTTTTTATGGTTGAGTCACATTTCATTTGTATATATGCACCACTTCTTTATTTGTTCGTCTTTTGATGGATATTGAGGCTGCTTCCATGTCTTGGCTATTGTAAATAGTGCTGCAATGAACATATGGATCCATAAGTCTTTTCAATTTAGGGTTTTCTATTTCTTCAGATACATACCTGGAGTGAAATTGCCAGGCCCTTCATTGTTTCTTGCTATAGCCTTTGTTTTAAAGTCTATTTTGTCTGGTATAAGTATTGCTGCCCCAAATTTTTTTGTTTGTTTCCATTTTCATAAAATATCTTTTTCTATCCCTTTACTTTGAGTCTGTGTGTCTTTCAATCTGAAGCGAGTCTCTTGTACAATATGATAGACAGTATATGTAAGGGTCTCGTTTTCTTATAAATTCAGCCACCATACATCTTTTGGTTGGAACATTTAATCCATTTGAATTTAAAGTAATTGTTGAGTTGTGTTTTTGTTGCCATTTTAATTCATATTTTTCTTCTCCTTAAAGAAGACCCTTTAACACTTCTTGTAATACTGGTTTGGTGGTGATGAACTCCTTTAGCTTTTTATCATCTGGGAAGCTCTTTGTATGTCCCTCAATTGTAAATGACAGCTTTGCTGGGTAGAGTAATCTTGGTTGTAGGTCCTTACTTTTTATCACTTTGAATATTTCATGTCAATCCCTTCTGGCCTGCAAAGTTTCTGTTCAGAAACCAGCTGACAGTTTTATGGGAGCTCCCTTGTAGGTAACTGTTTTTCTGTTGCTGCTTTTAATATTGTCTCTTTGTCTTTTAATCTTTGACATTTTAATTTTGATATGTCTTGGTGTGGGCCTCTTTGGGTTCATCTTGTTTGGGACTCTGTGGACTTCCTGGACTCATGTGTCTGTTTCCTTCACCAGGTCAGGGAAGTTTTCCATCATTATTTTTTCAAATAAAATTTTAATTTCTTGCTCTTTCTCTTCTCCTTCTTGTACCTCCCATGATGTAAATGCTTGAAGTTGTCCCAGATTCTCCTCAAAATATCATTTTTTATTTTTTCTTTTTGATGTTCTGATGGTATTTTCTGCTACCTTATCTTCCAAATCACTGTATTGATCCTCTGCTTCATCTACTCTACTGTCAATTCCCTGTAATGTAGTCTTCATTTCAGTTATTGTATTCTTCATTTCTGACTTGTTCTTTTTTTATGTTTTCCACCTCCATTTTTATGTTTCCTATCTCTTAGTTGAAGCTCTCACTAAGTTCATCTACTCTTCCCCTAAGTTCATTAAGCATCCTCATAACCAGTGTTTTCAACTCTGCATCTGGTTGGTTGTATGTAAAGAACTTTACTCAGTTCTTTTCTGGGTTTTGAACTGTTCTTTCACTTGGAACATGTTTCTTTATCTCCTTATTTTGACCACTTCCCTGTGTTTGTTTCTATGCATTGGTTAGAGCTGCTACATCTCCTGGCCTTGGTCAAGTTGCTTTATGTAGTAGGTGTCCTGTAGGGCCTAATGGTACAGCATCCCCAGTCACCAACACTCAGTGTGGGTGGGCCCCCTTATTGTAATTCAGCTTTGATTGCTGTTGGCATATCAATGGGATTTACCTACAGGATGATTGGCTGTGAGGACTGGCTGAGACCACAGTACAGCATCTTCTGTGCAGGGGCTGACCTCATGGAGGAGGACTCACTTCATCAGGGTTCTGGTGCCCAATGTGTCCTCCCTTTGAGTGTGTCACTAGTGGAGGTGATTGGGTAGTGCTTGATGTGGTCTAAAACTGGCTCTGGCCTCTCTCAGGAGGTTCAGGCCAAGATCAACTCCCTCCTGTGCCCTGCCTGGGACCCTCTTGCATGAGCTACAAAGTGATCCACAGATAGCTGCTACTTGTGCTGGCTTGGAGGTGCCCAGGAGAGGCCAAGCTGCAAACCAACGCCAGCTTCCAATAGTTCCAGGCTTGAGGCCACTTAGCAAGAGATTCAAGGTATGTCAAGGTCAAATGCTGCTTGTTTAGGGTTTGTGGAGCTTTGAGATTTTGGGTTAGTCCCCAGCATGAGCCATTTAGATGAAAAAGCCACTGGAAAAGGCTTAGGTTGGCCCACAAGTTGGATGGGGTAGAGTCTCAGGGAATTACCAGGTTGGGGCTAATAGTGTTAGCTAGGTTGATAGAGACTCAAATATGGGGCCTGCCTGTGTGGGGATGGCTCAGCAAAGAAAAGCTGGCCTCTGCCAGTTCTTCTATCTGGGAGAAAACTGCTCCTTCAACTCTCACCCGAAGCCAGATAATTAAGTTTCTCCCCATATGCCCTGGTTCCTTTCAAGCAGTTGCCCCAGTGCTAGAGCTCAGAACAAGCGAGTCAAAGTAAGTCCATGCACAGGACTTTTAGGAGGAATGCCTATGAACCCAGAAGCCCTCCATCTCACTCAGCCACAATCCCTATGGTTTTCACAGCCAGAAGTTGAAGGGACTTCTCTTCCCAGCACTGAAACCCTGGGCTGGGGGCACCTGGTATGGGGCTGGGATCCCTGGATCCTCAGGGGGAGACCTCGGCAGCTGAGATATCCCTCCTGATTTTTAACCACCACATGGCTCCTTCCACATATCCTTAGTTATAGGAGTTCTCTTCATCTAGACTTCAGGTGTTCTGAATTATGGTTGTTCTGTAGTTTAGTGGTTGTGGGAGGATGCTAGTGTCACATTAACTTACCTTGCCATCTCAACCAGAAGCCCCAAGAGTGTGCTCTTCAACAAATTACCTGTATTGGTTATCTACTGCTGCATAACACATTATGCCAAAACTCAGTGACTAAAAATAATTATCATTCATTATTTCAAACAGTTTCTGAAGATCAGGAATCCAGAAGCAGCCTAGCTGGGTGGTCTGGGCTTAGGAGAGAGAACCAGCAACCGTAAATATAGATAACTCAGGATTTGGTCTATAAAAAGACGCAGGAAAAATGGGTGGTAGTTGGAGGAGAATTTGAGCAATGAAAGGATTTCACTCATCATAACGAGAATAATTGGTAGAAAACAAAAATTTTGTAATACAGGAAAAACATAACTGCTGCAATAAGTCCTTGAGAAGATGAAAAGGCAAGGGATCTCATACCCAGTGGAGGTCTGGTCTCAGACTAGACCCCAAAAGCCCATCCACAGTAATAGGAGGGACTTCAGAGTACATGGCACAAGGGCAGGAAGCTAGGTAGATGTGTCCCTTAGAGTTCTGCCCCTTCTTATTATACCACTGAGGAGGCAGGGTTGTAATGCCCCTCTGTTTGCCTGCATTCTTGTCTAAGACCCTGAGAGAGCAACTCTATTGATCCATGTCATATCATCTGTGCCTAGAGCAAAGCTTGGCACATACTGGGCACTCAACAAAAATATGAATGGCTCAATGGAAACAATGAGTGGATGGGAATTTTACTTTGCAGATGTTAAAAAGCTGTAAAGCTGGAAAATTCAGTACAAATGTGGTAATGGCACAAAAAAACTAATGGATCCATGAAACAGAATTTAAAAATCTAAAAACTAAACCCAAGTGTAAGTATGTATACACATGTATCATATATGTACACATACATACAAATACAATAAAAGTGGCATTACCAATAACACCAAGAGTATCATAAAACACTTAATAAGTGCTATTAATACAACCTATTGTTTAATCCTAATCTAAGGGTATGTTTATAGATTTTAGAGAAAGAAAGAAAAGGAAGGAGGAAAGGAAAGAGGGAAAGAAGGTGGGGAAGCAGCCATATTGAAGAAGCTGGACCACAATGTAAATCTGTGACAATTTAAGCACCAAAAATAGTAAATACAAATGAATTATAAACCATCAAAAATAGATATATATGAGTACATGTGGATGATATGTAGGTAGGTAGGTAAATAGGTAGGTAGGTATGTAGTAATAGATAGATAGATAAATAGATAGTTGGATGAAGAATGGAGAGACAGAGAGGGAGAAGGTAGAATTCTTACATACAGTATGAACTAGATGCTGAATACCAATTAGAAAACATGGGAGAGAGTGCTACAGTTGGAAGATCACCATTTTGCAACCATAGTAAAGATTTGTTAGGCAAGGATCATTAATGGATTCTAAATCCAGGGAGAAATTTTGATAAGCAGATACTTGCATAGTTTAAAGTGTCTCTTCACAGATGGTTTATTTGTTTTAAAAGGAAAAAATAGTTATCATTTTTAGTATTTTCAACAGAGTGATTAGATGATCAAAATTAATATCACCATTGTGGGGTTATGGATATGTTCAGGACACATAATATATAAATAGTATTCCAGTCAAGAATGCATTCCTACTATGCTAAGTGAAATAAGCTAGGTGGTGAGGGAAAAATACCATATGATCTCACCTTTAACTGGAACATAATCAACAAAAGAAAAAAACAAACAAAATATAACCAGAGACATTGAAATTAAGACCAATCTAACAATAACCAGAGGGGAGGGGGGAGGGAACAATGGGGGGAAGGGTTTTCAGAAACTACTATAAAGGACACATGGACAAAACCAAGCAGGAGGGTGAAAGCAAGAGAGGGAGGTGGGTTTGGCTGGGGTTGGGGGTAGTGATGTGGGGGAAATGCAGACAACTGAACAACAATAAAATAATTTTTTTAAAAAGATAGAGGGGAAAAAAAGAATGCATTCTAATCATGAAGAAACTTCAGAGACAACCAAAAATGAGAAACATTCTAATAAGCAGGGATCATATTTGCTACAATTTGAATTTTTGTGTTTCCCCAAATTCCTGTTAGAAACTTAACCATCAAGGTGATGGTATTAGGAGGTGGCACCTTTGGGAGGTGAGTGGATCATGAGTGCAGTGTCCTTGAGAATGAGATTAGTGTCCTTATAAAAGAGGCCTGACAGAGCTCCCCTATCCCTTCTGCCAAGTGAGGACACAGTGAAGAATTCTGCAACCTAGGAGAAGGCCTTCATCAGAACCCAGACATGCAGGCACCCTGATCTTGGATTTTCAGCTTCCAGACTGTGGGAAATAAATATCTGTTGTTTACAAGCCACCAGACTATGGTATTTTGTTAGAGCAGCCCAAATGAACTAAGACTATATTCTTTTAAAATCTCAATGTCATAAAATACAAAAGCTGTGAAAATGTTCCAGATTAAAGGAGTCTAAAGAGACATGACAACTAAGTGTAATATCTGATCAAGACTGGATCTTGATTTGGAGGAGAACAATCTCATAAAGGACTTTATTGGGTCAATTGACACTATTGGGATGCTGACAGTACATTAGTTGAAAGTATTATGCAAATTTACTGACACTGATAATTTTGGTAATGTACAAGAACATTCTTATTCTTCAGTAATACACACAAAAGTATTTAGAGGTAAAGGGCCAAAATAAATATAAATTTACTCTCAAATAATTCAGGGAAAAATAGAAAGAAAAAATTGATAATAAAGAAAAAGGGCAAAATATTAATAATACGTGAGTCTAGGTAAAGCATGTACAGGTAGGTGTTCCTTGTACTATATCTACACTTGCAACTTTTCTGCAAGTGTGAAAATATTTCCAAATAAAAATTTATTTTAAAAAAGCAAAAAAACTAACAATCCAATGAGAAAAATGAGTACAGGACATGAACAGGCAATGCACATAAGAATAAGCATATTCTTTAGTAAGAATAAAACTGAAAATTAATGTTTCTGTCAATTCAATCAAGTCTTTCAATGTCACCTCTCAATTAGGCTTACCTCTACTTGTCTAACTAAAAAGCACCCACTTCACTCCCACCCCCTTACCTGTTCTGTTTTATTTTTCCTTATGACAATTATTGCTTTCTAAATTACTAAATGACTTACTCTTTCATGACATTCAATATGTATGTTTGTCTCCTACCTAGAACAAACTTTCATGAGGGCACTGATTGTTCTTTTTCACTAGTCTATTCCAAGCATGGAGAATAAGACCTGGAATTTGATCAGTAATCAATATACAAGTATTTGTTGAATGAATGGAGCAGATAAAAACATTTGGGGCTTTTTTAAAGAAAATAATATCCACAATACATAAGCATAAGAAAAATTCAGACTCTCTCATTTACCGCTAATAGGAAGGTAAACTGATTAAATTAACCATGGAGATTCATACTCATTCTATAAAATACTAAATAATCATTAAAAGTGATGATATGCAGGCAGTGAAGATGGCAGCCAAGAAGGTGGAAGCTGAGCCCACTAGCTTGTGTCCCCAACATGGATTTTTGGCTTGATCTTCTGACAAGTGACCTGAACTTTAAATGGAATCTCAGATGATATGAATTTTCGAAGCCAAGGAGTCTAGAGGATGCTTTGCACTATTGCACCTGTACAACAGCATACAAGATGTGGTGGGTGGTGTGACTCTCAGTCAGCCAGCTGGATAGAAGAACCCACCAAAGAATGACCTAACAACAACCACAACCCAATTACAACAAGATAGCCCACATAAATGGCATAAAGGGCATCCCAAGAGCATCCAAGTCAGTAGATCAAGGAAACTGCAACACTAAGTCTCACAGGTCTTCTATCACAAAAGGCCACTCCATGAAGACAGGGAGTCAAAGCAAATCAATCTATTACAGAGAAAAAGAAAGACAGAGAGAGAGAGAGAGAGAGAGAGAGAGAGAGAGAGAGAGAGAGAGAAAGAGAGAGAGAGAGAGAGAGAGAGAAACCGAGACCAAAAATGGGGAGAGAAAAAAGCAAACTATAATAGAAAAGAAAGGAGGAATCCCCGGAAAACATGCTAAGTGAAATTGAGGCAAGCAATCTATCAGACATAGTTCAAAATAATGGTTATAAGGATGCTCTAGGAACTCAAGGAATGCTATGGGAGCAACAAGGAACTTAGTGGGAACTATATCAGCATGAAAATGACACATAAACTATGAATAAGAGCCAGGAGGATAGGAACAATACAATATCTGAAATGAATAATACACTGGAAGGTATTAAAAGCAGGCTAGATGAAGCAGAGGATCAAATCAGCAAGTTGGAAGGCAAGGTTAGAAAAGAACACCCAGAAAAAGCAATAAAACAAAAACAAAAAAAGACACAAAAAGAATGAAGATAGTTTAAGTGAGCTGCAGAAAGACATGAAAGGTGATATATTTGTATCACAGGGATATCAGAAAGAGAAGAAAAGGAGCAAGGGATAGAAAACCTGTTTGAAAAAGTAATGACAGAAAACTTCCCTAACTTAGTGAAGGAACAAAATCACGCAACTCCAGGAAGCACAGAGGGTCCCATCCAAGATGAACCCAAAGGCCCTCTCCAAGACACATAATAATTAAAATGGCAAAACTTAAGACAAAGTGAGAATCTTAAAGGCAGCAAGGGAGAAACAGCTAGTAACAAATAAGAGAGCTCCAATAAGGCTATCAGCTGATTTCTCAACAGAAACACTACAAGCCAGAACAGAATGGCACAAAGTATTCCAAATAATGAAAAGCAAAGGCCTTTGCCCATGAATACTCTATCCAGCAAGGCTCTCACTTAAAATGGAAGACAAAATAAGGAGCTTCCCAGAACCCCCCACCAAAAAAAAAAAAAACACTAAAAGAGTAATCTCCACCAAAACGGCATTGCAAGAGATGTTAAAGTGACTGCTGTAAGAAGATGAAAAGATTATTTTGGAGGAGAGTAAGACAGCGGCGTGGTAGGAGGGAGCACATTCCACTTCCCTCTACACATGGGAGAAAGACCTAGTTGATCTACAGAGGAACAGAACAAACAGCCAACATTATCACAACATATATAAGAGATCAAAAATTGTAGTGGACATTGAAAGACCAGACGGTAAGGCGACTACTTCAGGATAATAACAGCCCAGGTATCAGCACGGGGGCCAGGGAGTTTGCAGCCCCAGTCTCAGAGCTCCAGGGTCTGCCTCAGGGCTCTCGGGGGAGAGCTAAGTCAACTGCTCCCTCCTGGCCAAACAAGGACTGAGCAGCACCACTCCCTGGGACCTCCGGTGCCCAGGCCATGAATTTGGAGGGAAGTGGGCACCCCTCGGGATCCACAGAGTTCACACCAGTGAACCCAGAAAAGGCATGGGCACCCCGCAGTGAGCTCCAGAGAGAGAGCTTACGAGCGCCCAGACCCCACACCCAGGGCCCTTCAGAGAAGCACCAGACCGGCTCTGGGGAGAACACTGGTGGCCTGGCCTTGCACCCATGCCCCAAACCGGACAGAGTGTGATTTTGTGGAAGACCCAGAGCCCACAGCCATGAGCACGGAAAAGGTGCAGATGTTCTGGGGAATCCCCGGTGCCCAGGCCGTGAATTCAGGGGAAGTGCACACCCCTCGGAATCCACAGAGTTCATACTCATGATTCCGGAAAAGGTGGGGGTGCTCCACAGAGAGCTCTGGAGAGAGTGATTAGGAGCACCCAGATCCCATACCCAGGACCCTTCACAGAGGCACCAGACCGGCTCTGGGAAGAGCGCATGGCTAGCCCTGGGGACATTGCGCCAGAGGATGACTGCGTGCTGAACAGAAAGGGAAAAAAGCCACCGCATTTGCCCCTCAGCCTGCTGAAGCCAGCAAGACCAGAAAAACTGGTTTGGCCAGTCTGAAACCAACAAAAGGTCCTTTTTTTTCCTTGATTTTTTTAAAGTAACTTTTTATTTTTTAATTCCTATTATTTGTATATCTATCAATTCCTAATGCTTCTATTTCTTTCATTCTAGTGCTGATCCTTCTCCCTTTCTTTCCAAATTTATCTCTTCTTCCTTCCATTTTCTGCTTTTTTCCTTTTTTTTTTGAACCTGCAAATAATTGCATATAGGTATTATCATTATTTCATTATTCTTACACTTTTTATTGTAATAGTATTTTGGTATTCCTCTTCTTTCTGTATAGTCTGCTTGGCTGGTTATATTGTATCATTTGATAGGTTTCCCGTGTTATTTCATTCATACTGTATTGCTAATTTGCTGTCCTTCATTTGTGTTCCATGAGTACACTTCTAAAGGCTCTATACTCCCTATTCTTGTTATCTAGATCTCTTAGATTCTGTCATATGATTGTTGCTCTAATATTACTGTAAATAATAGCTATTTCATACAATTGTAAATACTACGCAACACCCCTCCCATATCTTAGCCCACTTCTCAGTTTCCTGAATTCTATTACTGTAGTGGTTAACTCTACTCTCTCACACACCACACCTATTTACTACTCTTTACTCTCCCCCTATCTCAGAATCTGACCTCCCACAAACTGTTTTCTAGATCCAACTTAAAATCCTTTCCTTCCCAACAAGAGTCTTATGTTACTTCCATTCTTTCATGGTTAACATGATCATGGTTAACATTATACATAGCCAAAGGACCTCCTATCTCTTCTCTACTGGCTGCTACTGTAAATATCATAGAATACTCTCTTGCTGTCTTAAACCATTTTGCCTTACCCCTCCAACTGATCATAAAAAAGAGTATGGGGAAGCTGTGAACACCAAGATACCCGAAGGAGACTGCACCACTGAATCTCACAGGTATTCTACCACAGAAGTCAACACCATAAACCCGGGGAGCCAGACAGATCAATTTAAGAAACAGAGGCTAGCAAGAAGAGTCTCATGAACAATGAGAAGACAAAGAAACAATCCACAAATAAAGGGAAAGGAGGGAGCCTCAGAAAGAATGCTAAATGAAACAGAGGCAACTCAACTATCAGATACTATCAGATAGTTCAAAGCAATGATTATCAGGAAGCTCTACGAGCTCACAATGAGCTACCAGAAACTAAAGGGAAGCTACAATGAACTCACTGCAAACTATATCAGCATGAAAAAGAAAATAGAAACTATCAACAAGGGCCAAGAGGAAATGAAGAATACAATTTCTGAACTGAAGAACACAATAGAAGGAATGAAAAGAAGGATCGATGAAGCAGAAGATCAGATCAGCGAACTGAAGGACAAAGTAGAAAAAAGCACCCAGAAAGAGCAAGAAAAGAAAAAGAGGTTCAGAAAGAATGAAGAGGGATTAAGAGAAATGCAAGACAATATGAAACATAATAATATCCATATAATAGGGATACCAGAAGGAGAAGAAGAAGAGCAAGATATAGAAAACCTATTTGAAAGAGTAATGATGGAAAACTTTCCTAATTTGATGAGAGAAAAAGTAACACAAATCCAGGAAACAGAGAGTCCCAATCAAGAGGAACCCAAAGAGGCCTACCTCAAGACACATCATAATTAAAATGGCAAAATTTCAAGACAAAGAGAGAATCTTAAGGGCAGCAAGGGAGAAACAGGAAGTAACATACAAGGCAGCCCCAATT